>OX596224.1:7027831-7347831 GCA_951394215.1 Glyphodes perspectalis
TTTTGAGTCGTGAAAATAATTCTTATTTAAGTTATTAAATAATTAAGCTGTAAAATAGTCAGATAACATACATACCTACATTCAACAGATTTCCTATGATTCAATTAAAACCTAAACAAATGTTTAACAATCTTTTATTTTATTCTTACCTTAACTAGATCCTTTAGAATTTCATTAAGAGCTCGGCAAACTTCACGAATGGTTATTGATATCATAGAGACAGATACTTTAAACAAATAGTGTAGGCTTTTGTAAGAATCACCAGATGCTAAAAATCGTAACGTAATGGCAAGACGAAATTTGGCCGGTATGGCATCTCTGAAGTCTGTATCTTGCTTAGATATCATTGGTGAAATTTTCTGTAGTAAAAACTCAAAATCATTATAACTCATTCGGCAGAAGTTATCAAACTCTCCAGAAGGTTCATATAAAAGCTCATTAAATTTTTCTTCTATAAATTGTCTGTAACAAATTAAATACAGGTACAGTAAATATTGTGGCATAACGGCGTAACTACAGCAGATAATGGTTAAACCAAAATAGTAGTTACCTGGTACGATTTCGATGAATCTTTTTCATCCACCATCTTCGTTGTCGTCGAGTTTTTCTTTTTTTTGTTTCACTTTGCTTGCATTTTAAATAAAAGTACGATAAACCAAATGCAATAGCCGTCACAAGTTCGGTGTCCGCCATGCTTGGATCTATCTTGCAGACTGACGCGTTCCCAAGCGTGTAAACTCCTTTCAAACGCCAAACGAGATTTGTGGAGGCTTGGGGCTGTTTGCCGCTTGCGAAGGCTTGGCAAGCGTGTAAACGTACCTTTAGAATTCTAAATCAATACGTCTACATTTTAGGCGTCCAAAAAGCACTTATGTTTGGACCATCAAATTAACAAAAATCTATAAAACAATGTGAACCTATCCATTCGCTAAATGCAATTAGAATCCTTCGACATGTTCCTCCCCCATCGGTCGCCATTATTTATCTCTATAGTGTTCGTGCACGTAGGGACCAAATCAAAATTTTATCTCGAAATTTCAAGTCGCGGCGTACCTATATTATGTACGATAGAAAACCGGCTTTCGCTATAATGTAAATACTTACATACTTTAAAAATGTATTACCTATGTGAAGGCTTCAGTCCTGCAATGGTATAACAATTGCTATAACTATATTGGCACCTTAGGTGGTAGCCGGAGTTGATGCGGTGCTCACGGCGGCGCGGGCTGCGGGGACGCGCGCCGGGATCGCCTTCACGCTACGGGATCCCTCGTGATATGAAGCACCTGCCGGTAGCTCGGAAGGTGATTAACGTATTCATAGTGTTATTTACCTGACGACTGATATGACAAGATTCAAAATCAGGCGCCAAAAGAAGTGCAATAGAAAAGGTCAGCCGATTATAGAGAGGGCGCTATTAAGCAAACATTAGCTCTGTACTTATCTAGTGCTAAAAAATAGTAAAAATAGATAAATTTAAGAAGTCTAGTGAAAATATTAATAAACAAACTCTACTGGACCTGTAAAAGTGTTTGACGTGGAAACTGTGCAGTGTATTAAGTAAATAAAGAAATTACAATAAAGTGCAATGTGACACATTAAACAATTAAAAAACACAGTCATTCAAGAATTAACTCTAAATTTAAGCTTCTAAAACATAGTGATGAACAGCAAATCTCTAATTTCAACCACAAACAAAAAGTGATCAGTGCATTTATTTTGAAATCGCCAAACGACAATTGCAAAACAAACTTTATAACAACTATTTGAATTTTGGACTTTGAACTTATACACGTATCGACATCTATTGGTGAGTAGCAGAACTACGTAAAAATCAATAAAGCAAATATTGTAAACAAAGCATTGCCTAAACGAAGATACTGTAAAATTTAATACACAAATACAAAACAAGATGGCGCTAACTTGCAATAAATGTAAAAAGAAAATAACAAGAGGAGATGATACAGTTTGTTCTGACTGTGAAATGACATTTCATATAGATTGCACAAGTATTAGTGAAAAAAGGTTCTATCTGATGGAGCCGGATAAAAGGAGAAGATGTAAATGCGACGAATGCAAATATAAAAATAAATTATCTGGCAAACAGCATATTACAATTCCTATTAATAATTCTTTTGAGGGATTGACCGACGAAAGTGACACAGAAACAAATAACCACCAAGAGTATGTTACAGTAAGAGGTCAGAAAAAGCCTACTTCATTGCCAGATCTAAGTGCCTCCTTTGTCTCATTAAATGACACAAATCTATGTTTAGAAAAAACCTCGCTGAGCCTTACGGACCAGAATGGGGAAAATTTGTATGTATTAAAATGTGAAATACAAAAACTGAAAAAAGAATTAGAAGTAGCCCAGAAAGAGGTAGAAAATCTGGCCATAATAAATCACCAATTGACGAAGAAAGCTCAGGAACAAAAAATATAATTAAAATATACAAGACTATAACTACGGACGATCTTGATCTAACTAACAAATCGGTTGGAGTTTTTGTATCTACACCGCTCACTAGTAAAAGAAATACACACGAGAAAAAAGAACTGTTAGATCGACTTCCATTTGAGGATAAACCAACTAAAACTCTACCTATGCAACCTAATCTGGTCTTACCCGTAATTCAGCCACAAGATTCTCCAACTAGGACAATAGATGGTGACACTAATAGTAAAAAAAAAGTAAAAGAATACACACAACGAAAACTTTGCATCATTAGCAACATAGATCAGGACCGAAAATCAAAAATAATAAGACAGAGGTTTGAAAACAAAGAAGTGTGCCACTATCGCATGCCTGTTGCAAGTGTGATTCCTCTAATAGAAGGATTGAAAGCTAAATTGAAGACATTTACGCAAACAGATTATTGTATCATATTTATAGGAGAGTCTGATTTCACTGCTTCAAAAAATTATTATGCCTTAGTCAATGAAATAAGACAAAAATTTCAGTCCATTCTACATACTAATATTATTTTATGTCTAGCAACATTTAAATATTCTCGCAATGTAAATATATTTACCAAAAGGGTAGAAATGTTTAATAAAATATTATATCTTGATAATTTGAAATATGAATACTGTTATATTTTAGATTCAAATAGGAATCTCTCTTATTCATTTGATATGTTTTCTAAATATACTGGAAAAATTAATAATAGAGCTCTAAAAACTATTGTAAATGATCTGGTAGAATTGATGCAAGCTATAGATTGTATGTAGTATGTCGGAAAATATAAATGTACAAACAATAACACAACAAAAAATTGATAAATATCAAAATACTTTTTTTCGCGAATAAGTTAACACTATTATACCAAAATATTCAAGGTCTCAGCAGCAAAATTCATCTTCTAGAACAACTCTTAACAGATCACAAAATTGATATATTATGCCTCTCAGAAACTTTTTTAACTGATGTAAAGATACCTAACACACAAATTGAGGAATTTGACATAGCAGCCTATTTTTGTCGTAAAACTCACAAGAGAAGAGTAGTTGCAATACTTTTACGTAATAACTTAGAATATTTAGAACGTATTGATATCTCAGAAATGTCAATTGAATATGTAATAGAATA
Source organism: Glyphodes perspectalis (assembly GCA_951394215.1). NCBI lineage: Eukaryota > Metazoa > Arthropoda > Insecta > Lepidoptera > Crambidae > Glyphodes > Glyphodes perspectalis. Next base: position 7,031,421 of record OX596224.1, read on the forward strand.
TTGCGGAATAGAAATAGAAAAATTAAACTTACTAATAATATGTATGTACTGGAACGAGCGTGAAACAGATATATTTATGAAATCTTTAAATAAATTACTTACTAAGCTAAAGCGCGAACAAAACAAAAATATTGTATTAGGAGGCGATTTCAATATTAACATACTTGAGAGTACAACATTTTCGTTGGACTTTAAAAATCTTCTCCTTACATTTAATCTTACCCAACAAGTTAAGGGAGCAACAAGAGTATGTACCACTACATCAACATGCATAGACTTAATATTCACAAACTTTGCTCATACCCAGGTGTCTGTGCACGAGCTGGGCCTCTCGGACCACCATGGAGTAATAGTAGAAACTGACATAGAACCATTATCCGACATATACAAATCACTAAAAACTAAACAAAGAATATTTACAGATAGACAAATACACAAATTTCGAAAAGAACTCTTAAAAATAAACTGGACAGGAACATTGCACCAAACTGAAAAAATAAACGACAATTACAACATTTTTCATTCTACGCTACAAAAACTTATTGACTACTGCTTTCCAGAAAAATACATTAAAATAAAAAATAATAACACAAAATTAAAATGGCTAAGTACTGGCCTAAAAAGATCTTGTAAACACAAACGATCATTACGCATACTCTTAAATCATACAAATAGCCCAACATTACAAAAGTTCTATAAATCATACAGGAAAATATTAAAAAAAATCAATAAACATTTCAAAGAAAATCACATATACTAAACAAATGGCCAAATCCGACAATAAAACAAAGACAATGTGGAGAATAGTCAAAAATAAAACAGGGAAAGATACAACAAAAAGGCATAGAAATATACAACTAAAAATAAATAACAACTACGTAAAAACTCCATCTGAGATCGCAAACGCCTTTAACAACTACTTTGCTACAATCGGAGAATCAAACACAGACACAAACCTTCACAGATCACGCCACAAACATGAAATAAACCGTCAAACCCAAAGTATCTTTATTAAACCAGTAAATTACAATGAGATTAAATTTATAATTAAAAGCCTAAAAAACAAGCGAAGTTTTGGCTTTGATCACCTTCCATCCGTAGTATTAAAACAATGCTCTGAAGAACTCGCTCATCCTCTTGCCATACTAATCAACCAATCCTTCAGAGAAGGCTCTTTTCCAGATCTATTAAAAATATCTATTGTTAAGCCGATCTACAAAAAAGGAGATAAACAAAATCCCTCAAATTATCGCCCGATAGCCCTCTTGCCCTCGGTATCAAAATTTTTTGAGCGCGCAATATCGAATCGACTAAATTCCTTTTTCGAAAAATACAAAATCCTAGATGACCACCAATATGGATTTAGAAAAAACAGGTCTACGACCCTAGCGGTCTATAAATTTGTACAACAAGCAATGTCATATATAAATGAAAAAAACTACGCAATAGGTATTCTCTTTGATCTGACAAAGGCATATGACAGGGTCCAATTTCATACACTTCTATCAAAAATATATGATATGGGAATAAGGGGTAATACTCACAACTGGCTGAGGTCTTATCTTAAAGATAGAACCCAATACGTACAATTAAATTATCATGATCCAAACTCTAAAGAATTAAGTAGTCACTTATCAGATCCTAGAAAGATGAACTGTTCTATCCCTCAAGGCAGTGTATTGGGATATATATTATTTTTGGCATATATTAATGAGTTGCCAAAAACTATAAACACGCAATGCATATTGTTCGCTGACGATATATCCCTTCTATTCAAATACGAAAATACACCAAATTTTGAAAAACACTTACAAGATACATTTAAACTAGTAATAAATTGGTTAAATGAAAATAATCTCATTATAAATTATGCTAAATCAAAATAAATAGAATTTATACCACACCAAAAAACAGCACTCAATGTTCAACTTAGGCTAAATGATATAGAATTAGGAAAAGAAAAATCGTGTACACTCCTAGGTATAGACATTGACTCAAACTTTAACTGGAAAGGCCATACAAATAAACTAAAATCCAAACTGTCCAGATTCGCGTATGCCCTCTATGAGCTTAAACTTAGTACCGATCAAAAGACGGCAATAGTTGCGTACTACGCATACGCGTACTCTTGGCTTAGCTATGGCCTTATTCTTTGGAGAAATGGCACAGATATAGATGACGTATTTAAAATTCAAAAAAGATTAATACGTATTATAGTTAATATAAAAACAACAGATACATGTAAACCACATTTCACAAATTTAAAAATATTAACACTTACAAGTATGTACATATTAGAACAGTGTAAATTTATAAAGAGAAACCCCACATGCTTCGAACAATCCAAACAGAACGACTGTATGCTCCGAGAACAAACCACCAAAATAAGCTTGCTTTGCCCAACATAAGATTAGAAATGTACAGAACTAGCCCCTACATCAATGCAATTAGAATACACAATAAGCTACCTGATAATATTAGAAATGAAGAACAACCGAAAGTATACTTTAAAAAAGTCAAAGAAATGTTAATTAAAAAGAGTTATTATAATTTAGCTGAGTATTTTAATGATACATTTTAATATAAACTAAAATACAAAACTGTTACATGTTCGATCTACATCATAATTGTATTTCACATAATGGTAATATAGACTAGTACTAACATAATTAATTTGCTATGCCCAAATGGGTATCATGATGTTCTAATTATGCCTGTGTAACACCTTTTGTACTCATGAAAGCAATAAACTTATTATTATTATTATTATTATAGTATTAACTAAAACTGCACTACGTTTTTTTTACAATTGGTGTAAGAAGTATCAAACAATTAAACCAGTTGCTAACACGTAGGCAAATCTGATTTGGTAAATAATTGCAAACAAAACAGATGTAGCTTAATCGTCAATAATACGACAACACTAGGCGAGGCGGCAATAACCGGATCGCGTGCGCTGATTGGTCGGCCGCGTTTGTTTACTTTAAAGGAGCGACGGTTTTTTCTTATTATTGACGTATTTCAATTCGGTTTCATACGACTTCGGAAGCGTATTGATTTCGGATAATTTTGTGATTTTGTATTGTTATGTAGTTTTCTTAAGTGTTTTCGTGTCGAGTTGAGTGATATTAGGTGTGTTGTGCTGTGATAAGTGTCCAAGATGCCTTTTTATGCAAACAGCGCTCGCGAGTACGTCAACATGGTGTACTGTTACGGCATGACCCATGGAAATGCTTCCGAGGCACTGCGGCTGTATGGGATAGAATATCCTAATGCACATCAGCCTCGTGATCCTCGAGTGATCACTCGGGCAATGCAGTGGTTGTTAGAACCAGCCTATTGCGTCCGTTTTATAGGGCCGTGAGTTTTCGACCGCCCCTGTGAGTCAGCTGATGAAATGCGTCAAAAGATCATCCACGTTTTTGACGAACTCAAAGGAAAAGCAGTTCAAGAAGGACTCCTGGACCGGGTGCTTGGAGAGACCTACACTGGATGACAACGATGAGCACTAGGTAAGTACTAACATTGACTTCATACATGCAAAATAGTGTTTTTACGTGTGAAATAATTAGTATAATATCAGTCATGTTTCCATCGCCCACGCGCGCTCGCGTCGCGTAGGCACCTAGCGAGAGAGCGGGGTTGCCCCTCCTCCCGCGCACGCACCCGCGCTTGCGCGACGTACATTGCGTGATCTAGAAAACTGCTGTTTTTTTATGCAAAAAATTAAAAGTCGTTTTCCTGCAATAATATTTGAGTATAATACTCAGTTATAAGAGTGGAATGCGTGGTTCAAGGCTTCATTAAGGCTTTTTTTACACGCTGTATATACAGGAAGACTTTTTAATCACTATCCAAATTTTAATATGATAATCTATTGCGAAAATCACTAGTACTAAAATATTAAGATATAGCATTACAAAGCTTTAAGTTTTGAAATTTCATCCTCATTATTTTCAAAAATTAAGAGATCATCAACATACAGCAATACAAATGTTTTATCTTTACCATTTCAATTTTTTTACAAGCATGAATCAGATTTTGACGTTCAAAGCCTACTTTTATAATAACAGAATTGAACTTAATATTCCAACATTTAGGAGATATCTTTAACCCATACAATGATTTGTTTAATTTTACTGTTTTACTAGTCCCTGTATAAGCCCCTTCTGGTAAACAAAGGTATATTTCTTCATTTAAATGCCCATATAGGAATGCTCCCGTTACATCCATCTGATATATTGGTACATTTAATTTAGCAGCTATAATTACAAAAATAGCAACATATAGCTTTGCCACTGGAGCGTAAATTGCATTTAAATTAACTATTTTATCCTGGTCAAACCCTCTAGCTACTAATCTATCTGGCTTTATATTGAATACCATCTCATAACCCTATTAATTTAAACACCTATTTACTTGAAATTACCTTAACCCCAACTGGCGGTTCGCAGAATGTCTAAGTATTGTTATCTCTTGAAGTTTGCAGTTTTGTGTCTATTACTTGACTCCATTTACATGCATGCGACGATTCATTGCCTCTTTGTATGTCATAGGTTCAGTCTCTGTGCTTTGAGCGCTGTTGTAGGTGTAAAATGATGTTTGTTTTTTGACACGCTTGGGTCTCTCATTTCTGGGTGATGGTGTTGCAACCGACATTTCAGGTGAGCTTGATTCATCAGTGCATGGTTTATATTCACTTCCAGATGTACTGTCATTTACTGTATTTTCATCAGGGGTAAGAGTCTCTTCTGATATATTTTCTCTACTTTTATTTTATTCCTCTTCAAGGTCTGTTGCAGGTTCATTTTCAAGTATTTCCATTTCCACAGTAGACTTTGTCTTTTCTTTTCTTTCATCTTCTAGAAAAACAACATCTCTTTTCAGTTCTATTGTATTTTTCTGTGAAAAGTATACCCTATAACCTTTAACATCTTCACTGTATCCCACAAACATTCCTTTTTCTCCCTTCTTATCCCACTTCTTTCTTTTCTCCTTAGTGTTGCGAGCAATCACTTGTCCTCCAAAAGTATGTAGGCTATGAATGTCAATTAAATGCTTGTCCCATACTTATTGGGGGGGTAGTAACCACGGCTGCCCATGCATCCCATTGTTCGTGGTCGACGCTACACAAAAAATATAGAATAAACTAATATGACCTTCGGTGCATGGAACGTACGTAAACTTCTAGATCGTGACGCAAATCTCTGCCCAGAACGTAAGACTGCTGTCGTAGCTAGGGAGCTCTCACGGTACAACGTGGATATAGCAGCGATCAGCGAAACCCACCTAGCCGATGAAGGCGAATTGGTGGAACATGGGGTGGACATAAGTTCTTCTAGAAGGGGACCCCTGCATCGGAACCAAGACGCTCTGGAGTTGGATTTGCAATAAAGACCCATATTGCGAGTAGGTTAGAATTAATGTCCCATATACAGGAAGAATTTTTAATCACTATTCAAATTTTGATATGATAATCTATAGCGAAAATCACTATATACGTATTTTTTCTTTTAGTATCACTCAGTACTAAAATATTGAGATATAGCATTACAAAGTTGTCTAAAAAAAGACGACGTAATGGGTCACCGCGCGCCGCATGCGCTGCCCCAGCGCCGGGCGCGTCCCCTCCCCGCGCCGCCCGCCCCGCACAATTTCATTGATAACATCACAAACTATACTGTAAAGATAACATCCCATCAAAAACAATACTTGTCAAAAAAACCAAGTCTCGCAACTCAGTTGTTCTACGGTAAAAAGTTGTGAGATCCATGTAATACCAAGTCGGTTATTAATATATTCAGTCTCTACTTAAGTGACTTTCTGTCTTAATACGTCCAGTCCCTAAGACCACGATCGTGGTCCATAACAATTGAAAATCAATTGTGTCTGGAATCTCCGTACTCGAAGCATTAAGTTGTTACGTAATAATTAACAGCATCTTATAGTGATGCATATCAATATTAAAAATCTTTAACGTTTTATATAAATATATTGAGACTCGGCCATCGCATGAAAACACGTGTAAATTAAATTATTTAGTGCGATGGCCAAGTCAATATATTTATATAAAACATTTAAGATTTTTAATATTGATATGCATCACTATAAGATGCTGTTAATTATTACGTAACAACTTAATGCTTCGAGTACGGAGATTCCAGACACAATTGATTTTCAATTGTTATGGACCACGATCGTGGTCTTAGGGACTGGACGTATTAAGACAGAAAGTCACTTAAGTAGAGACTGAATATATTAATAACCGACTTGGTATTACATGGATCTCACAACTTTTTACCGTAGAACAACTGAGTTGCGAGACTTGGTTTTTTTGACAAGTATTGTTTTTGATGGGATCTCATTTCTTTTTGTATTTTGTAGCCAGTTCTCCTTTTTTCATTTTCGGTACCTTCTACTTACTGTATATATGTATATCTACGAATTTTCTTAAAGCCCTCTCTCAGACATGTGAACTTTTCTTATTTTTGTAGGTAGCCTTCCGTTTTCTCTTTTCCGGTACTACTTCTTGAGCTTCAGCTACAGTTTTTCTAAGACAAGTTACAATTTTTGACAAATCTGGACTATAAATTATGCTTGTTGGTCTGTTGTATTCACAAATTGCCTGCATGGTTATTGAAAATTCAGTCTTCTAGTTTTATCCACAACGAAGTTACAGGGGATCGAAAATGGCCTGAATTGCTTCGAGAAAAGGATATAGTACGGCCGTGTTGCTTTTTTTCTCGACTTGGCGGGGGCAGTACCGTGCGCCTTTATATTTATATGGTATTACAAAGTTATTTAAGTAAGTAGTTATTAAATATTTATAAAACTGGACCGAAATTGAAAAATTTTGCTAGACTTAGCGGTTGTACTACCGTGCCCCCAAATATTTAAGTTTTTCCTTAGTTCATACACCAAACACTACTTATATTCCAAATTTGAAGCTTCTAGGTCTGCTAGAAGTGCCTTAGAATTTTGATGATCGGTCAGTCAGTCAGTGACAAAATTAAGAAACTTTGACCCATTATAATTCTTAAACTACTGGTTTAAATCGAATTAAATTTAAAATATACCGTGTCTTTACAATGCCTGCATGGTTACTGAAAATTCAGTCTTCTAGTTTTATCCACAACGAAGTTACAGGGGATCGAAAATGGCCTGAATTGCTTCGAGAAAAGGATATATATAGTACGGCCGTGCCGCTTTTTTGCTCGACTTGGCGGGGGCAGTACCGTGCGCCTTTATATTTATATGGTATTACAAAGTTATTTAAGTAAGTAGTTAAATATTTATAAAACTGGACCGAAATTGAAAAATTTTGCTAGACTTAGCGGTTGTACTACCGTGCCCCCAAATATTTTAGTTTTTCCTTAGTTCATATACTAAACACTACTTATATTCCAAATTTGAAGCTTCTAGGTCTGCTAGAAGTGCCTTAGAATTTTGATGATCGGTCAGTCAGTCAGTGACAAAATTAAGAAACTTTGACCCATTATAATTCTTAAACTACTGGTTCAAATTGAATGAAATTTGAAATATACCGTGTCTTTACAATGCCTGCATGGTTACTGAAAATTCAGTCTTCTAGTTTTATCCACAACGAAGTTACAGGGGGTCGAAAATGGCCTGAATTGCTTCGAGAAAAGGATGGTACGGCCGTGCCGCTTTTTTGCTCGACTTGGCGGGGGCACTGCCGTGCCCCCAGATTCTTCAGTTGCCAATTTTCCCTTCATACTCTCACGGGCTTAGGAACGTCAGATTGCAAAAGGCTTTTTACCTACCTATTTTTTACAGTGATTAGGTACTCCTTGAAGTTTAAATTAAATGGTACCTACTTAGGTACTATAATATTTAAATACGATAATTTTTAAAGTTGATTTTATGCTCTTAACATGAAATTAAACGATAATAAGTAGTAATTTTTGCAATTAATTATTTAAAATCAACTTATTTACCTAATACTAAAATAATTGTTCAAAATGCAAACCCTTTCTCTCCAAAACGTCTCGCACGTTTCTGCACATTGTCTTTTAATTTGTTTAGCACTAAAGTGTCTCTTTGCACTTCATCAAATCCTCGTATAATTTGCAGTTTTAATGCGTCCAGGCTTTGGGCCTCTTCCACATACACACGTATTTTTATTTCACCTCGCAAAAAAATCACATGGAGTCAGGTCAGGTGAGCGCGCCGGCCACGGGACGGGGCCTCCGCGGCCGAGTATTCGGTTGCCAACAATCGCGGCCCACACGTTTGCACTTGAGCACACTTGGTGATAGGTTTCCCTTCTCATGTGTGGGTTTCGGAATGACCACCAGTGCTCATTAAGTTTGTTGTACATAATGCTTCATCCGTCCACATAATAACATCCGTCGGGGGCGCAGTTAGTCACTCGCAGAAGGCTCGGCGGGGCACTGTGTCTGCTTCACCTAACGCCTGCACCTTTTGGTAATGATAAGGGTGTAACCCAGCGGTGTTAAGCAGTTTCCATACGGCGTACTGGCTGACCTCAAAGCGTCTGGCTGCATTTCGAGTACTCGCACGAGGGTATCTTTCGAAAAAGTTAAACATTTCTTCTTTGATTTCCACTGGCAGTCTTAGCCTGCCACGGCCTTGTGCGTGTGAAAGTGTAGTGAACTAGTCATGATCTAACAGCCTTGGATTGGCAGCTAAAATCGTTGCGCGGTTTAGAACAGACGGGTACACCACACCCTGATTGCGAAGGCGAGGAAGGCTTTTCACTGCGTTTAAACTACCCACATAACAAAAAACATCGCACCATTTCGTACTCGCGGTTGGAATACATCGCGGGCGGCGCAGGAGCTGCGCTGCGATACGCTTCCGCCGGGCGGTGATGCGCGGGCGACTGCTTGACGTTTGTAATTTGTCGCCACTCGCCACCCTCCCGCCGCCTCCACCCCGCGCCCGCCTCCACCCCGCGCCCGCGCAGGCATCGCCCATTGATGTTTATCGCTTTGCGTAGTAGATATTTAAGCTAGAAATGGTAACCATGCGAAATTAATAATTGGGTCGGGAAAATGAATTTGTTGTGAAAATATGACCTACATTTTTTTTTGCAGAAATGTGTTCTATTAACGATACCTAATGCCTAGAAAAAAATTGGATAGTGATTAAAAAATCATTCTGTATATCTCGGACCGCATCATCTCCCTGCGACTACACCTGAACAATGAAAATTACCTGAACTTGATCAGCGTGTATGCGCCCACTATGGACAAGGATGATGTGACTAAGGTAAAATTTTATAAAGACCTTACACAGCTAATTCAAGCAATCCACCCTAGAGAACATGTTTTACTGCTGGGCGACTTTAACGCTCGTATTGGTTGTGACTTTGAAGCATGGCCTAATGTATTGGGAAGGCACGGAATTGGCAGTATGAATAGTGTGCCGCATTGCCGCACGTAGTGAAATACAGCACGTACTCCACGTAGTAAATATATAATGAGTAAGCATACACTAACAGATTGAGGGATATATAAGCTGTGAATATGTTTTATTAAAGTTAGACTTATACCAACTGTTGTCTCAATTACCCCAGTCCTATACTCGGTTAAAGTGGTGACCCCGACAGAACAACAAAATGGCATCTCCGTGCAAATCATCGTGTTCCAGTGCACCACAAGAAGTTGCTTCCAGCATCGCCGTCACATCACGCATCCCGGACTTCTGGAAGGATCAGCCTCGTCTTTGGTTCGCCCAGTTTGAAACAGTCATCACACCACAAAAGCAAGGTGAAGACTACAAGTTCTCCATGGTCGTCTCCAAGTTAAGTAAAGAAGAGATCATGCTGGTTAGCGACATAATAACGAGCCCTCCAACATCCGGCAAGTATGCATTAATTAAAGAGCGATTAATCAGCTGTTTTGAGGAATCCGAGCAACAACGCATGCAGAAATTACTGACTGGTTTAGATCTTGGAGATCAGAAGGCCTCACACCTTTTGCGCCGAATGCGAGAATTGGGTCGTGATATTGTTGATGAAAAGACCATCAAAATATTGTGGCTCAGATTATTACCAGTTTCAGTAACCTCTGTGCTGGCTGTCACAGATTCGTCGGACTTAGATAAAATGAGCCAGATAGCCGACAAAATAATAGTGAATGCAAAAATAAATGAAGTCTCAACAGTTGACGTCGGCGCAAACAAATGTCACGATCAAACTATGGAAGACGTGCTGACGCAGCTGAAGCAAATACAATTGGAATTATGTGCAGTTAAACAAGAACGCAGGAATAGTCAACGCAGCAATTATCGCAGTTATTATAGGCCGAGGTCAGAGTCAAGATCACGTACGTTATGTCACTTTCATCGCAAGTTTGGAAAGTACGCGTATCGATGTAATAAACCATGCGATTGGAAACAAGCCTATATTCCTAAGAACCAGGGAAACTAAGATTAGCACAGTCAACGGCGGAAACCTGTGCTATCTCTCCTAGTAACCGCCTCATTATTACCGACCGAAAAAGTGGTATGAGGTTTTTAATCGATACGGGAGCAAACATATCGGTTATAAGCAAGAATAATATAAGAGAAACAAAGCCAAATCAGCAATACAAAGTATATGCCGCAAACGGTTCAAAAATAAATACGTATGGTGAAAAATCGCTGACCCTTAATTTGGGGTTGCGTCGAAATTTCGTGTGGAATTTCGTAGTAGCCGATGTAACGCAATGCATAATTGGAGCAGATTTTTTGGAGCACTACGAATTATTAGTCGATGTCGCAGGACGCAGGCTTATCGATAAAGTGACTAAATTGTCAGTCTCTGCAATGCTCAGCAACCAGTTATCCCCTAGTATACGTTCGATTGACGAAGGAATCAATACGGAAGTGAAGCAAGTATTAGAGAAATACATAGATATCACCCGCCCATCGTCCTTAGCAATGATTCCAAAACATAATGTAAAACACCATATTATCACAAAAGGACCTCCTGTTTTTTCTCGGGCGCGACCGCTCCCGCCTGATAAGTACCACATCGCCAAAAAGGAATTCCAACATATGATGGAGCTAGGAATATGCCGACCGTCCGATAGCGCCTGGGCCAGCCCACTGCATATGGTCAGCAAAAAGAATGGAGAATGGAGGCCGTGTGGGGATTACAGAATGTTAAACAACGCTACAGTTCCCGATCGGTACCCGCTTCCCAGGTTGACTGATTTTACATATATTTTGGAAAACGGGAAGGTTTTCAGTAAAATTGATATTCGGAAAGCCTATCATTGCATTCCAGTAGAGGAAGTGGAAAAAACAGCGATTATTACACCTTTTGGTCTGTTTGAATTTCCAAGAATGCCGTTTGGTCTCCGCAATTCTGGTCAGACCTTTCAACGGTTTATGGACTCTATGTTCAGGGAGTTAGATTTTGTTTTTGTTTATTGCGATGATTTATTAATAAGCTCTCCAGATAAAAAAACTGGACTCCAACACATAGAAAGGGTATTCAAGAAGTTATATGAAAATGGGATTACAATTAACTTAGAAAAATGTAAATTCCTGCAGAGCGAATTAGATTTCTTAGGTTATCGAGTAACGAGCCAAGGAATCCGCCCAACTGAGGAGAAGTATCAAGCTATCAGCGAATTCCCTAAACCAAGGACAATTAAGGAGCTAAGAAGATTTTTAGGCATGGTTAATTTTTATAGAAATAACTTACCACAAGCCGCTGAACACCAGAACATCCTAAACGAATATTTAAAGAATTCCAAGAAGAACGATAATTCTCCCATAGCTTGGTCGCAACAAGCCGAAAGAGCCTACGAAAAATGCAAAGATAGCATAAAACATGCTGTGCTAACAGCCCATCCGTCCCAGAATGCCGAGCTTGCACTTATGACAGACGCCAGCGCGTCTTGCGTCGGCGCAGTTCTACAGCAAAGAAATGGACGGAAATGGTGTCCGTTAGGATTTTTTTCACAAAAATTAAGTGACACCCATAAGAAGTACTCAACGTTTGACAGAGAATTATTGAGCATTTACTTAGCAGTGAGACATTTTCAAAGATTAATCGAAGGAAGAGAATTTACTATATATACAGATCACCGTCCACTAATATACGCATTTTCAAAAAAAACATCTGTTAGCGATACGCCGCGGAGAGTTCGCCAATTAGATTTTATATCGCAATATAGCACTAATATTAAACATATTAGCGGACGTGACAATGTTGTTGCTGACACATTATCACGTACAATAGAACAGATCGATTTTCCTTCACCTATTAATTTCGAAGAGATAGCAAAATTCCAACGTGACGATAGAGAGCTATTACAACTTAAAAAGAATCCCAAATTGCATTTTAAAACCAAATGTTTGCCTGGGTCGAAACTAACAATTATGTGCGATATGTCCACGGGAAATACTAGACCCTATCTGCCTTCGAGGTTTCGAAAGGAAGTATTCGATGTCATCCATGGATTAAGTCACCCAGGCACACGTACAACTAGAAAATTAATAACCCAGAAATATGTATGGACTGGGATGAATAAAGACATAAACAGCTGGTGCAAAACTTGCTTATCTTGTCAAAAGTCGAAAGTGCATAAGCATACAAAATCGCCGGTCGGAACCTTTTTGCCTGCGCAGCGTTTTGATCACATTCACATCGATATAGTCGGACCATTGCCGACCTCACAAGGCAAACGATACATAGTTACAATAATTGATCGTTGTACGTCATGGCCAGAAGCATTTCCGGTAGATAATATTACGGCGGAAACAATCGCACAAACTGTTTACGAAGGATGGATCTCGAGATTTGGGTGCCCGTCACGTATCACTACGGATCAAGGACGTCAATTCGAATCAGCAACTTTTGGAGCACTTTCAAAATTCTTAGGCATTCATAAAATTAGAACCACCCCTTATCATCCTCAATCAAACGGTTTGGTCGAAAGATTTCATAGAACGTTAAAAGCAGCACTGATGGCAAGAAACGCCGATTGCAATTGGGTGAGAGAGTTACCTACAGTTTTATTAGGATTAAGAAGCTGTGTTCGCGATGATACAGGGTTCAGCGCATCGGAAATGGTTTATGGCTCGTCGATTAAACTTCCAGGCGAATTCTTTGAGGAACCTAAATTACACCATACTCACGAAGAGTTTGTAAGGAATATCCAGAGAAACATAGACAAGATGATTTCTATTCCGAAACGTCGGAAATGCAATCAAACAATTTTTATCCATCCAGAAATGAACAAATGTTCTCATGTTTTTATCCGCTGCGACAGAATTCGTAAAAGTTTATGTCCTCCATACGAAGGTCCATTTCCAGTCATCAAAAGAATGGAAAAAGCATTTTTAATTAAGGTCAGAGATAAGGAATCTCTGATATCAATAGATAGACTGAAACCGGCATTTATCATGGATAGCGAACACGATAACGTAACTATTAAGGATACTGAAAAAAACACGTACACAACGAGATCAGGAAGATTAGTTAAACCAGTTGTAAAATTCCGTTGCAGTTAGCCATGTATATAAGCGTCGCAATTTTATTCCAATTTTTATAATGTATATTTATTTTTTTATTAATATTATTTTTTTAATAAGGGGGGAGTACTGTGCCGCATTGCCGCACGTAGTGAAATACAGCACGTACTCCACGTAGTAAATATATAATGAGTAAGCATACACTAACAGATTGAGGGATATATAAGCTGTGAATATGTTTTATTAAAGTTAGACTTATACCAACTGTTGTCTCAATTACCCCAGTCCTATACTCGGTTAAAAATAGCAATGGTCAGCTTCTGTTGTGTCTCTAGGTATCAACCTAGAGAAGCTTAACGATCCGGATATACGAAAGGAGTATGCAGAAAAGCTATCTCAGGAACTTTCTCTGATGAATATCGATGATGGTGAGCTCAATTCAATAGAATAGAATAGAATAGAAAACATTTATTGACTATTAAATAATACAGACACATGAGACAGGAACATACATTGGGTTATGGCCAACAAGGTGCGAGCCTCAGCATGTGTTGCAGCGACCCGAAAGTCGCTACAGCAGCACTGGTATTCTGGCCGCACCTTTTAAATGACGTACATACACTGACCAACATTACAGTAATATGGGTCAGTGCATGCATTATATTAAATCAATGAACAAAAGAATAAACAAAAACAACAATTAATATACACTGTTAGAAAATAGAAACATAAAGAGAGAAAAAAAAAAAAAAAAAAAGACAATATATATAATAAAGACAATTAGTACGGCTCGAAAAAAGTTAAAAACATAAAATTAAAACTTAAATATATATATATATATATTGTGATAAAATATATATATATATATATATATACAGCGTGTAAAAAAAGCCTTAACGAAGCCTTGAACCACGCATTCCACTCTTATAACTGAGTATTATACTCAAATATTATTGCAGGGAAACGACTTTTAATTTTTTGCATAAAAAAACATCAGTTTTCTAGACCACGCAATGTACGTCGCGCAAGCGCGGGCGTGTGCGCAGGAGAATGGGCATCCCCGCTCTCTCGCTAGGTACCTACGCGACGCGAGCGCGTGTGTGCGATGGAAACATGACTGATATTATACTAATTATTTCACACGTAAAAACACTTTTTTGCATGTATGAAGTCAATGTAAGTACTTACCTAGTGCTCATCGTTGTCATCCAGTGTAGGTCTCTCCAAGCGGACAAGATGTGGCTCGAACTGGCGACCCGCTACGGGTAAACAAACACGCGCCCTGTACAGCGTGTTGCGAAGCGCCCGGTCCAGGAGTCCTTCTTGAACTGCTTTTCCTTTGAGTTCGTCAAAAACGTGGATGATCTTTTGACGCATTTCATCAGCTGACTCACAGGGGCGGTCGAAAACTCACGGCCCTATAAAACGGGCGTGATAGGCTGGTTCTAACAATCACTGCATTGCCCGAGTGATTACTCGAGGATCACGAGGCTGATGTGCATTAGGATATTCTATCCCATACAGCCGCAGTGCCTCGGAAGCATTTCCATGGGCCATGTCGTAACAGTACTCGCGAGCGCTTTTTGCATAAAAAGGCATCTTGGACACTTATCACAGCACAACACAACTAATATCACTCAACTCGACACGAAAACACTTAAGAAAACTACATAACAATATAAAATCACAAAATTATCCGAAATCAATACGCATCCGAAGTCGTATGAAACCGAACTGAAAGACGTCAATAATAAGAAAAAACCGTCGCTCCTTTAAAGTAAACAAACGCGGCTGACCAATCAGCGCACGCGATCCCGTTATTGCCGCCTCGCCTAGTGTTGTCGTATTATTGACGATTAAGCTACATCTGTTTTGTTTGCAATTATTTACAAAATCAGATTTGCCTACGTGTTAGCAACTGGTTTAATTGTTTGATACTACTTACACCAACTGTAAAAAAAAAAACATAGTGCAGTTTTAGTTAATACTGATACACCGTACTTAACTACCTACATAATTTTAGTTTAATAAGTTTCTTCAAAATATAACTGTTTTGCATTCCAACAAAACAGGTATTATGTGTTGAATAAAACACACAGCGTTGATGTGAAGAAAGCTGATGTGAATTGCCCTTATACTGTCATCTATGGTTAAAAACTTACCACATTGTCTATACTTATATACCTCTCTCGTTCTTTCACCAGCATGCGTCCTCTTCTCTCCTTGGAGAGGCGCTTGTCAATGACATTGACAGTTCATAGAGTCTTCAGATCACCAGCAAGAACATTGCTGCAACGCTGTGTGTTTTATTCAACACATAATACCTGTTTTGTTGGAATGCAAAACAGTTATATTATGTGGTTTTCTAAAACACACAGCGTTGATGTGAAGACCTGTTTGGTATCTGCTGGTGGTAATACAAACGCTATGATGAACACAATAATAAGACTGCCTTGAAAGATAAATTAGATTTATATTAGAATCTAATTAAAATTTGTAACATATGAACATTATGTGTAACATAAAAACTTAAGAAAATTATAATCTTATAAAAATCAGTATTTTTTTATTCAAAAATTAAAATCAAAACATAACTAAAAGAAAACTCCTAAATATTAATATTTTAATTAAATATTTGAAAAGCTATTACGCAGCAAATCAACACTAGGACTAGTAAGATCAGTAACCTCCACTGGACGGCAATAGAATTTTCTAAACGTCTCCATGCTCTTCCAGTTTCCCCTATCTAATATCTCTTGAACAGGTCTATTCTCTAGCCAACCTCTTGAGGCTACAGCTGACCTGATGCTGCCAGGTGAGGCATCAATTTTAGCATCTCTAAAGATACTACGAATCCATCCTGCAATCATCGTCCTAGAAGCAGGTTTTAACTTTCCTGACAAAGATGTAAATAAGCTAGTGACATTGTTATCAGTGTCTCTTCTATCTCTAGAATGTTCTAGCAGGTCACTAATATGTCTGACAGGACAAACTTGGTGGTCTGGATGTTTCCGCAACAACCAACCTGACTGTCTATGAGTACTTGTGTCTGTTTTAGAGCCAAATTTTGGCCATAGATAAATAACATCGTCTTTGGTAATAAGATTCTGAGGACTTATGTCAAGTAAAGTGAGGTCATGAATTCTGCGACCTGAAGAAAGTAGGAGTATTAAAGCTGTCCGTCTGGCTATTTCAAATAATGACTCACAATTAAAGGATTTTTTTAACCAATCAAATAAGATTCTAGTATCCCATACTGGTAGTTTATGTACTATAGACCTAGCAAGTGAAATAGCCTTTAAAACTTGGTGTATGAAGAAATTCTTTGAAAGATCTATAGATGATGTAGCAGAGTATGTCAGAACAGCTGACTTATGTACGAGTATAGTACTATAAGCTAACTTTTCTTCCAAAAATAATTTAGCTAAAAATCTAGCAACTTGATGCCCTTCAGGCTTTTTAGGGTTAACCTTGTGAAGACTACACCAAGCCAACCACCTTTTAATTGGGGCATTATAGGTTGTTAAAGTAGATGTTCGCCAACTGCTTTTTAGAAGATCTTGCTCTTCTCTAGACCACTGTACAACTTTATCGGCCCACCCCCAATTTTCCAGGCCTGAAGGGACAACTTGTCGACCTGTGGAGGATGGTGGCCCGTGGTCCGATCTATTAAGACTTTCCGCAGGTTCTTTATTGGCAGAGGCTCTACTAGGGCTCGTGCTTGCAGGTCTGGCAGCCAGAAGCATTTTGTCCACTGCGGTGCTATTAGGATGTAAACTCCCTTCGCACTGTTCATGTGAGCTAGTACTCTGGGTATTAAGTTGGGTGGGGGGAATGCCCAGCCCAACTGAAAGTCCCAGGGGCGGCTGAAAGCGTCGCAAAAAATTGCGGTACCATCTCTGGAATCCAATGTTACGTACCTTGGTACGACAGCCGACCCTTTTGACGCGAACAAGTCGACGTCTGGGACGCCCCACTGTTTGAATATGGCCTCCGTGGCCTGGGGAAGAAGGTGCCACTCTGGTACTTTGCGGCCCCTGGAGAGGCGATCCGCAATTCCGTTTAATCTCCCCGGGAGATATGTGGCTGAGAGAGTTATGTGGAACTGCTCTGTTAGGTTTAGGAGTCTGGTTGTCAGTTTCAGTAATGCAAGGGATTGTGTCCCCCCCTCGTTTCTGAGATAGGCTACAAGAGTCCTGTTGTCGGACTGTACTAAGATGTGTGCATCTGTTAAGGTCATCCGCTGACTGTTTATTGCTGCGAACACAGCACACATTTCTTTTAAATTTGAATGCCATGCTTTTTGGTATGGGGCCCATGTCCCTGACAGGTAATGATTGTTTAATTGAGCTCCCCAGCCTGCATCCGCTGCATCTGTGGTCAGGAAATGAGTGATGCTCTTTTTTATTATTGGTGCCGTGCTGTGATCTATACTTTTTAGCCACCATCTCAGATCTTGTTGAACAAGAAGGGGAAGAGCCTTCTTTTCCCTTGGTCTGCCCTGTTTGAATTGTCTTAGGAACAGTTGCATTCTGCGGCAATGCAGTCGACCCTTGGGGAGTGTGTAGTTTGCAAAGTTCAGCAAACCTAATAAACTCTGAGCTTCTTTTAGCGAGCAGCTTCCACAGCTCAACATCTGGGTGATAAATGAGTTTATTTTCTTCACTTTCTTTGTAGGGAGTTTTATCTCGTTTTGATGGGTGTTCCAGACCAGACCCAGGTATTCTACTTCTTGGGAGGGCTCCAGAACAGACTTCTGGTAGTTTATGTGCCACCCCAAGGATTCTAATGTTCTCAGAGTTTCCGCAACTTGAGAATTTAACAAGGTCTGGTCCTGGTTGACCAGGAAGAAGTCGTCGAGATAAACTAGAATACGAATTCCCTTTGCTCGTAGGATTTCCGCAATCCAATTCGTTACTGTGGCAAACATTCTTGGAGCTGAGGATAAGCCGAATGGTAGGGCCGTTAATTGGAGTACTTGATTGTTGTAAACAACTCGGAGAAACCTCCTGTGTGTCTCTGCAATTGGGAGGTGAAAATAGGCCTGATGGATGTCTATTTTCACTAACCAATCGTTGATCTGTAAAAAGTTGATTACATCTATCTGTGAGATTAATTGGAATTTTTTCACTAACACATAGGAATTGAGACCTCTGAGGTCGAAGATTGGGCGCAGTCCTCCATCTGACTTTGTCACTAAAAACATGCGACAAAGGAACCCTGGATTTAGAACTGGAGGAATCTCTAAAATCTTCTTTTCCTTTAGTTGAAGGATCATGTCCGTCATGTCCTCTGTTGTCTTGGTGGTATATTTCTTTAATGTCAAGCTGTTTGGATATTGTAGGGGGGGTTTCTTTGAGAAAGGAATGCGACTGCCTGCTATCAGTTTCAATATATAGCTGTTGGCTCCCGAGTCCTGCCACAGCTGCGCATGATCCCTCAGGCAACCCCCTTTGAACAATCTGGTAGGATAGTCAACTTTGCTTGTTAGTGGTGTTGGTGGTATGTGTTGAGTAACCTTTACGAAAGGACTGATTACTGGAGGATTGATTATTTTTATGTTTTGGGTTTTGTCTTTTATTTTTTCTAAAGTCTTTATTTTGCACTCTGTTTTGAGGTCTAGGTCTTTTATTTTGAAATTGGGAAGTGTTGGCGGACTTTTTCTCTCTAACATAAGCCGGAGTGTTAAGCCACATTTGCGATCCACCAAGTGATGCTATAACAGGCTGTAAGGCCACGCGACTAAAAAGATATTCTTGACTCGGTGGAATGTTATGTAAAGTAGTTCTTAAGTTTGGGTTCTCAACTTCCTTTAAAATGCGATCCCGTCTCACCTCTATACATTCTGCCCTTTTTCCGCAAACAATCTGCATTGCAGTCTCAGATTTTTTGTAAGAAGGTGAACCAGGACCAAATGTACTAGAAATCTTTTCAAATAATGTATTGTTATTTAAATTGAGAGGGTTCGCTGAAGCCCAATCAATAATCTCCTGTAAACCAGTCTTCAACAAGTACCTTTGTTCAAGTAAATTATTAGATAATCCAGCTAACAACTGCTCGGTAGAAGCTAGAAAATCTTTAGTTTTATTAAAGTGGCATAACTCTTCATTAAGTTTAAGACCAATAAACCCGGGGCTGGCAATGCAAGATTGTAACGCCTTTTTGTAACGAATGCCTTTCCAAGCAGGTGTATCGACTTTTGCAGATGAGCTAGTTCCTGTAAACGCTCCTTATTTGCCGGTGGAACGATAGATTTTTCATCAAACTCGGTGCCTAATTCACCCAAAGAAAGCTTACAAGAAGTTTGTGATGGTTTGTTTAAAAAATAAGATGTGGATGGACCCTGAGTCGCAGATGGATAAGTCTCGCAAGGTTGACGTTCGGAAACTAATTGAGGTAAACTAGTTATGTATTGAGATATAAATCCCACTTGTTGCATTAGCGTATCGACACGCGGGTCGGTACAAGTTTGAACTTGTTTATATTTGTTTACCCTACGTCTCTTATTGGGCGGTGGTGATGCTATGCCCTTTTCGTCCTCCGAGGATGAAGAAGATGACGAATCGTCTGATCTCGTCCTATTCGAAGGCTGATCTCCTTCCGAAGCATCAACCCTCGAACATTGCTCACCTCCGCCATCACTTACCCTATCGACGTTTTCAGAATCCATGTATAACAACACTTACTGCTCACAAAAAACACAACACGCAGACAGGAAAGACGCTGTGTGATAATTTAATACAATAATCACTTGTTTAACAACACATTAAAGAAGGTAAAACACTGTTTTACACTTTTTGAAAATTTTGCGATGATTCGGCGGCAAAATTCACAAACGCTATGAACTGTCAATGTCATTGACAAGCGCCTCTCCAAGGAGAGAAGAGGACGCATGCTGGTGAAAGAACGAGAGAGGTATATAAGTATAGACAATGTGGTAAGTTTTTAACCATAGATGACAGTATAAGGGCAATTCACATCAGCTTTCTTCACATCAACGCTGTGTGTTTTAGAAAACCACATAATAATAATTCGGCTAAACAAAAATCAAATCAAATAATAACGCGTTGTTGAAATGTTTCTAAGGCCAGGCGTAAATTTTTGTAATTCCCGCTGAGATTCATTTAACAATTTTGTTATAAATTTACTTGAGTCTGGGCGTTTTGGGTTACAGGTTGCCTTAGTTTTCACCTGATGATTACTGTTGTTGTTTGCCTAGCAGACTTCATTGCAAATGTGTTGAAATTAACAACTTATTATTATGCTTTGCTACCCGTAACCAGGTAAATAAGTGCCTAATATTTTACTGACATGCTGCAAAAGTAGTACACCCAATTACTTTATGAAATAATTAAACATTTTATTACCTTAGTAATTAGTTAATTACCTTCAAAATAAATAAACTTTAAATACATTACTTAACTAATACATGTAATTTATTTTAATGCTGTAACGGTAACACTGTCCTACCTACGGGAACGAAATATCGTATTTGTGTTTAACTAATTATTTCTGTAGGTAATCAGGGTAAAATTAAACAAATTAAATTATTATTTCAAACAATATTACAATTCCAATACTTCTCAATTCACACTTGGGTTAGAGGAGCCCAGTACGTTAAATAAAATTGTAATAATTTTATGCTTGTATCCCACGGACTAGTAAAAACGACGGACTCCACACTGTCGTGTATTGCGTAAAGCCACGTTTATACATGTGTGAGTGAGATACTTATGGATACCAGATATCGAATATCTGTCAGTTGGAGCACTTATTGAATCAATGTGTGACGTAAGTTACGAGTCAAGGTGGAGCACCTAAGGAGCTTCAATAGTAGCGCGGAGTCTTTCTTTTTTTACTAGTCCGTGTTGTATCCATAATGAATTTACGTTTATTTATCGTCAATAAGTTCGTTCTTAAAGCAGAAAGAGGAAATTGCCAGAGTATTCTTTCAGGCGTTGGGGAATGCTCTAATTGTAAGAAGAAAAAAGTTCAATTTATTAGAAATCCTGACTAAAAATTAGACTGGGTTCGAGTAAATTGGAAAGAATAACTGTATTTACTCATCATCTTCCTAGCGTTATGTCCCGTGCTTAGACGGGGTCCGCTTAGACCATGATCCAGGATTTAGCGAGTCTGGTAATTACATTGAAGCGACTGCCGATCTGACCTTCGTAACCCTAAGATAGGGGAACCAGACAATTTTTGGATCATGGTTACAAATTCAAAGTTGTTTGAATTTGCAGGTTTCATCACGATGTTTTTCCCTCACCGTCGAGCTAGTGGTATAAATATGTACATAGATTTTTAAAAAATCTAGAGGTACATGCCCGGGTTTGAACCCGCACTCCTCGGTTAAGAGGCGCGTGTCCTTACCATTGAGCTACCACCGCTCCTAATAACTGTATTTACTACTAACCGTTTATTAATTACTACGTAATTTCATCTTTCGAATAATAAATAAGTGAATTTGAAAAAAGCCAAATTAAATTCCTTATAAATTTTATTGCTATTAGTTTTCCTATAGGAATGTCGCGCTACGTGCGTAAGATCCATCATTCTACAAACACATGCACAATTATCTTTTCTGACATCGTATAATTAATAAATGCGGTATTATGTCAGGACCTGGGAGTCCTTAACATGACCTAATTTCCCCAACTGAGGTTATGGGTACATAATGCATTCCCAGGGTCGAAAAAAAAAGGTGATTGGTGTATTTAGTTACTACTTACATGTTAATTACAGGTATCTAAGCAATGTACCTAGATAACTAATAAATTTGATGAAAACTAGGCTTTGAGCGATCAGCTGGGTTGGCCCGACCGCGCCCGCGAGTCATTGCCCTCGGAAACGCGAGTGGTGCACAAAACAGCTGAGGCGCGCGCGCGTGTGCGTGCGCTGTGTAGTATCCACGTAGCCGCTACAGGGGATAGTGACTGTGTGTGCGCGTGCGATGTACATTTTTGCAGGCCGTGATTTGTAAGGCTTTATTTGCTAGGAAATGTTCAAAATTAAGATATGGTTTCTTTGGAAGAAATGTTAGTAATAACGTTTTAATTTTTTTTATGTAAAAAACGTAGATTTTTTTTTTTATCTTTGAAGGTAATCTCAGAAACTATACATTTCCGAGGTATTTTTCTAGAACTAATGATGTTCGTTATGACCAGGAGAATATGTAGTTCACGGCTTCGTTAAGGTATTTTTTACACCCGTTATATATATATATATTTTATATCACAAAAAATATATATATATATATATATTTAATGATATAAAATATATATGAAAAGGAACATTCTCATTTCCTGCCACATCCAACAAGTGTCATATTGCCACGTCACGTCAGACAGTCTCAGAAATAGGTAATAAAAAAATTGTAAATGTGGTTGAATAAAGATGTGAGATGTGTTATTGGTATGCGTTTAGTTTCGATGGTAAAAAGACTGCGGTGAATTAGTGTTGAAGAGCGTGTGTATACCGGGTGCAGAAGGCAAAGTGTCTCCTCAGGGAGACAGTGGCGTCCCGTTATCCCAATGCAGAATAATGGATGGAGAACGGAGAGAGCATCGAGCCTGGTGGCCAGCCTCAATAGCGCTGGGACGGAGTCCGCGACATGTGTCGTGAAGAATCCGAAGGTATGTGTGCAGACCTCTGTTTTTCGAGGAGATATTTTTTGAGCTTATTCCTAAAAGTGTAAAATGTTTCCAGGTTACGCACCGGAGGCGGGAGGTCGTTCCAGCACTTTCAGGCGGCAAATCGAAAGGAACCCCGAAATGCCACCGTCCGATGTTTAGCCGTCATAAAAATGTGAGTGCACGATCGTTTTGGATAGCTGCTAAGATCTGCCGTCTACACCAACTTATTAAAGAGGTATGGCGGCCTGCAAGTTCGAATAATGCCAAACAACATTGTGGCCAGATGCAGCCGCCTGCGAGCCTCCATCTTCAAGGCATTAGCCGCATTAAGGAAGGGCACAGGCATTCTGTACACGCTGTATGAGCTTGGCGGTTCTAGAAAGTAGGCAGGGACCATATACAGTGTCGTAATAATTAAACCTAGACAATATCAGTGACTCGCACAGTGTGACTCTCACCTCCTCACTTAAGTAAGCTCTGATCTTGTATAACAATTTCAACCTAAAAAAGCAATTACGTGAGCACTCAGCGATGTGGCCTTCATAGTTCAAATTACTGTCAATAGTCAGACCTAGGTTCTTGGCAGAGTAGACACGCTCTATAGCCTCTCCATTAATATTGATATTAAAGGGGACATAAGCAAATCCTTGTATACACTTTCGTGTACCTATTAGTAAGAGTTTTGATTTTTTTGGGTTAAGAGTTAAACAGTTAGACCCACACCATGCGGTGATCCGATCCAGGTCCTCATTTATTTTTGTTAAAGCATAGGCAAGATCATTGGGCTTAAATGATAGGTACAACTGTAAGTCATCTGCACAGAGGTGATATTGGCAGTTTCTGATGTTTCCCACTATGTCCGCACTGTATAGGGCGTATAGAAGAGGCCCGAGGATTGATCCCTGGGGCACTCTCCGAGCTACCGGCAACTGAGATGAGCGAGTTCTGGATCCATCTGGGTTTGTCAGCTCCACCCGTTGCCACCTTCCATCCAAGTACCTATGGAACCATTGCACCGCTTTAGAATCAAACCCATAGTATGCCAGCTTGGAAACAAGGAGAACAGTGTCTGTAGGGGTTCCTAAGTTGTATAAGGAACTCCTAACATTTACCGATGCTTGCTATGCTATGCTAGGGATAGGTTACTCCGAGGAGTGCTAAATAAAACCGACCCGTATGAATGTTTGTAAGACACTGATTTATTGGTTTAAAAATATGAATGAATAGTGTAAAATGCTACATAAACAAATTGCGTTAATTAGGCCGTACACATACATGCATAGATACAAATGTACGTTGTCAGCTCGTACATCTTGGCCCTCTAAAGAAAAAAGATTAAACGAGATGATGTATAAAATTGAATACAAGATTAAGTTATTGATTGCTACGATAAATGATATAAAATTGTTTTACATGATACAAGGTGATTGACAATACTTATTTTAAACTATGTCTTGTCCATTATTTAAACTCACTCGCGTGACTCTACACTTGGGACATGAAACGATACTGACCGAGACGCGATAGGCGTCATAGGGGATGTCCCTTGATCGACACTCACACAGCTTACTGATTTACGCAGTAAGTTAAACTCATTGGGCACTGATGTAACACTCACTAAGTCGCCGACACCTTCCGCTGCTTGGCGAGGGGGCGGAAGCGGCGTGGCTGCGGGCGCCCTTGCCAGCCGAATTCGATCTTCAGATAGGCAAGTGTGCTTGCCGCCAATAAAAGTACTGCTCTGATGACATATGTTGACGCGTAGTGATAGACATCGTGAATGCTGAGGTCAGAGTAAGATTGTCCTTTCAGGTCCTCAATTTGATCTTTCAGCTGCTTCCACATGTGTGTATGATTTTCTGGTATCATAATATCGTCAGTAATAGTGGTGTTGATGATGTTATTTAGTATAGATAATTTTGGGACTTTGATATTATTTTGGACCGCCATATGATTCACGTAACTATTGTGCGTATAAATTGACATGTCGTTGTCCTTGAGAATACAACCATGCTCTAAGGTAGCAAGGCCGTTGCCTGATAACGATGACATTGATATACCAGCTGTACAGAAAATGCGGACGCTGCATTCTTGGCAACACGAGAAGAGCCAGTCGTTCCGTGCATGCAACTTGATCCACCTGTTCGTGCAACTTGATTGTTCGTATTTACAGGATGTTGTTTTTATATGAGCATTGCTTATATTTAATTGACAAATTGATTGTTTCGTTTTCATATCGTAAATAGGCGTATCTAGTGAGCATAATATTCTATCTCCTGTGCCGTGAAAACATAAATGTAGATCAGCTTCTGATAAGAACATAGCTGTATCTTTCCTGAGATTAAAAGCTATGTAAGGATGACTAGGAATGATGTAAAATGTCTGCTGATTTCTGTTTTGAGGAATACTTATGACCTGATCGAGTTCATAAACTTCTTTGCTTACGAGAGGAATGTTTATTTCTATGATCAAGTAGCTGCTAAATAATCTTGATGACACCTTTAACATTTTATAAATATCGGCAAAGTTACTCTGTTCTACAGGCATTGTAAGATCAGCATGTAGTTGACTGGAAATGGTAAGTATTTGATATTGTAATTGCTCAGGTGACAATAGATGAGTGTCAATGCGCCCATGTCTTATATCAGTAATAGTATTTATTAGTGTTTCTTGCATGCGTCTAAGATTTGAAATAATAATGTTAGCTACTAAGGCTGACGACGTCACATAGAGATCATTTTGAACTACTAAGCGGACGTGATTGATTTCGTTTGATAGATTGCGCAGATGTTCTTTGACGAATTGAAACTGAGTGTTCATAATCTTTTCATTTCGTTGTATGATGTTATACTCAGCTTCAAGTACAATAGTTTGATTTCTTATTAATTTTTGTAGGTGTTTTTCATTGTGGATGATTTGCTCTATATCTTTTGCGTATTGCTCAGCGAATCTTTGGTCTAATACTCCAAACAATGAGTTGGCAATATGACCAATTCCGTCCACCAAGCCACGTTTCTGTCTGTTTTGATACTGGTTATGTAATACCTTGTTGTAGTGCTGAATTTCACTTAACTCATGTTCCAGTTGAAGAGTAAGCGTCTGATATTGTTTAGATAGACCCGTGCATGATTTTTAAAGATGATTTACGTAAGATTATATGTCTGATAACCCTTGATAGTAAGCTGATAAATTATAATATCATTCGTCTCTTATGTACTGCAGGTTTGATATTTTATCAAAGTACAAGCCTTTATTTTCTGTGATCTGTGTAACATTATAAGGTTGTTGAACTTGTTGTACAGTCGGCGAAAACAACATTGTAAAACACAATAGGGTTGTCATTAGGAAACTCTTGATACTTTTCTTTTGGCGTTTTTTAGGCTGATCTTGATTATAATTCTGCTGATTATCTTGCTGTGATAAATGCTGATTCTGTTCTGAAGATATTTCGTGAACAGGTAATAAGACTAATTTGGTAACTGGCCTTTTTATTATGTTGTTCTGTGTTTTTATGGAAACCACTCGAACGTAATCATCTTTTCCAGGATGTACTTCATGGACTCGACCCATGACCCATTTGCCTGGAGGTAAGTTATCGTCCTTGATTAAAACGATGTCATTGATATCGATGTTCTTGCTTGGAGTTCTCCATTTTGAACGAGCTTGCAGCTGCTGTAGATAATCTGTCGACCATCTTTTCCAAAAATGCTTTAACATGCCTTGTATAAGTTGCCATCTATTCGGAAGGTTCATAGCATCATCACCCTGTGGTCGAGACAATAACGGTCCACTGACAAGAAAATGACCCGGAGTCAGGTAATCGTCTTCAGGGTTTTCGGTCAGAGGGAATAGTGGCCTAGAATTGAGACAGGCTTCTATTTGTTGGATCAATGTAGTAAACTCCTCGTACGTGAGCCGTTGCTCGCCAAGAGTCCGTTTCAGGTGATGTTTGAAACTCTTGACAGCTGATTCCCAGATACCCCCTGCGGGCGGCAAAGCTGGTGAGTTGAATGACCATTTTATATCCCATTCGGCTATGTTATTGAATAACTCATGATTAATGTTTGATATTACCTCCTTATATTCCTTTTTCAGTAATCGACTGGCACCAACAAAATTAGTACCGTTGTCGCTGTACATGTGAGCAGGAGTACCACGACGTGCACAGAAGCGACGAAATGCTGCTAAGAAGGCTGGTGTGCTCAGGTCAGAGACCAGTTCGAGGTGTACTGCTTTGGTAGCTATACAAACAAAAATTGCTATGTATCCCTTATGACACCTCACTCCTCTACCCTTGCTAGCCTTTAGGTCTACATGACCTGTAAAATCAACGCCAGTATGTGTGAATGTACGTGATGGAGTCACCCGAGGACAAGGTAGGTCTGCCATGATCTGTTCTCTCTTTTCGGTGCTATAGCGTCTGCATTTGATACACATTCTGATTTGTTTTTTAACTGTGTTCATGCCACTAAGAATCCAGTACTTCTCTCTAATGTAAGAAAGTGTTAATCTTGGACCTCTATGAAGAGTGGTGACGTGTCCTTGACTGATCAAAAGGTCCGTCAGTCGGCTATGGTTTGATAGTATAATCGGGTGTTTAGTTGAGCTGCTTAAATTTGAATTATTTAGCCTACCACCGACTCTCATTATTCCGTCCTCATCGATGTACGGACATAAACTTATACTACTATTCTGCTACTGGGTCGTAAATGACCTTTGCTCTTTAAATGCGTTAGATCGCCTTCAAAATCTTGAGCTTGAGCGTACTTGATGACAATGTTGTATGCATTGTTAATTTCAGCTGGTGATAAAAGCTGACCATGCTCTGACGTCTTATGACGTAAACGCGCGACGAAACGCGACACCCATGCTATTGTCCTCACTACTCGAGTGACTGAATTGTTATTTTGCAATAGTTCTAGTAATAGTGTAGATTGCTTTTCGTGACATAAAGCAGTGTTTACACACGCTTGCTTAGCCTCTATATTCGGACTTTGATATTTTTTGTTAATTACCTTTTTGAGATCAAATGTAAGAAGCCATTTGGGACCCTGCCACCACAATGAATGCTCTAATAAGTTTTTAAATACTGCTGATTTTGACTGATTTTGAATACTGCTGAGAATTTTGAGTATTTTTGGAAGGTGTATAATCCTTATCTCTCTTATATATAGGTTCAAGGGCAATGAATTTTGACTCTAAAAACTCCATAAATTCGTCTAACGACGGCAGATCTCTAGGAGATTTACGCGCCTCCTTGTAATCGGTGTAGGTATCCATATCCAACTTTTTGGCCAAAAGATGAACTAAAAGTGGATCCCAGGTGCTTGTATCGACTCCTAAATTATGCATAGCGTGAATACATTCAGTGCTCGTGTCGTATAGTCGTTTTAATTCGAAAGATGTTTGCTTGTTGATATTAGGTTGATTTAGAAATGTCTCGATTTGTTTAGTGAATAATAATTGCGGGTTGTTATACCGATGGATTAATATTTCCCATGCCGTATCATAATTGTCAGCAGATATAGTGAGATGCTGTATAATCCGCTCGGCCTCACCCCTGACCTTACCCTTAAGGTGCTGCATCTTTTGGGTCTTAGATAAAATATTGCTATGATGTATGGTTTCCAAGAATAGGTCATAGAAGGTAGGCCACTGAGTGTATTTGCCCGTAAAGACAGGTATATCTAACATTGGAGTAGCTTGGTAAACGTGAGCAGATGAACATAATTTCTTATTTAAGATCTTTTTATGCGCTTAAAAGATGATTCGTGCGAATTTAATTCCCTTTCGTAAAACATATCACTGCCTTGAAGTATATTATCGATCTGTAAATGCATGCTATCTATAATATTCCACCTCATTTGTAAGTTACGTAATTCATCCTCTATTTCCCATTTCTCGCTAATTTCATTTGTATTTATGCTCTGTATAAGCCTATTTAATGCTCGAAAATTCGTTCTTTGCTGACTTAAGAACTCAATATTTTTTTCGTCAAGTTGTGCTGCTTTCTCTTCCTTCTCATGAGAAGAACCTGTGTCTTCCTTTCCATAAGAAGAGATCGCGTCGCGCAATGCTTGATAAAAGTCTAATGCTTGCTGATAAATATTTTCGGTAAAATATTGCTGTGATTTATCTTCGGCGGTTTGTAATTCTGAATTATTTTGATCAAACTCTCCCCAAATATTATCAACTGCTTCTATACGTGTATGAATATATTCAGCTGTTTTTCTAGACGAGGGATCCTTTCTAAAATTAGTCTGGATCTGCTTTAACTTTTCTACAATTTCCTTTTGGCGAACGATAAGAGCCTCCATTATAAATGTAGAAAACTGGACGGAAATGATAAAGGAACAATCTTACTTGATTGATGATAACACGTGAGGAATCTGTACCCCACACCGGCTGCTTGCCTGCTGACTGACGAGTTTTCTCCCGACTCCCGAGAGTAGTCCCGACAGTGATGGTAATGCGTCACCTGACGCGCGCAGGTGATTAATGCTGATGATGCTGACTATCTCGAGCCATATACAGGCCCAAGAAAGTGATGAAGAGAATTCACTTGAAAACTTCACTCACGAAGTTGTTAAACTGTTTATCGTTGCTAATTTTATACAGTTACGAGTTTTTTACCACAAAGGCATAAACGATCACACGCGACGTCCTGCTTGATCACCGCGTACTTGATCACCGATGGGTCCCGCAACCGGAATGCTCGAAGGACCAAAGAAATGTAGGGGTTCCTAAGTTGTATAAGGAACTCCTAACATTTACCGATGCTTGCTATGCTATGCTAGGGATATGTTACTCCGAGGAGTGCTAAATAAAACCGACCCGTATGAATGTTTGTAAGACACTGATTTATTGGTTTAAAAATATGAATGAATAGTGTAAAATGCTACATAAACAAATTGCGTTAATTAGGCCGTACACATACATGCATAGATACAAATGTACGTTGTCAGCTCGTACAGTGTCTAAACTGTCAAAGGCTCAAGAAAAATCAAGCAGCAAAAGAGCGCTGACCTCCCGCCGATCCCGAGCGGCTAGCAGGTTGTCCACGACATCTGCCAACGCTGTTGCCGTGCCATGGCCTCTACGGAACCCAGACTGCAGCACGGGAAGTATATTATTTTCTTCCACTTATCCAGTCACCTGATCGCACACTACCCTTTCCAGCACCTTTGACAAACAGGGCAAAAGACTGATGGGTCGTAGGTCACTCAGAGAGGCAGGGTTGTTATTTTTGGGCAAGGGCCTCACCACTGCTGTCTTCCAGCTTGAGGGAAAGACTCCGCTGGTTATGGAGTGGTTGATTATGGCATTCAGCGACTGTGGTAAAGCGAGAAGAAGCATATTTAGCGATACACCATCACAACCCATAGCGTTGGACTTAAGTCCCCTGATTACTTTTAACACCCTGTCAGCTGATACTGTGTCTAAAGACAAAGTTGAGGAACCAAATCTGTGATGCTCAAAGAATGTCAGCTGTGACAGAGTTACACAACCATCTCCGGGTATGTTAAGGAAGTGAGCGTTCATTGCGTCTGGATAGCGGAAAGATGGGGGAAGATCTGCTCCCACCTTACTGCTTGGTACAATTGTATTTTTTTTTATTTTTCCACAGCCTTTTTGAATTGTTGATGTTATTATTTATGTGGCTTTCGAAATAACAGCTCTTCTCACGCTCGAAGGCTTCAGTCACAAGATGCTTCATGTATTTGTAAGATGTCCTAGATGACTCGCTGCTATTAAGTTTCCATATTGCATGATAATTGTCCCTAATGCGTATCATGGATTTTATTGTGTCTGTGACCCATGGATGAGGAGGATATTTAAATTTTCTTGTTCTTACTAGAGCATGCAAATCAAACAGTGAGGTAATACATTTAGTGAAGGTGTTGACCAGAGCATTTGTGTTGTCAATGTTGTAAAAATTACTCCAGTCAATAATGTTAAGGTCATTGGTTAGCCGGTCCAACATAATATTCTTCACGGGCCTGAAGGTTACCCATTGTGAAGGAGGTTTGTCACATTTCAGCTTTAGTTCTGCTGTGATCATGGCATGTCCACCTAGTTCAGGGGAGTGTCTGACCACAACCTTGAGAGTGCGAGTGTCAGTGCAGACAACATCAATCAGGCTAGAGCTATGCTCTGTCTGGTGGATGGGCTCAGCCACTACTTGGTTCAGTCCCACAGCATTCAGAAACTGGTTGAAGATCTGAACCTTAGCACTTTGAGTCTCCAAGAGATTGATATTGAAGTCTCCAGCAATGATGAGAGATGATCGTATTTTGTGAATGAGGCCATGGAATCGGCGATAGCATCCAGGAAAGTATGTGGATTTAGCCAGGGCGGTCTGTAGGCGTATCATCCATCACACACACACCGCACATGCGGTGTGTATGTGATGGTTGGTAATCCATCACTCTGAGCCACATCTGCTCAACTTCAGGATTTGGCGGGAAGTCACACAGTCGCGCGTTTATTCCCCTCCTAATACACCGTGCTTTTTTTATCGTCTTACATCCGAAGCCCACTTTATATACCCGTCATGTAGAACATCTTGGCAGTGTTATTTTTTTTTTATCGCTTTAAATTATACTACGGCAAAATAAAATAAATATTTCAATATAATTGTGAATCAACCTGTACACAATGTTTACGATTTAGTAACAACACGCGCATGCGCGAGATGCGCACGCGGCCATTATTGTATTCTCTATTGGTTAAGATAAATGTCTCACACCAATCAATAATAGTCCACGTGGACTGATGACCAATCACGCGCTAGCCTTTTGGCCCCGCCTACGCATTCGTCACTTGCCCTTTGATACAAGAAAAAAATTCAGTCGTTTCTAGGAATCCGGATATGCGCACGCGCTATTGTTATTGTTATTTTTCGCGACTGTGAGTGTGACGATGAGTGATAGAAATTACGTTTACTTGGTCAGAGCTCCAATATGGAGTAATAACAAATAGTACGTCTGTACGCAGTGAGTGGGGATAATTTAAGCGAAGCAAGAAGGTTGTACGCTGCGCCCGAACATCTTGATATGTTACGGAATCGAGATGCTATCAACCCACAAGTGCCAGGCTTCCAAGTCATTTTAGCAGCAACACAACGTTTAATTTACCATGGGCAATTCCGCACCCCAGCCTGAGCCCCAGCTCATGCACGAGGTGGAGGCAGACCCCGACATTCGCCTGTCCTCGAAGAGGATATCTTACGATATTTCGAATTACTTCAATACAGGTAAAGCCCCTACACATGTACATAAATTTGTGATTTGTAAATAGGTAGGTAATTATTGTAATTAACGTAGATTCCAATTTTTTAATACACCTAAAACAATTTACTTTCTTAATTTGAAAATGACAAACCCATTTACGCGGTAAAATTATTTGATACAATTTCCTTTCCTACGTTTTCTGGAAAATAACTAATGAAATTGATTAATTAACATTGTAGAATGTTTCCGACGGTCCTAAGTCCGTAAAAGTATGAAGGCAAAATGAAAAGGATTAATCTGTTGTACCTGTTACTTATAAGTAAATAATTTGTCTTACTACACTATTCGGTTTCGGCCGCGGCCGGCTCCCGGGTGAATGAACTTTACGTCCGAGCGTGTTACGGGGTGTTTCAAAATGAATAGTCTGAAATAATTATTTTATAATTTTCTTATACTATTTGTATTGTTAAAAAAAAAAGAACACTGCCAAGATGTTCTACATGTCGGGTATATTAAGTGGGCTTCGGATGTAAGACGATAAAAAAAGCACGGTGTATATTGATATATATACACTACTCATATTATACCTATTTCAGATACCACAACATTATACCACAACATTTGAAAGAGATGAAACCAGAACGGATACAAGGATAACGGTTGACGATGTAGTGCTGGAACAGGTGAATGAAATTGTATATCTAGGATCTGCATTTAGTAGAGATGGAAGGTACTCCGCTGATATAGAAAGAAGAGTGAATGCAGGGAATAGGGTGAATGGAGCGTTAGGAAAACTTTTAGGCAGCAAAATCTTAAGCCAGAAGGCCCAGCTCGCCATACACAATGCGGTGCTGATTCCTACGCTAACATATGGAAGCGAGAGTTGGGTATGGCAGAAAGAGCATGAAAGTAGAATAAACGCGGTCGAGATGCGTGCGCTGCGGAAAATCTGCGGTGTATCGCTCACAGACTGCGTTCGGAATGATGATGTAAGAAAGAGAGTTGGTCTGAAGGACAGCGTCGGAGTCAAGGTAAGAAGGGGCATGCTCCGGTGGTTCGGACATGTGGAAAGAATGGATGACGAAAGATTGACTAAACAGATATACAATGCGAATGTGGAAGGATGTAGGAGCCGCGGAAGGCCCAGGCTCACCTACCACGACCAGATTGGTCGTGTATTAAAAGAAGGTGATGTTAGGAGTCATAAAAATCGTAGAGCTTGTATGAAAAGGATTATGAATGTTGAAGAGGCGAGTGAGGTGTGTAAGGATCGTGCCATATGGCGTTCGGTTCTCTCTGCCTACCCCGCTAGGGAAGTGGCGTGAAGTTTAGTTAGTTAGTTAGTTTAGTACAACATTATAAAAGGAAGACGGAGAGCACAACCAAAGAGCAAACAAACTTCGAGGAAAAAACATTTAACTGTTATAACCAGCACTCCTATGAAAGACGCTCTGGAAGAAAAAGAACAAAAAAAGAAAAATAAGGAGCAATTAAAGGAAACTGAAAAGACTGTGAGAATAAATAAACGGAAGAAAGGAGTGAAGAATCGTAAAGGATTTGCAGGTGAAAATTGTGTAATGAATGACCAAGACAGGAATATACCACGCAAGAAGAATAAAGACAATAAAACAGCACAGACGAAGAAAGAGTATTATTGCCTAATATGTAATGAGAAATATGAAGATCCTCCTAATTAAGAATGGATAAAATGCTACAAATGTAATTTATGGGCATATGAAAACTGCACGAGTGGTGCATGCACATCAAAGGGATATCTCTGTGATTTCTGTACCAATTAAGCCACGTCCGTAATTACCCCACGCACTGTGGGGTAATCCCGGATACAAGGGTTTTGTTTTTTTATAAAAAATTGATTTTATTTTTAAAATTTATTAACGTTGATTATGAGAATAGAAGATTGATTAGTTTAAGTAAACTCTTGGTAATAAATAGCATTCGTAACTCCATATGGTTTTGTGTTATTTTAGTTCTCCCTTAGGTGTTCGCAATTACCCCACCCTCCCCTATATTTATTTTTTTATTAATATTATTTTTTTTAATAAGGGGGGAGTACTGTGCCGCATTGCCGCACGTAGTGAAATACAGCACGTACTCCACGTAGTAAATATATCATGAGTAAGCATACACTAACAGATTGAGAGATATATAAGCTGTGAATATGTTTTATTAAAGTTAGACTTATACCAACTGTTGTCTCAATTACCCCAGTCCTATACTCGGTTAAACTTTGCTACCCGTAACCAGGTTAATAAGTGCCTATTATTTTACTGACACGCTGCAAAAGTAGTACACCCAATAACTTTATGAAATAATTAAACATTTTATTATCTTAGTAATTAGTTGATTACTTTCAAAATAAATAAACTTTAAATACATAACTTAAAAAATACATGTAATTTATTTTAATGCTGTAACGGCAACACTGTCCTACCTACGGCAACGAAATATCGTATTTGTGTTTAACTAATTATTTATGTAGGTAATCAGGGTAAAATTAAACAAATTAAATTATTATTTCAAACAATAATACAATTCCAATACTTCTCAATTCACACTTGGGTTAGAGGAGCCCAGTAC
The DNA here is from genome assembly GCA_951394215.1 of Glyphodes perspectalis. Classification (NCBI taxonomy): domain Eukaryota; kingdom Metazoa; phylum Arthropoda; class Insecta; order Lepidoptera; family Crambidae; genus Glyphodes; species Glyphodes perspectalis. The sequence goes on from OX596224.1 coordinate 7,066,345, forward strand.
GTAAAATAAAATTGTAATAATTTTATGCTTGTATCCCACGGACTAGTAAAAACGACGGACTCCGCTGTCATACTATAGCGTGATGCCACGTTTATACATGTGTGAGTGGATACCAGATATCGGATATCTGTCAGTTGGAGCACTTATTGTATCAATGTGTGACGTAAGTTACGAGTCAAGGTGGAGCACCTGAGGAGCTTCAATGACTAGTTAGTGGCGCGGAGTCCTTCTTTTTATACTAGTCCGTGTTGTATCCATAATGAATTTATGTTTATTTATCGTCAATAAGTTCGTTCTTAAAGCAGAAAGAGGAAATTGCCAGAGTATTCTTTCAGGCGCTGGAGAATGCTCTAATTGTATGAAGAAAAAAAGTTCCATTTATTTGAAATCCTGACTAAAAATTAGACTGGGTTCGAGTAAATTGGAAAAAATAACTGTATTTACTACCAAGCTTTTATAAATTACTACGTAATTTCATCTTTTGAACAATAAATAAGCGAATTTGAAAAAAGCCAAATTAAATTCCTTATAAATTTTATTGCTATTAGTTTTCCTATAGGAGTGTCGCGCTACGTGCGTAAGATCTATCATTCTACAAACACATGTACAATTATCTTTTCTGACATCGTATAATTAATAAATGCAGTATTATGTCAGGACCCGGTAGTCCTTAACATGATCTAAGTTCCCCAACTGAGGTTATGGGTACATAATGCATTCCCAGGGTCGAAAAAAAAAGGTGATTGGTGTATTTGGTTACTACTTACATTTAGTTACAGGTATCTAAGCAATGTACCTAAATAACTAATAATGTTGATGAAAACTAGGCTTTGAGCGATCAGCTGGGTTAGCCTGACCGCGCCCGCGAGTCGTTGCCCTCGGATACGCGAGTGGTACACAAAACAGCTGAGGCGCGCGCGCGTGTGCGTGCGCTGTGTAGTATCAGCGCAGCCGCTACAGGGGATAGTGACTGTGTGTGCGCGTGCGATGTACATTGCAGGCCGTGATTTGTAAAGCCCTATTAACTAGAAAATATTTAAAATTAAGATATGGTTTCTTTGGAAGAAATGTTAGTAATAACGTTTTAATTTTTTTTTATATAAAAAACGTAGAATTTTTTTTTTTATCTTTGAAGGTCAATATCTCAGAATCTATATATTTCCGAGGTATTTTTCTAGAACTGATGATGTTCGTAATGACCAGGAGAATATGTAGTTCACGGCTTCGTTAAGGTATTTTTTACACCCGTTATATGTCGGAGCGGGGACTATACAAGACTAGCAAAGAGTCCCTGCATTGGCTCTATAGTGGACGTACATAATGGGCACATTACGCACACGGATCCAGTAACAATAAAAGATACTAACACTAACTACGGTCGTGAATAAATAATCATTCATGTCAGGAATGACACCAAGTCTATCAAAGCTCGGACTTAGACTGTATCGAGAAACGGAAACGAATCCGTGGGTCAAATGGTGAGTAATTAACGTGTTTACTAATCTCACAGCACGGGTGTGGAAGAACGCGCGACGCGACTCCACCATGGCCCAAATCACTCTGCCCCACGGGCATCCATAGCACTGCTTGCTATTGCTATCTTTATATGCTATTGAACCAATATCTAATGTCATTCAACACCTAGACCCACCGCTACGTTCGGCAGTGTTTCCAACAACCGCCCCGTTTCAAGAACAAAGGACTCGTCTGTGACAATCCAGGTTAATATAAACATTGCGCTGAGGAATGCGCGTCACCTCTCAAGGGCTCCAACAATAACGAGCTTGTGGACGCCATACGTCACGGGAACAATTTTTTTTTTTTTAATTTATTTGGGTAAATAAACAATGTTGAAAATATTGATACCAGATATAAAATTAAATACATATAAGCACTAATTCAACACCAACATCATTTACCACAGCTTACTTAAATATAATAATTCATATAAAAGCAAAATTGTTGAGAATGGTGTTAACCATTGCGAAAATATACTTAGAATAGGAAAATGGAATGTCGTAATTCATCAACAAATGTTCTTATATGTAAGGTTAGTTTTATTTTTATTATTTAGTTTTAATTTATTAAGGCGTGTTAGTTAAATTAATATGTATATAATTTTTAATAGTTTTTTTTTCTACATTTTTTTGGCTACATCTGTTTCAAAATATTCAAAAAGTGACACGATTATGTAACTAAAAGTTTCAGGGTACGGTATCGCATCGTAGCATTGGCTAATTGGTGGTAACCTGTCTGTCAAAATCGCGCAGTGCTTCAGATACCAACTTTTTAAAAACAGCAGGACTTGTTGCCCCGATGTCAATAGTGTTGAAAAATTCGTTGTATGAGTCTAAGATTCGATATAGGGGTGAACGTTTGCCCGCATTTGTGCGGCAGTGGTTATTTGCAAAGAATTTGCATGGGTTTCGGCAATGAGCTCTGGTAGGAACTCTGTAACGCAATTTATCTATTTCGGCATAGGTCATATAATAGAATTGCTTCGAGCTGCTAACGACGTTGTGAAAGCTTTAAGAGTTTGAATTTTTTAAGCAGTAGTTCTTATGATAAATTACTACGAAAGCATCTGTAATGCATAGCACGCAAGAATTTTTTTTGAACCATTTCCAGGGCTTCAATATATTTATTATAGAAGGGATTCCAAATGGGCACAGCGTATTCTAGTTGGGATCTAATCAAGGAATTATAAAGGCATATAAACGTACTAGGTTGTGTAAATTCTGTAGTTGATCGCATAAAAAAGCCGTAAATTTTAAACGATTTACATAATATGTTGTCTACGTGTAGGTCAAGGTGTAGTTTATTATCTAACGTTACACCTAGATCCCTGATTGAGCTAACTTTTTCAAGATTTATACCATTTAAATTGTAAGTACAATTACTTATTTGTCTCTTTTTTGTAAAGGTGATAGTTTTACATTTATTTATACTAAGGCTAAGTTTATTATTAATACAGTAGGCTGAGAAACGATCAAGATCTGTTTGAAATTTATGGTGATCATCACTGTTGTTTATTATGCTATAAATTTTTAGGTATCTGCGTACATAAGAAAGTTACAGTATTGAAAACATTGATTTATGTCAGTGACAAATAAAGTAAACAACAATGGGCCCAAAATGGAGCCTTGAGGTACGCCGGAACTTATCGTAACAAAGTCTGACTCGTAGCCATTTATAACGACCTTTTGTGTGCGGTTTGTAATATAAGATTCAAACCAGCGCCACAAATTTCCACGGATGCCGTTAAATGCGATCTTCTCAAGTAGAATTCGATGATCCACTCTGTCAAACGCTTTCCGGAAATCTGTGTATACGCTGTCAATTTGTTTGTTACAATCTAACCCTTCAAAGAGAAAAGATGTGTATATTAGTAAATTTGTAGTTGTGGCCCGACGTTTAACAAACCCATGTTGCTGCTCTATAATCTTATTATGTAGGGAAGGATATATAATATTGTGAACCAGCCTCTCGAAAAGCTTTGACAGAGTAGGCAAAATGGATATTGGTCGATAGTTTTCAACATTAGATTTTTTTCCGCTTTTAAAAACTGGGACAATACGTGCAGCTTTCCAGATAGATGGAAAAACACCTTCTCGTAAGCAGAGGTTAAATAAATAAAATACGGGTCGGTATATTGTTGCAGTTGTGGATCGAAGAAATACAGGTGGTATATTATCCACACCAGAACCCTTCGAAATATCTAGTGTACGAAGTTCTTTGATGACAGATTCTTTAGTTATGGATATACTGCTGATGATAAAATCTGATGTTTGGTTATTATCATGTATTTGGTTAACGTCATAGGTATCAGAAATACATGATGGTTCAAAAACCGACTTAAAAAAAGAAGAAAATAGGTTGCATATATATTTGGCATCACCAGCAACCAACCCATCATATGTTACCTTGTTAGGGATATCAGAAAACCTTTTCTTATTTTTAATGTATCTCCAAAAATGTTTTACGTTATCATGAATACTATTTTCTACGGACTTTAAATAGTTATTGTAACATTTACGCAATTCTTTTTTGAATCTGCTTCTAAACAAAGAAAAAGTTTCGTAATCAAATAAATTATGGTATTTTTTCCATCTGATCCACGCCCTATTTTTATTTCTAAAAATATGAATTAAAGCTGGTGAGAACCAGATAGGAAAATTAGATTGTTTTAGCACTTTTACAGGAACATGTTTTTTATTATGCTGTATATTTTTTCATAGAAAAGTAATACTGCATTTTCCGCGTTATTATCTAAAAACAACTCATTCCAGTTGGTACTTAGAATGTCTTGATTTATACTTACATAATTCGCCTTATTAAATTTTAATTTTATACTAGGTTTTATGGTCAGAGTTAAAATATTAAAGTAATGAATCGGTAATAACCCATAGAAAGGGGGGTGATTTTCATCAGGTTGCACTAACGGTAAAGGCGCTATTGCACTAGACGAATCTATAATATTGGTAATGAATAGGTCCAGTATTCTATTTTTTGCATTCTTGAATTTGTTTATCTGATAACCGCTCAACACAGACATAAAATTTATCAGAAGTTTATTAGGTAAACAGTAGGTACTAGAAATAATTGGCTCTAAATATGTTCCACAGTCGTGCCATTCTAATGTAGGTAAATTATAGTCACCCACAATCATAAACTCATTTACATCCGCAGTTAATATAAATTGTGATAAAAAATTAAAATGCGTCATATAAACTTCGGAACCTAAGTTGGGAGGAATGTATGCGGCGCTTAACACACAACAGTAATCTCGCGTGCGTAGCTCGAGGAGTACGTGGTCAACAAGCGGTGAGAGCGGGGCGGCTGCATCAGAGGCGGGCAGCGCTGCGGGGGCTGGAGCCGCTGCGAGCTCGCGGCGCACAGCAACAAGCACGCCGCCGCCATCGCGCCTCCCGCTGCCGACACGATCTCTGTCACATCGAAATACCCGATAACGACTATCTATAAATTCATCATCGGATATATCCGCGTGCAACCACGTCTCTGTTAGAATAATAATATCGTAATTGTGAGACAAAATATTCATATACAGCGTATGCAATTTTGTTCTTAAGCCTCGGCAGTTTTGATAAAAAACAGTTAATAAGCTTTTATCCATTTTGAGGCAACGGGTTATATATGAAATTTATGCCAATACAATATTGTTCCTCTTCCCCCCCGGATCGCATAGAGTGCGAACGTGTCCACAAACTCACGTCAGTTAAAATTACAAATAAATATTTAATTCACGTCAAATAATTCACAAGAAATAATAGGAGAGCAGCAAGCGTAGGAGCTGTAAATATCGTCGACACTCATATCTACAAGCAGTAACCCAAAGCAAGTAAGAAGTAGAAGGAAACCGTGAGTCAATTTTTGTTTCCCTCACACTTAAAAAACTTTATATCTAACCAAAGACACACTGCATATTTCTATCTTTCTTAAACAACTACCAACGAGCGCCGGGATAACTCCGCTCACACCATAAGAGAGAGCAGGACACTTATATTATTGTTAGCTCTCAAAAGGCGTCTCACTCGCGGAACTACTCGCAGCTAACCTCCTGCAACACTGTGCTATCCTAGTACGATGGAACAAGCAGCGGACATGTCTGTATGCGAGGAGAGTGACTCACGCGATCTTACTCCGCCGCAGTACGTATTTGCGCGAACTAAAAATGGATCATCGGAGGATTTCCAGCGCTTTAAAGAGGAGATGAAAATCATGATTAAGTCGTTATGGGCAGAGCAACAAAAGGAAACTAAAGATATTTTGTCGACGTTACTAGAGATTAAGCAGACAAACACGAATATTGAAAGCGCGATTGCTTTACTTACTGCACAAAACCACGAATTAACAAACAAAATAACACAACTAGAAACTAAATCTAAAGAAGACCGGGAGTACATCACTATTTTAGAAGAAAGAGTTGAGCACTTACAGTTGGGTTTACGAAAATCCAATCTAGAAATAAAAAATGTACCAAAGAGAAACAATGAATCGAAGGAGGATCTGATTGAAATGATCATGTGTCTTTCCACTGCTGTCGGAGGAAATCTGCGTAAGGAAGATATCAAGGACATATACAGGGTTCGTGGAAAAAAGGAGCCGCAAAATCCGACGAAAGTCTTGGAGACTACGTCCACACTAAAAAAAAGGAAACCCTGAAGCTTTGCAGAGCCTTCAACGTCAAGACAAAATCTAAAATATGTGCCAAACATCTGGGTATCCGCACCTCAGAGGACACACCAGTATTATATCAGAACACTTATACCGAGGGGGTCTCGTCTACATTTTCTTGCCAGAGATCTCGCTAAATCTAGACAATATAAGTACTGTTGGACTGCTTATGGTAAAGTGTACGTTAGAAAAACTGATAATTCCCCTATAATAATGATCCGATCGGAGGCCCAGGTACAACAATTAATGATCACATGACTAGACTGGGTTGTATTTGCATCAATTACTTTTGAGTGCAGTCATATAGTATTTTTTTTCTTACGCAAATATGTTATTCCTAAAACTAGGATAATATTTTACATTTTATTTTTATTTGTACATGTTTCTCTTCATGTTTTAATAATTATGTATGGCATGAAGCCTCAAAATAACACACATGTAAAAATACATTCTAACTCAACTTCAAACATTCTCACACACCCGTACTCACCTTCACACACACTCACGCGTCTCCACTTACTTTCACACACACTTCCACACGTGATCATAATTGACCATATCTATAAATATTTTTGGATATTACAAACACATACAAATCCTAGTATAATACGAGTTTACAAATTTGATTTCAGTTATGGGTAATAATAATATTAATATGATAAGTTGATCAAATAAACATTGCCAACGCCATATCATGTGACATCGACGATGTTGTAAATTTATTGAAAATAAAGCAAAGCGACTTTATTATTGTTAGTCAAAATATAAGAAGTGTTTTCTGTAATTTTAACGACTTTTTAATCACACTCTCTGAACTGAAATGTTACCCAGATATAATTATATTAACAGAGTGCTAGCTTTGTGATCATAAACCAATTCCAATTATACCAAATTATACGTTTTACTACTCATCTCGAAACTCAAACAGAAGCGATGGTGTTATAGCTTATATCAAAGATACTCATAGTGCAAAAGTTATCGAAATTTACTTACAAGATGCGACGTCACTACAGATACAGATTAAACAAACTACCATTCTGGCTATTTACCGCTCACCCTCTATAAGTAGTACGGATGGTTTCATTCAATCGTTGGACAGCCATTTAGAAACGCTTGCTACACATACACAATTAATAATAGCCGGAGATATAAATATAAATATTATTGATAAGGAAGGAGAACAAAGCTATGACCGAACAAGTAGATCTAATTATCTGAACATGTTGAGTACTCATGGCATTTTAATGGGACATAACTTACCCACTAGATAATATAGTTTTCTAGATCACATTATGATAAAAAACAATAAAAATAAAGTAAGTGCTCAAATTGCGGTTCTCAATACCACAGTCACCGACCACGCTATGGTATTATTACAACTCTCAGGCTCAAACATTGAAACTAATTGTGTAAGAACTAAACTAGTGACTGAATTTGAAAATGCATTAAGTGAACTAAGACATAAGAATCTGCATGAACTACTTATGTGTAACGATCCTGAATTAGTAACTAAAAAAGTAATAGGAACGATATCAGAATCCTTAACAAATAATACGAGAATTGTAGCTATCCCTAGGTGTAAAACAGTGATCAAGCCCTGGATAACTCCTGGAGTTCTCAAATGTATAAAAAATTGAAATAAAATGCAACAGAAACTTCGAAGAAACCCCTTTGACGAGATTCTATCGATTACATTTAGGCGATACCGAATTTTTTGTAACAAAATTGTTAAAAAACTAAAACGTGACTACGAACGCCAACTTTTACGAGACTCCAGAGGTAATTCTAAAATACTGTGGGATAACATAGCCAAAATAACACATATAAAAAAATCTAAATCTGACACTTTAAAACTTACAAATATCAAACCTACCGTCAAAGAATCAGCCAACTTTATAAATAATTACTTTAGTAGTATAGGTAAAAATCTTGCGGATGCCATTACGAAACCTAATTCTGCTCGACCTCTGTTCAATTTTAATGCTCCTTCACAGTCTTCTTCATTTGTGCTGTTAGATACTGACATAGACGAAGTCCACACTATTCTAATGAGTCTCAAAATAAATAGCGCTCCTGGTATAGATAACATACCTACACGATTCCTTAAAATGGCAAAGTTTGAAATACTCCCGATACTTACCCATCTTGTCAATCTATGTTTTTGTAATGGCATTTTCCCATCTTTACTGAAGGAATCACTTGTTACGCCGGTTTATAAGGGAGGGGATGAGGAGGATGTTGGCAACTATCGACCAATATCAGTTCTGCCATCAATATCTAAAATATTAGAGAAACTTATAAACAAAAGACTTCTGAATTACTTAAATAAATTTGACTGGCCCGTTGGTCGAGTGGTCAGAGACCCTGGCCACGAATCCAAGGGTCGCGGGTTCGAATCCCGCTAGGGGCAAATGTTTCGTGTGATGAACATGGACATTTGTACTCGAGTCATGGATGTTTATAAACGTATTTAAGTATGTCTATCCGTTCACCTAGTATCCATAGCACAAGCATAAGCTTAGTTTGGGACTAGGGAATTGGTGTGTCAGTCTGAAGAATTTATTATTTATTATTATTATTATTATTATTATTAAATATAATATTTTACCTAACTCACAATTTGGTTTTCGCACTGGTAGGTCTACTGAAGATGCCGTGGCCGCAATGACCGCTGTGGTCACTGAGGCGCTGGACAATAAAATTAAATGTCTAACCGTATTCTGAGACCTAAAAAAGGCCTTCGATACAGTTTCTCTTCCCACCCTTGTGCGTAAACTGGAACACATAGGGATCAGGTACACCCCATTAGAACTCTTAAAGAGCTACGTTTTTGGGAGGTCTCAGAAAGTAAAGCTAGGCCAAACGGTGAGCGACTTAAACAGAATAGACTGCGGCGTCCCACAGGGAAGTGTGTTGGGACCAACACTTTTCTTGGTCTATATCAATGATCTCTGTAACATGATGATTCCACACACCAAAATCCTTTCATACGCAGATGACACTGCTGTAGTTTTTACAGGTGAATCATGGAATGACGTAAAGACTCAAGCTGAGAATGGACTAACCAAAATAGCTGAATGGCTAAACGCTAACTTGCTTACACTTAACATATCAAAAACAAACTTCATGTGCTTCTCAATTCAGGATAGATATCAGCCAAATACTTCCTTTCAAATCAAAATCCATCATTGTAACCGTGTCAACAATACTTCCAATTTAAACTGCTCATGTCCTGTTTTAAATAAAGTCAAAACAACAAAATACCTCGGAGTCATGATTGACCAAAGACTTAATTGGCATTCCCATATTGAATTAGTCTCTAACAGGTTGAGAAAATTGATTTGGATCTTTAAAGAATTAAGACATATAGCAAATAAAAAATTACTAAACGAAATCTATGTAGCATTAGCTCAATCAATCACAATTTATTGTATTTCTTTATGGGGAGGAGCATTGAAAACAAAATTCTTAGAGGTTGAGCGTGCTCAAAGAGCACTATTGAAGGTAATGTATCTCAAGAAAAGGCGATTTTCTACCTGTAGTTTGTACACAATAGCTAACTTACTTACTGTTAGAAAGCTTTTCATATAACACAATGTTCAAAAAACACACATATCTTTAGGTTTCCAGTCAAATAAACTGCGTAGAAGAAGGAATGATATAGTAGCCCCAATAACATTTGTACATACTCGATTTGCTCAAAACCAGTTTCCGCACTTATCCTCACAAATTCATAATAGAATAAATAAAACATTACATATATATCCTCTAACACTTAGAGAATGTAATAAAAAACTTACTTCATGGTTAAAGTGTCTAAATTATGACGAAACTAAAAATATTACAAATTTATGTTTAAGATAATGGTTAATTCAAATCATACCTGCCCCTCACGCAAACAAAACATGCGCGTGAACACACACACACACACACACACACCCACTCTCACACACACACACACACACACACACACATACAAACACACACATATTCTATAATTTAACAGTTTTGTAGCTATAGTCTTTTTTGGTTTCTGGCATCTTTTGTTTCTATTTTCTAATTCTATTAATTCAAATAGCAATAAATAAAATATAATATAAATATTCAACGACATCACATACATTGATCTGACTCCGAAGTAAGTAGCCTAAGCACTTGTGTTACGGATATCAGAAACAACAGTGGTATTACAAATATATACTTAAATATTGGATATTAACACCCAGACACAGAACAAATACAAGTATTCTTCACACGAATATTTGTCCTGGGTGGGGATCGAACCCACAACTCTTGGCGCATGGGGCAGGGTCACTACCGAATGCGCCATCGAGCTTGTCAAATAGGATAATGTTTCTACTTATGTTTAATTTAAGGTATTTAAATATGATTATATAGTTAAGGAAGAGTGGCTCCCTCTGACACAGGTGCTATTGTGTACCTAAAAGAGGGAATCAACAATGGTTTGTAAATGCTCACATACCTGAAATGAATAAACATTTATTTTATTTATTTTATTTTATATTGAGTGTAAATAATATATGGAACACTATTTCTTATTCGGAGTTCGAAGAAATATCCATTAATAGCCAACACATTGATATATGTTAATCTATGTGTTGACAGTGATACATCAACCCACAAAAATCCGCTTAAGTTTCTCAGTTGATATTGAACCTTCTGAGATGAACAATAAGGTCGGAAATCTGTCGAGGAAATCTGACAGAATCTAACAGACCGATGTACTAAGGTAGTATGTAAGTGTGCCCATTTGGAATATATCTCATAAGAATATGTAATAATACTATTTATGCTGTAACAAAAAGAGAATTTCTTTATGTTGTAATAATTTAGTGACCAAATATGCCTTACCGCATTACATAAAGGATGATTAATGTGTATTCTAATACCCAATAGTAATAGTAATAAGATCAACACATATTTGCGACACAGAGATTCCACCACGCAGTTATATAAAGGATACGTACCCAAAACATATAAGGTAATTTTGTATACTAGAGAATACAAACAGCACAGTGTAGCAGTTACGACAAAATCATCATTGCAATAAATAATGTCACCGCCACGACGATTATCACTTGATTTTTGCAATGTCCTCCGCTCTTCGCACGGCAATAACTGGTGAGGTGTCTGATTTTCGAGCCAATATGGTACCATGCTTGACCCACACGTATTTATAGGAATGTTTCTTCGCAGCCTCCCTGTATTGACAAAATAATAACTTGTTGTTGAGTGTGAGGTGCTCATTTACATATATCGTAGTAGCTGTGCCACTTATGGAAAGTTTAGCCGAGTCTAGACCCTTTGTTGACCGATAAGCCGAGTTGAGATTGTCACGCAGCATTCTGTTAGTAAATTTAATAATTACATTTTTCGCACGCTTGTTTTTCGGGTCGGCGTGTGGGACACGGTGAACTGCAACAATGTCCACTGCCCGTACAGGACATGAGATTACACCACCTAGGCATTCTACGATATTTACAATGAAATACTCTATAAAAATATAGGCTAATACTGTTAATATAAACATTGCACCTCAGGAGCTCAAATTATAGCGAGTCTAGGCGCCCTGCGCCGACACAGCGATCCTGACTGTCACACGTCCTCGTGTGCTAAACAACATCACAGAGTATATGTACGTTGTTTTATTTCTCAGTATCATATTTGCAAACAGCACTAATTGCTCGGCTATCCTGCCGTCAATTCACATCCATGACACATTGGTAAGCTCCCAAAATTCAAAATGCATCTTTTCAGCACGATGCCAATAATAATAATTAAGCATTATCAAAGTCAAAGTCAAAGTCAAAATATTCTTTATTTATATAGGTTTCAAGGAAACACTTATAAATCGTCAAATACAGGTAAAGCCACAGCTATATGATTCTACCACCGGTTCGGAATGTTGTATCTACCGAGAAGAATCCGGCAAGAATCACGGTAGTTACTCTTTTCAATACAATTTATTATACAAGGTGTATCAATCATAATTAACTTTGAACTACGTTTTAGTGTGGGCCTGTTGAAGAGTATCAAAATAAAAAATATATAAATTACAAACCAAAAAATTGACCCGACTAAAGTAGACCAGTCCCCAAGGGCGGCACCTGTTCCCAAGCATGACGTATGTGTCAGCCATCGCTTCACTCAACCATATTTTAGGGAATGTATCGACCCGCCACATAGCGCCACCACCCCAGCGACATTTTAGTGAGCATGACTACTCAGGTTAGTCAGAGAATAATAAAAAAGAATCGTAACAAGCCAACTATAGAACACAGCTCAAAGGTTTTTAAACAATTCAAATTCAAATTCAAAATCTCTTTATTTATATAGGCTTCAAAAAAGCACTTATAAATAGTCAATTTAAACAGAAAAAAGGATTACCACCGGTTCGGAAGGTAGAATCTATCGAGAAGAATCCGGCAAGAAACTCGATAGTTACTCTTTTAAATGCAAAGATTTACAATTTCGTGCTTAATATTCTATAGGTACTTATTAGGTAACAACACTGCAGGTGAACACTTCATTATGAAGTTAAACATAAATGCTTATCATTTAGGAAGTCTTCAAACTTATAATAGCCCTTTTTCATTAAGAACGCTTTAATGCACAATTTGAACTTATGTGAAGGTAATGCTAATAGACTTTCTGGAAGTTTATTAAATATTTTAATACTAAGACCAATAAATGAATTACCACTCTTCTGGAGTCTATGATTTGGAACAGCAAGTTTGTGTTTATTTCTAGTATTAAAACTATGAGTGTTTGACTTCTTAGGAAATTGGTCAATGTTTTTATATATATACATAATACAATCTAAAATAAATTGTGATGCAATTGTTAAAATGTTAATTTCTTTAAAAATATCTCTAAGAGAGTCACGTGGTCTAAGGCCGTATATGGCTCTAACGGCCCTTTTCTGCAATACAAAAATAATTTGTATATTAGCCGCAGATCCCCACAGCAGCAGACCATATGACATTACGCTATGAAAATAACTGAAATACACCAATCTTGCTGTTTCAACATCTGTTAATTGTCGTATTTTCCTGACTGCATATGCAGCCGAACTAAGTCTTCCTGCCAAGGCCGCAATATGGGAACCCCATTGCAATTTAGCGTCTAAGGTGATTCCAAGAAATACAGTTGAGTTAACTACATCAATTGCTTCATTGTTCATAGTGATTTGTGTATTAACTTGCCTTGTGTTTGGCATTGAAAACTTAACACATTTTGTTTTTTTTGCATTAAGTAGTAGGTTGTTGGTAGAAAACCAATATAGTACTCGTGAGAGAGCGTTATTTACATCGTCAACAAATTCCTTTTGTCTATCAATTTTAAAAATCAGGGAAGTATCATCAGCAAATAAAACTATCTCACATAAATCCTTTGCAAAATAAGGGAGATCATTAATGTATAAAAGAAAAAGCAGAGGTCCCAATATTGAGCCCTGGGGTACTCCCATCGATAATGGGGCACCAGAAGAGTTTGTACCATTTATACTCACTATTTGAAGCCTATCAGATAAATAAGACTTCAGCAGACTAAGTGAGTTCCCATATACACCATAATGACGTAGCTTCATTAGTAAAGTTTGGTGGTCAACGCAATCGAATGCCTTCGACAAATCACAGAATATTCCAACAGCATCCTGTTTTCTTTCCCAAGCTTCGATAATGTGTTTTGTAAGTGCCACTCCTGCGTCAGTAGTGGATTTCCCTTTGGTAAATCCATACTGATTGCTATGTAATAAATTGTTGACTCTAAGGTGACATATTAATTGACTAAATATAATTTTTTCAAAGATTTTACTCAGTGCTGGCAGGATAGAAATTGGTCTATAATTAGATGGGTCACTTTTGTCACCTGATTTAAATAAAGGAATAACTTTACTATGTTTCATTAAGTTAGGAAATTGACCCATATCAACACATTTATTAAAAATATTTGACAAGATAGGGGCAATACATTGTATTATATGTCTTAGTATATGTATCGAAACGCCCCATAGATCTTCGGTTTTCTTAAAATTTAAACTTATGAAAGTATTTAAAATTACCTTATCATTAACATGATGAAAACTAAAAGGAGTATTGCATTCTTCTACACTAGATTTCAGGATGCTATTTGCAAGGTGTGGGTTGGAATCTAATGAACGAGTAGTTGCAGTCGGGATATTAGAAAAATATGATTCAAAAGCTTCTGCCACTTCCCCATCTGAATGTAGACATCTATTATCAATGTTTAGAGAGAACTTGTGATTTTGTATTTTGTTTTTACAAGTCTCTTTGTTGATAATATTCCAAGTAGCTTTAATTTTGTCACTAGAATTAGAAATCTTATGCTTGAGATAGTTTGATTTTGCTACTGCACACACTTTTTTGAATAATTTGGAATAATTTCTGACATATTCGATTAATTTAGGGTCATTCGAATTTGCTTTATCATTATACAAATCGAATAGCTTTCGTCTACTAGTGAAAATACCTGTAGTGGCCCAGTCACTAAATTTTGTTTTAGAATTATTAATAGTGACTTTTTTCTTGGTAAAAATCCTTACAAATTCTTTTTCAATTACATTGAATAACATGTTATATGAATCATTAATATCCACACCCCTAAACTTTAACAACGAGACTCTATTGACTATATTTTTCCTAAATGTATCTAGTCGATGTGCTGTGATTGGTCTACAACTGAAAGTAGATGAAGTCGTGACAGCATAGTGCTCCAAGCTAACAATCTGTCCGCTATGGTCAGAATTAATGAAATTAATTATTGACCTATCAATTACATTGCAATTACAGAAAATATTATCAATACAGGTGGCAGATGTAGAGGTAATTCTAGTAGGCTGGGTAAACAGCTCATGTAAGTTATAGCTTTTAAACAAGTTTAAAAACATAATTGAATTTGGAGATGTATCTAAAATATTTACATTAAAATCGCCACATATAATGATCTTTTTATTACAATTACATATTTTTTTCAATACCTCATCCATAATAGACTCAAAAGTGTGATAATTACCAGACGGAGGCCTATAAATACAGACAATAATGAACTGTTCAAGCTCTGCACATGATATTTCAATAGTTCGTTCAGTTGAAAGTGCCACTATGTCTTTACGCTCTTTACCTTTTAAATTATTGTTTAATAGTATAAGTGACCCGCCTCTAATAGCTGATTTTCTTGTGAACGAACTAATGAGTGTATAATTTTCAATATTAATTAGTAGCTCACTCTTCCTCAACCAATGCTCGGTCAAACATAAAACCTGTATATCCATTTGGTTAAGACCTAGTTCCATTTCTAATTCTTTGCCGGAGAAGCCCTGAATATTTTGATGAACAATATTTAAAATATTGGACTTCCCTATTGTCTCTAAACTAGATATTCTACTAACGCTAGAGGTGTCCTCTATTGTCTTGTCTTGTTCTTTGAGGAGTTGGCTATTGTCATTCTTCAGTTCCTTTATTTCCTGAAGTGCGTGTTTCAGTTTTAATTCAAGGTCCTGAGTAGTGGCTTTACGTGTCATCATCTTCGGGTATGTGTGGCTGGTCATTTCTGAAAGATTTTGGGTATATATAAGCACAATGTGCAAAAATAAATCAAAAATAATTGAATTTAATCTGTTTAAAAATCTAACAAACTAATGAGAATTTTTATAATTTTATTGAATGGCTATAGGGCTGATTGAATTATTATAAGATAAATAATAATAACAATAACAAGAATTTTATCTGTTCTAAGATTTAATTAAAATTAACTAGTTGGGTCATTTATTTATTATGTGGGTAGATTTAATATGATAACTTATCTACATGTATACAAAATTATTCAAATAGATTATATTAGATAAATTCCACAGCTATATTGTCTAATGCAGGTTAGCCTACAGGTGTTATGTATGTTTATAGTGTATACAGCCAAAGAGTTGTCTATCAGCAAAGTGAGACACAACAGAGGCCTTTTACATTAGAATTTGACAAATCTTGTTAAAGAATCGTCTCATTCATATGGGGCTAGTGTAACATTAGACAATAAACGAAGTATGACAGTACGTAATATGTAAATGTAATCAACTTTAGAGATAGTTGGGACTCAAGATAACCTATTTAAAGTTTATTAATTCAAAATGTATCTATTGTTAAAAGCTATACTAAGGTATATTGTATTGTATAATATATATTATATTACAAGATGATTGGAATAAATGTTATTAAAAAGAATACTCCCCCGGTTTAAATCCGTTGTTTTCAATTTTCTTGATGACACTTTGACAGCCGGCCGGCGGTCGGAATTAAGTCTAAAATAACTCGTAATACTGCACGTACAGACTTGCGTACAATAATCCTTATGATTTTTAACGACACTTCACTAAAAACCTTATTTTTAATGTACAAAGACACTTAAAACTATATTAATTAGCTAAATAAGATATGAGCCGGCGAATTGACGTTTACCGCGCAGGGTTGCCAGGCGAAAAAAAAAAAGAAAAAAAAAAAAAAAATGTCAATGTCATATAATTAAAATTTTATGAATGAATTATTATAACTGTGCTATGTCATCATTAATTTCATAAAAAGGCGAATTTAATACAAAAAAATACAATTAGAATTATTGGAACTTATTAACTGATTAGTAATTCGTAAACCATCGGTTTTCGTCATTGAAAAAATCTTCAACTTTATAGTAACCCTTTTGCATGAGTTTTTTTTAATGTACCGCTTAAACTTGTGCATAGGTAGGTTAATAACATCCTGTGGCAGCAAATTGAACATCTTTATACCTTGTCCCACAAATGAATTACTAATTTTACTTAACCTTAGATTTGGGACAGCCAGTTTATGCTTGTTTCTAGTATTAGTGCTATGACTATCCGCTTTTTTAGGGATAGAATGCATGTTTTAAATACATATAATAAACAGTCAAGAATGTATTGAGATGCCACAAGCCGTAAGTGGCTTAGGTGGCTACTCACCCACTACAAACTTACCCAGTGGGTGAGTTTCCACTTTTATATATTATTAGTGGTCATTTCACCCAATACTTTAGCCGATTGTGGGTAAGGTGGGTAAACTATTCCAAAGTTTCGGCATCGTCCGTTCACCCAGACTGAAAATTTTGTTATATCGCACACTCTTTTAGGGAAACAATGTCAAAGTCAAACTAAAATAAATGTAAAAAAGTTTAATAACAGCTACAAAAATCAATAAAACAAAACAATACTCCTAAGTAAAAAAAATTACAATCAATAGTACTAAATTTAATTTGTACTCTAACAATTTTCTATATACTTATAAAAATTGAATCAATTTGTTTTTAATTTTCCTCAAGTTCTCTTCACTATTTTAATTTTTCAAGACAATGACCTAGAGAAATTTCCTGATCAACCAGCTCTCGAATTGCGTTTTCGATAATTTTTTGCTGCAATATCGCCTCATTTGTCCGTTTTGTGATATACTTACTTGTTTTTTTTCCAAAACGTGAAATAGTAGTTGGAGTCTTTGGTCAGAGTTTTCAATAGCACGGCAATATATCTCTTATCGGTCGCTTAAATTATTTTTCTTTTAATGAAATTAGCTTTTACGACTGTACAAACTTTCTTAAGCAATTTAGAATAATTCCTGACATAATCTATAATGAAAGGGCTGTTATAACTAGATTTTATATCTTACAGTTCATATAGTCTCCGTCTACTTGTATAAAATACCTGTTGTTGCCCAGTCACTAAATTTGAATGGATTTTAATGTTTTTTTTTAAAAAAGAATGCTATGGATTTTAATGTTTTTTTTTAAATATACCATTAAATTCCTTGTCAATTGTATGAAATAATTTACAGCTCATAAACGATGTGTTATCTCGGATATTTGTCCTTAATTTTTCTATACGACTAGTAGTAATAGGTCTACAAACAATGTTTAACGGTGAAGGGGCACTCTGACGTTCGAAACTAGCTAGCTGCCCGCCATGGTCGGAATTTACAAAGTTAACTATGGATTTTTTAGTTACACTGCAATTACTAAATATGTTATCTATACATGTAGCTGATGTGGGAGAAATACGTGTAGGTTCATTACATAATTGGAAAAGGTTGAATGAATTGAACAGATTTACAAACCTTTTTTTTTTTTTTTACGTGAGGAATGCATTTACGCACCGTCCAAGTAAACCTAGGTTCGGCCTACGAGGGATGTGTCGGGCTCAGAGGCCGGGAAAGCACTCTACTACCAACTAAACCTCACGGTGGTCATTCTTCGGGCGTTGGCGCAGATTCCGGGCTCCCCACTCGGGACTCTACGCGAAATCTACGTCTACGCCGCTGCCGATCCATGCGGCCCATCTCGAGGGAGAGGCAACCTCGCCCCCAGAACACCTCGCGGTGCTTATGACGGCACAGACCACAGTGTCACCCCATCCTATTTAACGGACGAGGATCCACGTGTCGTCATCTTCTCTGGGGCTGCTTGACGAAGTGAATGCAGGCCCCCCCGCAAACACTCCACAGCCCCAAAGGCCCTTTTAGTCGCCTCCTACGACAGGCAGGGATACCACAGGAGTATTCGGAGCCCCCCCTGTAGGGCGCCGCCGGGCTAGACACCATCGCCACGGCGGCCTCGCCTTCTGCGTCGGGCGGGATTGTCGAGCTCGCGCTGACGTTCGGCGCTCTCCTTCTGCGACATAACGATGCCGCAGAAGGAGAGCACCGCCTCCCAGGAGCTCTCGCTCGCCACCATGGCTGACACCACGGATGGCAGCGAGAGGTCCTGCCCAACGGCGGCGGAGAGCGCTGCGCGCTCGCCGGCAAAAGCCGGACACACCTCCAGCGTGTGCTGGGCACAGTCCTCGATGGCACCGCAATGGTGACACGACCTGGACGCCTCCCGACCAATCCGACACAGGTACTTCCCGAAGCAACCATGCCCCGAGAGCACCTGCGCCAGATGGAAGGTTACCGCGTCATGGGTCCGGTCTAACCATGCGGCTAGGACTGGCCGGATCGCTTGGATGGTCCGAAGACCAGCTCCAGGATCGGCTAGTCGCGCGTCCCAGAGTCCCACGGCAAGACCGCGGAACTCTTCCAACCAGGAATTCACCTCGCGAGCGGTGACCCCGTGGACTGAGGACCGACGCGCCTCCTCTCGGCAATGCAACACGGCCGAGAGGGCTCTCGCGTCAAGGTCCCAGGGGAGGGCACTAGCTAGCACACAAGCCGCCTCGAACGAGATTGTGCGGTAGCCCCGTATTACCCTGACCGCCATCGTGCGCTGCGGACGTCGCAGCTGCGCGAGAGACCGGCCTGTCAGGGTATCGGCCCACACGGGTGAGCCGTACAGGGCGATGGACCGCACAACCCCGAGGTAGAGCCTCCGGCACGAAGCCCTCGGCCCCCCTATGTTGGGCAGAAGTCTGCCCAAGGCGGCTGCAGTCCCCATAAGCTTAGGCGAAAGTTGCCTAAAGTGCGCCTGGAAGTTCCAGTGACTGTCGAGGACCAATCCCAGGTACTTCATGGTCGACCCGACAAAGATCTGGACCCCCCCGACGCAGATATGGGAACCGGCTGGAGGTGATTTCCGAGGCCCATGGAATAGAATGGCCTCGGATTTCTCTAGGGCCACCAGGAGCCCTAGACGTCGGATGCGACCGACGACCTGTGCCACGCCTGCAGTGGCCAGGATGGCTGCTTCTCTATACGAGTTCCCTCTCGCTGTCACCAGGGTGTCGTCCGCGTAACACGTTACGCCGACACCCGGGAGATTGGCACCGCGAAGCGCCCAATCGTAACCGATGTTCCACAGGAGCGGCCTGAGAACCGAACCCTGTGGAACACCGCGCGACATGGGGTGCCGCGACCAACCGTCGCGCCCCGGGAACTCGACGTACCTCTCCTCCAGGTACGAATTGAGGATCAGCCTCAGATAAAGGGGCACCCTAAAGTGTCGGAGTGCCTCCTTTATGCAGGTCCACGGCAGGGTGTTGAAAGCGTTCGCGATATCGAGTGACACCGCCAACACCACTTGACCCTGCGCCATCGCAGACTGTGCGATGTCCTTCACGCGGAGAATCGCGTGAACCGTGGACCGATGACGCCGAAAGCCGAACTGGTTGTTAGAAAAGTTCGGGCCCACCTCCTCGAGGTGACCAACCAGGCGAGCCGCGATTATGCGCTCGAAGAGTTTCCCAATCTCGTCAAGAAGCACAATCGGGCGGTAAGCCGAAGGAGAGTCATATGGACGACCGTCCTTCTGCAGCAGCACGAGCTTCCCCGTTTTCCACTGACGCGGAAAACGTCCCCGCTCCAAGCAGGCCGTGAACAGCCCACGCAGTCTCGGCCCCAACCACGGCAGGCAGAGTGCCCACACGCGGCCGGGTATGCCGTCTAGACCGGGGGCCGTGTTGCGGGCCCGCATGCGCGAGACGGCCGCGTCAAACTCGACGTCCGACACGACCGGGACCTCGGCTGCGCTCACCTCGCCTGTTGGCGGCGCCATCACCGGCGGAGTGTGCTCAGCATCGCAAGGCGGGAATAGTGCCTGGACCACAGTGCGGAGCAAAGGAGGAGGGAGACTCTGCGTCACCGGGGGTGCCCAGGGGCGGAGCTTGTTCAGCGCCACCTTGTACGGCCGTCCCCACGGGTCAGCGTCGAGCGTCCCCAGAAACTCCTCCCTTGCCCTGGTCTTGGCTCTGTCGATCCCCACCTTGAGCGCCTTTTTCGCCTCTCTGTAGACGTCGTAAAGGTGCGCCTCCTCATCTGCAATCCTTGCGCGTCTGCGCCGGTACCGGGAGTACTGGCGTCTCGCCCTCACGCACGCAAAGCGCAAGCCCGCGAGGTCTGCGGACCACCAGTACACCTGCTTCCGTGGAGAAGCTGGCCCGGCCCGGGGCATGGCTGCGTCGCAGATGTGCGACAGCGCCTTCCGGAACCAACCGGCCTCACTCTCCACATCCACAGGCCCATCCGGCACAGGAATCCATGCCTGGACGAGGGATGCACACTCCAACCTACCGCGATCGAGTCGCTTCAGTGACCATCTCGGACAGTCTCTATGCCGGATAGAACGGCTTGGACTGGTCTGGAGCGTCGGATGCTGCGGACAGACGTCGAACCGGATATACCGGTGGTCCGACAACGTCTCCACGTCGACCAACACTCTCCAGCCCTGAACACGGCGTGCTAGCGCAGGACTCGCGAAACCTAAGTCCACGATGGACCCGCCCTGCATGCGCACGCAGGTGTTAACCGAACCCCGATTCAAGACTGTCAAACCTGAAGCGACAAACCACTCCTCAAGCGCTTCTCCACGCACATCTGTCGCCGGAGACCCCCACACCAAGGACTTGGCGTTGAAGTCACCGGCAACTAGCACATGGAGCGAACGATTGCGACCGAACACGATCTCCAACTCGGAGAGAAAACCCTCGAAAAGAGCGAGAGACCAGTTGGGGGAGAAATACACCCCGACAAACAGGGTGTCCCCCAACTCGGCCGCAAGCCATCCGTGCCCCCTCTCGATTCTCCGAAAGGGGGGAGCGCCAACCACCGGTCGGGTGATTATGGCAACGGAGCCGTCGATGTCCGCCACCCAATCGGGGGGGACGAAATACGGCTCGGCCATAACCGCCACGGCAATCAACCACTCTGCCATACTCTGGACCGCGAGGTCCTGAGCCCTGGCACAGTGGTTGAGATTCCCCTGAAGGAATCTAAGAGCCATCTTACGGAGACGAGATGTTCGACATCTCCGCGTCCCGAGGTGGTTCGGAGTGGGCGGTCTGCGGCTGGGCCGAAGCCTCAGCGGCAGAGCGCCGATCGCGGTTTTTTGGCCGGGGGGCAGTGCAGGCCTTTCCCCCGACCATGTGGTCGGCCTTTCGGCCGGCCACAGAGCACACCGAGCAGTGTGGCGCTGCATTGCAGGCTCGTGCCAGATGGCCTAGACAGCCGCACCGGTAGCATTGACTGCTACGGTCGACGTCTGACCCGCACTGTGCCCGTACGTGTCCCTTCTCGAGACACCGGAAACAGCGCAGGCTTCGGGCCTCCAGCAACCGGACCCGCGCCGACGACCAACCCACCAGCAGACGATTGCCGTCCACCAGCTTTTTGGCCGCCAACACGGGACAACGTGCCCACACAGCGCCTTGCCCCGATCGGGCTCGGCGGATTTCGCCAATGCGAACTGACTCCACCGAGCATCCTCCAGCGGTGGAGACGGCAGCTGCGACTTCCTCGGCGGTGACGGAGTCATTCAGCTCAGAGATGCGCAGTTCTGCGCACCTCACAGGCCGGGAAACTCGAACGTCTTCCGCCTTGAGGACCTCTCTCAGCCTATCGGCCAAGAGATCCGCCCTGCTATCCGTCTCCGCACCCGGCAGCTCCAAAATGGCGCCACCGGTTGTTGCGCGACGAAAGCGCACCGACTCAATCCCCAAGGCTGCCAAGGAGATCTTGGCCTTTGCCTCGGAGATGACGCCACTGTACGTCACGCCCCGCTTCTCGGCATCGGGCTGTAGCGTAAGAACTACAGCCGCCGATCGGCTTGGCTGGGGGCGCCTTCGCCTGCTTTGGCTGGGGTCTGTTCTGGGGCCTCACTGCTGCTGCAGCGGGTTGTTGCCTCGCACCGTTGGTCTTTCCCCTCTTCACCACGGTGGTCCAACCGTCCTCCATGGACGCGGGAGCCGGTGGCAGGGGACGAGGCTCCCTTGGGGGCGGGGCAGTAGGAGCTGCCTTGCCCTTCGCGGCCTTCTTGCCCCTCCTCCCCTTACGGGACTTGGGGTTCGAGGGCGCTGGAGCCTGGACCTTCGGCGCGGCTGCAGCCGGTGTGCTGCGAGCTGGGGCCTGAGGAGTGGCCCCTTTGCTCGCTTGAGCGGGCGCAGGTTGCGCGGCCGGTCCTGGTACCGGCGGCGCGTTCGCCAGGCGGCGGTCAGCGGCCAGGGGAGGCCGGAGACGCTCGGGAGGCAGGCGTGCCTCCAAGGCCTCGATCCGCGCGTTGACGTAGGCGAAGACATTGCTGTCTCCGCCGGCGTCAACAACGCGGGGCGCTTGCCCGGTGAGGCTCGCGCGCAGCTTGGCCATCTCCTCGCGGAGTTCGGCCAGCTCCTTCCCCTGGCGGCTGAGCTCCGCCTGCAGGCGGGAGTTCTCCGCTTGGAGTTTCTTGGTCTCCTCCGAGACGGTCCGAGAGTACAGCTCGCCGGCTGTCCTCGAGAACTCCTCAGCTGCGGTCTTGAGGGCCTTCTGGCTCGTTCCCTTCAGGTGACCCGAGCAAGCGATGACCTTGCGGACAATCGCTGCCGAGCCGTCCATACGCTCCTTCAGAGTCGAAGCCGTCATGTCGCGCTCATCCTCCTCGTTATGAGACGACTCCGATGGGCGCGACGCCCTCTCACGCAGCTCGCGGAGACTGTGGTCCATCGCGGCTATCTCCCGCTCCCAACGCTCCTCCGCCTCTGCCCGCTCTTGTGCGCGTTTGTCGAGCGCAAACTTCTTTTTGGCCGCCGCCAACCCGACATATTCGCCGGTAGTCGGCGGGCGACCCCTACTCCTCGTCTTTGACGCTGGACCTCCGCTAGAGGAGCCTGACCCGCTCCCATCCGACGCGGACCCAGCGTCGCTGGCCTCCTTGGCCTTTTTGGCGTGACGTCTCTTGCGCCAGAGCTTTCCGCCTTCCCCCTCTGACTGAGGGTCGACGGTCATCTGGCTCGTGCCCGAGTCAGACTCCGGCCCTGACGCAAGAGTCGTCATACTCCTGCTCCGCACTATACTGCCGGCGCTACAGCGGCTAATGCGCAGACTGCGCCTAACCGCCCCACCCGACCCCGATTTTGCCCCTGCCGATGGTGTTGGCAGGGTAGGTGAACTCACCACTGAGCAGCTGCTGCCCCCCCCAGAATACGTGGGGCAGGACGCATCCGAAGATGCGCCGGCGGATTCTCCGGCCTCCCGGCCGGTACCGCCCTGGGGTAATTTATTGCCACTAACTGCTTTCATAGTGAAATAGCTTAATTTTTAACGTGGTAGAGCTCCCACGGAGAAGAAGGAAAACAAAGACAAGAAGAAAGACAAAGACCAAAAAAGACAACACAAAGAAGGAAACAAGAAACCCCAAAGATCCCCCCCGAAAAGAGTGCCCATCCACGAACCTCCTCAAAAAGGAGGGACGGGAGGGCACGGGTGTCAGGACATTGCCGTCGACTGGAGAGATCCGATAGGACGTCTCCAGCCGCCGTTGCCCGGGGTAAACCTGGCCCGACTGCTTGCCCTTCCCCCCTAATCCCCAGAAGGGGATTCTGAGGGACGGACAAAACAGCCAGGCACGCGAGGAGGTTTCCTGACCCGATACCCCAGATTTACAAACCTAGTAGAACTTTGCGAGTTGTCCAAAATATTTATGTTAAAATCTCTACATACAACTACCTTCTTACTTGAAGTAGAGACTTTTCTCAAGACTTCTTCCATTGTCGACTTAAATAGGAAATAGTCGGCAGATGGTGGCCTGTAAACACAGACAATAATATAGTCTTCAACTTCTGCACATGCAAGCTCAATAATTTTTTCCAACGAGAGTGTTACAATATCTTTGCGTTCTTTAAATTTTAGTGTTTTGTGCAACAAAATAAGCGACGAAGCTGCCTCTCCTTGTGAAATAACTACCAATATTAAAATTATCAAAACGGATAATTATCTCATGCTGTTTCAATCAGTGTTCAGTGAGACATAACACATGGACATTCTTATCATTTAAAAACAATTTTAACTCTAATTCCTTACCAGGAAGACCCTGTATATTTTGATGCACTATCTTAAACGCATTGGGTTTTACCTTTGACCCTAAATAGCTAGAGATGTCCTCTATTCTCTTGTACTTAAATTTAAATTATTTGGAACAGGTTCCAAAGTCTTAAAAATAAAATTATTTGTACGGGCAAGCACGTGCAACACTTTTCGTCAGCATAAATTCGCCCTACTATTGTAATTACGTTTCATTACTTTTTGTACAAACACTTCAGTTCGTTCGCATCCATCAAACCATTAAGTCGCGCGTTCTCACCATCAAAATCCATTTCTAGCATAAATCAAGTTCAATATACAAGTTTTTTATATTCTACAAACATTTTCTCTATCATTTCAAATCAACCCCATCAAACTGTTACGGCATCCCCGTACATGGTCCTTCGAGCTACCGTAGCGGGACCTCACATGCGTGTGTGACCTTATTTCGTGTGAAGTTCGTGTGTTCTGCAAGCGGCCTATCGTGACATCGTGCACTAAGTAAGGTGCTCGCGGTTCAAAAACTCAATCACTGTGCTATCAAGTGTACAGACTTTCAATCAAACAACATCATCTCAACGTTGCGTGATCAAGAAGCGCAACCAGCCCCGGAATCCCATAATCAAGTTTGGGTGTTTCGAGGCTACCAACAGGCAAGACCACTCAGGACGTGTCCGCTTTACCAACAACTTCAGTAGCACAGAGCACCAGCCGCGTCAGCATCGGCATATCAGCAGCTTCAGCAGAGGCTAACAGGCAGTATCTTCAGCTCAAGTAAGATCAGTCCTTTTTACTAACAACAATCATGGCAAATTTCAATGACATTCTCGCTACTCAGCAAAAATTAACTTCAGCAATTGAATCGCTTTAAACCAACTTCAAAAAAGACGGCCCCGAAAGGAAGTCGTCGCCTTTTACGATTACATCAAACGTAGATTGGATACTCTGGATAGCTACTGGTTCGAGTATAACAAAAACTACAACATATTATCACAGCTAGATTTGGATGAAACTAGTAGAAATCAGATCGATCAAGAACATGTTCAAGTAAATGAGAGATTTGACGATATCAGAGCTTAGATTCAGAACTACCAACCAGCAAATGTAGAGAGACCAAGAACACCTATATTAAAACCTCCAACATTTATCGCTTCGAATCCGAGTGAGGTAAAGGTTCCATCAAAACCCACAACATCCTCGTCTTCATTAAGTAAAACCGACGAGATGTTAAACAGGCAGAAGAGTAATTTCAGAGCACTGCAACGAACCATAAACAAGATAAACATAGCATCAGTATCAGAAAAATGGGAGTTCGAAGATCTGCTTCGCACCCTCCATCACCGTTGGGCAGTTATCGACGCTTTACATTGGGAGTTAGATTGTGCCCTCAATAGCTCAAACAAAAAATATGAAGAAGCCTATTCGTATTATGAACAAGAATACGACAACATCAAAAAAGCCATAAACAAGAAAATGTGGTCAGTAGCTCATCAAGAAAAGTCCACCCCTCAAATAGAGGTACCAACCTTCGGTGGCAGCTACTTCAATTGGATTTCGTTCAAAGACCTCTTCAACGAAACAATCCATAACTAACTAACTAACTAACTAACTAACTAAACTTCACGCCACTTCCCTAGCGGGGTAGGCAGAGAGAACCGAACGCCATATGGCACGATCCTTACACACCTTACTCGCCTCTTCAACATTCATAATCCTTTTCATACAAGCTCTACGATTTTTATGACTCCTAACATCACCTTCTTTTAATACACGACCAATCTGGTCGTGGTAGGTGAGCCTGGGCCTTCCGCGGCTCCTACATCCTTCCACATTCGCATTGTATATCTGTTTAGTCAATCTTTCGTCATCCATTCTTTCTACATGTCCGAACCACCGGAGCATGCCTCTTCTTACCTTGACTCCGACACTGTCCTTCAGACCAACTCTCTTTCTTACATCATCATTCCGAACGCAGTCTGTGAGCGATACACCGCAGATTTTCCGCAGCGCACGCATCTCGACCGCGTTTATTCTACTTTCATGCTCTTTCTGCCATACCCAACTCTCGTTTCCATATGTTAGCGTAGGAATCAGCACCGCATTGTGTATGGCGAGCTGGGCCTTCTGGCTTAAGATTTTGCTGCCTAAAAGTTTTCCTAGCGCTCCATTCACCCTATTCCCTGCATTCACTCTTCTTTCTATATCAGCGGAGTACCTTCCATCTCTACTAAATGCAGATCCTAGAAATACAATTTCATTCACCTGTTCCAGCACTACATCGTCAACCATTATCCTTGTATCCGTTCTGGTTTCATCTCTTTCAAACACCATAATCTTTGTTTTCTTCGCATTCAAATGTAAGCCTCTCTCCTTGCAATCATCTTTCAATGTTGTGACTAGTTGCTGCAGATCCGATGCCGACTCTGCTAGAAGTACGGCATCGTCCGCGTAAAGCAGGCAGTTCACAACCAGCTCACCCATACGCACTCCAACTTTCATAGATCTAATCCTCTGGAGACAATGGTCGAGATATAGGATAAACAGCAGAGCAGACAGCACGCATCCTTGTCTGACACCAATATTGACGTGAAACCAGGGTGACAGGCTGCCCTCCACTTGCACGCATGCCGTACATCCCACATAGGTGGACTGCGCAGCACGAAGCAATGCTCCATCAATCCCATATCTCGGCAATATGTCCCAAAGGTCCTTTCGTACAACCCTGTCAAAGGCCTTCTCCATATCCACAAAACCGCAAAAAACCCTCTGACTTTTGGCCAGATGCTTCTCCACGATGTTGCGAAGAGAGAAAACTTGATCCGTGCATCCTCTACCATTCCGGAAACCTCCCTGTGCCTCCCACAACATTCCATCAGATTTCACCCTCATTCTCCTCTCAATAATCTTGCCATACACCTTTGCTGCTAAACTGATGGCTCTATGGCTGGCACAGTCCATACGTGACCCAGCACCCTTGTACAGAGGCACGATGACTGCCCGTCTCCAGTCCATTGGGACCTTTCCGTTTCTCCAGCATAGATTGCACAAGAACCAGAAAGCGTCCTGGACGCTAGCGCCACCTAGCTTGATCATCTCCGCAGATACCTTGTCTATTCCCGCGGCCTTTCCACTTTTCAGACTTCGTATCGACCATTCAATCTCATTCATAGTGATGTCTTCATCAGACGCTGGCACCACAGAATCAGACATAGCCTCACTCTTAGTGCCAACATCAGAGACATACTCATACATTTCTCCAAAATATTCACTCCACCGTTCTAACACCTCGTTCGGGTTTGCAAGAATGTCACCAGCTTTAGATTTAATCTTACTCATTCCGGATGCCGACGAATACCCCCGAGACCTCTTAACCTCCCTCCAAAAGAGCTTGGAATTAGTCTCGAAACTATTCGTCAGTCTCCTTTCTTCATTCATAGCTACTCTTTCACGCTTCTCTTTCACTAAAGCTTTGGTTTCACTCTTGCAATAACGGTATATTTCTTTCTTCATCTCAAGCATACTTTCATCCATTTGCAAAGATGAGACATAATCAAGCCAGGCCTTCTTCTTTCTCGCTACGGAGGCTTTGACCTCCTCATCCCACCATGCGTCACCTTTCATTGTTCTACGTCTCTTTGCGCATCCACATGCCTCTTTTGCACTGTCCACCATGCTCTCTTTCAAAATGTTCCAGCAATCATCAACATCTAAGTCAGAAAGTCTCGCATTCGCAAGTCTTTCATTGACTAAGCCTACATACACACTCCTTACACTTTCATCTTCCAGTTTTTCATTCCTTATCCTTTCAGTGCCTCCGCATGGAGTACGCACTCGCCAGTGCCTCCACTTCTTGAAAAGCCCAGCAAACCGGCATACTACCAGGTAGTGGTCTGTTTCAAGAGTAGGGCCTCTGTAGGCTCTTGTATCCAATATACTATTGCGGAGGCGGCTATCGACTAAAATCAAATCAATCACACTTTTTTGGTCATTCCGTCTCCAAGTATACGTGTGAATATCCTTATGACGGAAAATAGTGTTTGCCACAAGGAGGTTCCGTTCCAAACATACTTCCAAGATTTGCTTACCAGCATCATTCACTCTCTTGTCTCCATATGGGCCAAGGACTGCTTCATAGTCAGATCGCTTGGTGCCAACCCAACCATTCAAATCTCCACACATAATTATCCTCTCATTTCCTTTAGTCAGGTCCAGAATTTCTCTAACAGACTCCCAGAACTCCTCTAGTTCTTGGGGACTGGCTGAGCTTATTGGCGCATAGCCTGCAACCAGAAAGACTCGCGTAATACCCAGTTTAATACGAACCCAGAGGAGTCTCGGGCCAACTAATCCATAGTCTTTCACAACAGAGACTAAACGAGAGGAAAGCACTACTCCAACTCCACCGCTGGCATGACAATTCTGTTCCACACCAGACCACAGAACCATCATACCACCGGGAAGCTCATCTGCATCGCTGCCCTTCCGCTTAGTCTCTGTCAAGCACAGAACATCCAGGCGTCTCTCATTCATTACGTCAATCATCTCATACATCTTATCTTTCATTCCACCTCTTACATTCCACGTGCCTATACGGCACTCTGTTCTCCTCGTTCCGCAGTGTCCGGCGTGGCGTGAAGGGTGGCGGCCCCCTTCGCCGCACTCGCCACTTTTCGCACCGACGAGGGCTCGTCGGTGCGCGTCGCATCGGGGGAACGCCCTACCCCGCTCTGCGGAATTAGATCGGTCCAAGGTTGCAATCCGAGAGATCGGACTGGCAGGAGTCGCGACGAGCACGCCCTTGGCACATGACCCCCAATTATGTGGTCTTAATTATCATCCCCAAAAACCTTGTTTATCAGAAAACAGGTGCCGCGAGTGCAATAAAGATCATAATAGCTTGTTGCACGAAGCGTTTACGCAATCACCTCGCTCGGTACCGGACATTGGTAATGCGAGCGCGAGCGCAGGCGCGCGCGGGGGAAGCGCAAGCAAAAGCGCTAACGCCGGAATTCAAGTCAACAAAAATTCGCACGTGGCAAATTCATCAGTCAATGAACCCGTTGAGGTACTCCTTCCAACTGCTTTGGTAAAGATACAAGCAGTCACCGGTACATATCATATCATGAGGGCCTTGTTAGACCAAGGATCACAAACAACCCTTATAACAGAACATGCAGCGCAACTCCTAAAATTACCTCGAATGAGATGCAAGGGAACGGTTTCAGGTATAGGAGACAAATCAAGTAACTACAAAAGCGTCATCAGTGTGAAATGCTCATCAATAGTTAGTGATTTTACATTTGAAACGGACGCTTTCATTATGAATCAACTTGTCAAGAATTTACCTAATCAAACTTTCAATAAACCAGATTGGTCATATCTCAATCACATCACTTTGGCCGATCCAGAATTTTATCAAAGTCGTCACATTGACATATTGCTAGATGCCGACGTTTATTCAATAATCTTGATGGATGGCATATGTAGAGCCAGCTCAAGCACAGTCCTTCCGACCGCACAGCAGACGCAGCTCGGTTGGATTTTGAGTGGCAATGCACAAACATCATACCAGTGTAACGTTGTCATCCAAAACATAGATGAAATACAAAAGTTCTGGGAGATGGAAGAAATAGCTGAACAATCAGAACTATCTTCGGAAGACCAGCAATGTATTGATTTCTATCAGTCAAGCACAAAGAGAAAGGAAGACGGACGGTACGAAGTTCGCCTACCACTAAAACCTAATTATCAGGAAAAATTTGGTCAATCAAAATCAAAAGCCATTGCACAATTTTATAGGTTAGAACAAAAGTTATCAAAAAACATTAACATCGATACAGAATATAAATTATTTATAAACGAGTACATTGCACTCGGTCACATGAAACTTGCTGACAACAACTACAGCCTTACATGTCATTTACCTCACCATTGCGTCATTAGGCAAGACTCGACGACAACAAAATTACGAGTTGTTTTTAATGCTTCCGATAAAACATCATTAGGGGAGAGCCTAAATAATGTAATGTGTAGGGGTCCAAATCTCCAACAAGACATTCAAAGCCTTATCATCAAATGGAGACAACAGCGTTTCGCGTTCACAGCTGATCTTGAAAAGATGTTCAGACAGATATGGCTCAATGAGGAAGACCAAGACTTACAGAGAATCATGTGGCGAGATGACAAATCAGAAAGGCTCAGAGAATACAAGCTGGCGACTGTTACCTACGGGACAAAAGCAGCGCCCTTTCTAGCCATGATGACCCTCAAACGTTTAGCTCAAGACGAAAGGATAAACTATCATAATAGTTCAGCACCTGCCGTCCTTGAGGAGTTATTTTACATGGATGACCTAATTCATGGGTCACATTCAATTGAAACAGCCAAAAAACTTCAATCTGAGATGGTTAGCCTTTTAAATTCAGGAGGATTTAATCTCAGAAAGTGGAAGTCCAATGCGCCTGAGCTTTTAGTCGGAGTACATGTGGATCAAAAGCCTCAAGATTTTGATTTTAAACAAGCAGAGTCGACTAAAGTTTTAGGACTTGGATGGAATCCACAGCAAGATCAATTCATCTTTCAGTCACAGATTAGTCAACCTCAAAAATAACAAAAAGATCATTGTTGTCGGATATATCAAAAATATATCCGACAATAATCCGATAATGTTGATAGCTGCAAAAGGTTTCTGTCTCCAAACCAAAACTTTAAATTACTAACATTTAATATTAGGAGCATTCAACAAAATTTCGATGCATTTCAAATAACGCTGAAACGCATGAATATTGACTTGGATATAATTGTTTTAACTAATTGTTGGCTAAGCGACCACACAGTTATACCTCATTTACCCGGTTACACTAGTTATCGCACTCTCAAATTTATAAATTAGAGTGGAGGAGTGGTGGCTTATTTTGTGACTAAGGAAAAACCCAATTACTTAAATATTGTACACCAAAACATACAGGGCTTTTCCGGCAAAGAACTAGAAATTGAATTATCTCTAGAAGATATGAATGTCCACATATTATGTATCACTGAGCATTGGTTCAATCAGTATGAATTAATTGTCAGTATAAATAACTATAATGTTAGTAGCGCATTTACTCGAAGCTCCGCAATTAGAGGCGGGTCGCTTATTTTACTGAGAAACTCAATAAAATTTAAGGAACGTAAGGATATTGTTTCGCTCTCAATGGAACGCATTATAGAAATTTCATGTGTAGAAATAGAGCATCATGTTATTATATGTGTGTATAGACCCCCTTCTGCTAGTCTTTTTATCTTTGAATCTGTAATGGAAGAAGTATTGAGGAAAGTTAGTACATGTAGCAAAAAAATTATTGTGTGTGGGGACTTTAATGTCAATATTTTAGATAATACACAAGACTCTGTTAGGTTTCTGAATCTTTTTAAATCTTTCAATTTAAACAACCTTTTTAACGAACCAACACGAGTGACTCACACATCATCTACATGTATAGATAATATTTTCTGTAATTGCATTGTACAAAAAAAATCTATTATAAACATTGTAAATTCAGACCATACTGGCCAAATAGCGGCTTTCGAGCACCGAGATGTGCTGTCTTCGTCAAGCATTGTATATAGACCAATCACTGCATCTCGAATTGAAAAATTCTCCGAAAATATTCGTAATAGAATATTTGCACATAACTTTAACCCCTTACCGCATACCAAGCCATATATGGATGCAAAAGTTTATATTTTTTTCCTAGCCTAGTATAAAACCTAATCTTAAAAAACTAACTTAAATAAGTAAAAGCATCTTATCCTAAAACGGAACGTTAATAATTTATCTATAGTAAATTACATCTGTCAATAATATTTGAGATTATGTGCAGCACGTACGACCGGCTGGCTTCAGAAAAAAAAGTGCTACTTTTGTGATTCGAAATTAAATACAAATCGGTAAGTAAAACGTAAACAAAAAATATAATTACATTCTTTGCATCTTCCTAAATATGGAAACAGTGTGTTTACTGCAATGTCTGGCTTTTTTCGCATTTTTTTTTCTACTTTTTCTTATTTGCCAAATTTGGCTTCGTTACAGTCAAAAATAATCCCGTCATATGTGGCTTCGTGTGCATTCAGGGTTTCTTTTTGCTTATTCTAGAAATAGATCCTTCGCGCTTCTATGGTGCCTCAAAGCATGTTAATATTATTCCTGGTGATGGCAGCTTGAGTGATGATGACATTTCTTATAATAGTGATGATGATTTTGAATCTAGCTTCATTCGTCAACCTCAATAAAGACATATTATTATAGCTGAATCAGAATCAGATTTTTCTGATGATGACGATGTGCCATTGATAAACTTACAGGCTGCATCTACATCTAAAGTTAAAGGGAAAAAGGCTAAAAAGGAACGGGTTATTTAGAAAAAAGGGAAAATGCCTGCTTATGACAGAAACAACTTTGAATTTAGAGGTGATTCAGATTTACCGGATATGATAAAGCAACAAGATACACCAGCCAGTGGTACAAAAGATTTTTTTTCCACACGGTAGACTTGTATATTGTTAATGCCTGGTTACTTTGGCGCCGGATCAATTCAGACCAATACATGCCTTTGTTTGATTTCAAACTTGCAGTTTCCGAACATATGCGTAAGGCAAGCAAAGAACCGATACGAAAAAAACGTGGCCGTCCTGGCATCTAGCATTCTTGGAACACCGACATCCAGCCGAGGCAGCACACCCATCAGCTTGCCTGATTCTTCAATACCTGCCAAAAAGCCTCGAAAGATTCCAGCCAGACATCAAGATATGCCTTTAGATTCCGTACGTTCTGATGGGATCAGTCATTTTCCCGTTTGGAAAAAAAATACCCGACAGCTAATTTGAACGATATTTTTAACAATACTGGCTCAAAATATCGTTCTTTCACTAAATGTGAAAAATGTAATGTATTTTTATGTTATAATGACAAACGTAATTGTTATAAAGAATTCCACGAAATATAATTCAGATTTGACCTAAACACATACGAAGCCATATATGGATTCATATTACATGACCAGACTGCATGCGAAGCCATATATGGCGTCGTATAATAACTTCTAATATATAAGTTTTATTTTTTTAATTTCAATTAGATCTCATTATGTAAGCCTAATAAAACACTATTATGCAAAAAAATAATTTTTATCCCATCTCTTTAATAATTCATACGGTAAGGGGTTAATTATACAAAAGTAGATAACATGTATGAAAAGTTTTTCAATGTTGTTAGAATTAAATGACGCTTTTCCGAAAAAAAACCAAAATGGTCTATAATTCAAAGACAAAATTCTGTGAATGGGCAACTGTTGGTATTTATAAAAGTAGAAGAAGATTATATGAACTTTATGATATGAAGGCAAACTCTAATGATCCTTCATTGATAGAGTATGTTAGGAATTACTCTAAGTTATTTAAGAAGGTTTGTGCAATTGCTAAATCTAGTTATTTAAAAGGAAAAATTATATCAGCTGCCAATAAAAGTAAGGCAACATGGAAAATCATAAATAAAGAGACTTGCAAAAATAAAACACAAGACAACAAGATTTCTCTTAATATTGATGGTACGTGTTTTCATTCTGATGCTGATGTGGCCAATGTATTTGAATCTTTCTTCTCCAACATCCCACTCACAACGACAAGCAGTCTAAACTCCTGCCCGCGTCTTGCTAACTCCCTTCTGAAGTCAAAAGTGAATGAATGTAAAACTATTTTTAGTTTTACACATATTGATTCTGGGGTAGTTATGAAACATTTTAAACTTTTAAACATTAAGAAAACTGAAGATCTCTGGGGCATCTCAGTTGAAGTCTAAAAAATATAATTCACCACGTTGCACCATATTTAGCTTTCATTTTTAATAAATGTATTGATGTAGGCCAATTTCCCAATTTAATGAAACTAAGCAAAGTCATTCCATTGTATAAATCAGGTGATAAAAGTGACCCAACCAACTTCAGACCTATATTTCTATACTACCTGCTTTTAGTAAGATATTCGAAAAAATTATATTCACCCAGTAAATAGCTCATTTTGAAAATAATAAGCTATTACATGATAAACAATACGGTTTTTCTAAAGGAAAATCTACCACTGATGCAGGAGTAGTCCTCGTCAGTCATATTTTTGACGCATGGGAAAACAAACAGGACGCTATAGGAGTTTTCTACGATCTGTCAAAAGCTTTTGATTGTGTCGACCACCAAACGTTGCTGATGAAGTTACGGCACTATGGTGTTATGAATAACTCGCTTGACTTGATTCAGTCATACCTAACTGACAGAATACAGAAAATCAACATCAACGGAACTGATTCTTCTGGCGCTTCTTTATCTATGGGAGTGCCCCAAGGCTCGATTGCTTTTCCTAATCTATATAAACGACCTTCCATATTATACAAAAGATTTATGTGAGATAGTATTGTTTGCCGATGACACATCTTTGATTTTTAGAGTTGACCGAAAAAAAACAAATTTTGACGACGTAAATAATACTCTCTCACAAGTACTACATTGGTTTACTACAAACAATCTTTTATTAAATTCAAAGAAAACGAAATGTATTAAATTTTCAATGCCCAATGTAAGACAAGTAAACACTAAGATATGCATGAATGATGAACCTATTGAAATCATTCATTCTACAGTTTTTCTTGGAATCACTATCGATTCCAAGCTGCAATGGAGCCCTCATATTACGGCTTTGGCTGGAAGACTCAGCTCAGCAGCATACGCAGTTAGGAAAATACGAGTCTTGACTGATATTGAGACGGCGAGATTGGTTTATTTCAGTTACTTTCATAGCGTAATGTCGTACGGCCTTTTATTTTGGGGGTCCGCTGCTGACATACAAACTATTTTTGTATTGCAGAAGAGGGCCGTCCGGGCTATATATGGCCTGAAACCTCAAAATTCGCTAAGAGATATGTTCAAAGAAATTGACATATTAACCGTGCCATCACAATACATCTTTGACTGTATTATGTATGTACGTAAGAACTTTCATAACTTTATTCAAAAATCTGATTGTCACCATTTTAACACCCGAAATAAACACAAGCTTGCCGTTCCGTATGACTTCACAAGACTAGTAGTTCATTTAGGGGGTTAAGTATAAAATTATTTAACAAACTACCAGGCAATATAATTGAACTGCCTATGCATAGATTTAAATTACACATTAAAAATCATCTTATGAGAAAGGCTTATTATAATATAGAAGATTTTTTAAGTGACAAATATTTGTAATTGCTATTATACATATTTACTTTTTTAGATTTGTATAGCATAGTAGCTTAAGGATATTGTTATTGATACTTATTGTAAATTTGGCGATGAAAAGAGTAACTATCGAGTTTCTTGCCGGTTCTTCTCGGTAGAAGCTACTTTCCGAATCCGGTGGTAAATTTTTATTTTCATTTGTATGTACTGACGATTTATAAGTGCTTATTTGAGCCTACGTAAATAAAGATAATTTAATTTAATTTAATTTCATTTCATTTCATTTCATTTCATTAAGGAAAGCTGGGACGTAACAGTTATGGAATCTTCGTGCGAAGATTGTAACTATCTACAAATCAGCATAGGTTCAGACGCAGTAATACTAGGCATATACCGGTCCCCTTCCTTTACAAATGCTACCACCTTTCTAACTTCACTTGATAAAACCCTAGTCGATGTATGTGGAATAAGAAACATCATACTCACGGGCGATATACATATTGATATTTGTTCCGAACCACTCATCGAACAATGTGTCGATTACATGTCGCTACTTGCGCAACACCAACTCTTGCCAACAATAACAAAACCCACAAGAGGTGATGCTTGCCTAGACCACTGCTTTGTAAAAAGCCCTAAACATACATTAAGTATGGTCTGTACCACAGACATTACGGATCATAATATCTGTATAGTAGCTACAAGGATCGGAAAATCAAAACCCTGCGGTAAACGTTCTCGGCTTAAAATAGACAATTGCGCCGTATTAAATAAACTCCAATCGGCGGATTGGGATGTGGTTGAGAATTGTAACGAAGCTGACAGCGCGACGAATATGTTTAACAAAATTAATACCCAGGCTATTAATAATAATACAAGTGAGATAGTTTTTGGACGTTCCAAGCTTTTTTTGAAACCCTGGATAACACCAGGACTGATAAGATGCCAAAAGCATAGGGATAAGCTACATCTCAAGGCTAGGGAAGATCCTAGTTAGTTAGTTAGTTGGGCATTTGTTTTCCGCACTTAGCCACATAAATGGGCCATTGT
Organism: Glyphodes perspectalis; assembly: GCA_951394215.1. Lineage (NCBI taxonomy): Eukaryota > Metazoa > Arthropoda > Insecta > Lepidoptera > Crambidae > Glyphodes > Glyphodes perspectalis. The sequence goes on from OX596224.1 coordinate 7,103,627, forward strand.
GCGTAAATGATCACTGTACCGCCACAGTGATCATTCAAACCACTTTAGCTCTGTCCAGAAGGAAATTAGATTTTTGGGACGTTTGAGTGCAGCCTCCATCGAAGGAGGGTTGCCTATGAGCCGTGCCCTTATGTCACTCACGCTGCTACAGTGTAGGAGAACGTGAGTTGGTGTTTCTTCCTCCATCATGCAGCCTCTGCATAGGGGGCTGTCAGTGGCTCCTATTTTGTGTAGGTGTCTGTTCAGATTACAGTGTCCTGTTATTATGCTGGCGGCGTGCCGTAGATTTGTCCGACTTAAGCGCAGTAGTTTCTTTGATAGCTTGCTATCTAGGGTTTTTATGGCCTCCTTAGTTTGGCGACATTGTTTGAGGTTCGCCCATAGGCCTGAATGTAGTCGTCTGGTTCTTTCGCGTATCCAGGACATGAGTTCGCTGAGTGGTATCGGTATGATCGGCTCCGGTCCGAGCACTTTCATATTTGAACCTCTTCTAGCTAGTTGGTCTGCCGCATCGTTCCCCAGTGAGCCGCTATGTCCGCGAATCCACTGTAATGTTACCTGGTTTTGTGCCGATATATAGTTAAGTTTTCGGTGGCACTCTAAGATTAAACTACTGTTTGTGCAGTTGTTGTTTAGGGCTTGTAACACGGACACGCTGTCTGATATAATGCGTATTCTCTGCTTTGTTACTTTCCTTGATTTTATTGCTGAGGCTGCTCTGGCTATCCCCACACGCTCTGCTTGGAAAATATTGCTGTGTTTCCCTAGTGGTGTCGATATGTTTATGTTCAGGTCATGGGAGAAAACTCCCGCGCCTGTTGAGGTTGTTGTTTTCGATCCATCAGTATATACTCTGACTTCTCGTGTGTTTGATTCGTCGGTGCTTTCTTCTTGAAGTTGCACTGAGTATTTTTTGTCCAAAATGTGTGTTTTAGGAATTAAGTCGCATATTGCCTCAGTCATGGGGAGCTCTTTGCTTATTTCCCCTTTGAGGCTAGTGTGTTTGCACCTTGGGTCTAGTCTCCAGACACCGGTTTTTTCTAGTCTTATTGCAGCCGCTATCGCCTCCTGTTGTATGACTAGGTGTAGGGGTCTCAGGTCTAGAAGTACTTCTAGTGCTGCCGTAGGGGTGGTCCTCATTCCACCTGTCGTGGCTAGGCAGGCGAGTCGTTGCGTGCTTTGCAGTTTGTCTTTTGCTGTTGTTTGTAATATTCTGGGCCACCAAACGCTGGAACCGTACGTTATCATCGGTCGGATAACAGCTGTATATAGCCATAGGGCTGGCTTTAAGCCCAATTTCCTCCCTATGAGTCGTCTGCATTGCCAGAATGTTGATGAAGCTTTGGTCAGCTTTGATTCCATATGTCTGCCCCAGTTCAGTTTGCTGTCAAGTATTACACCTAGGTACTTGACTTCTGAGGACGTTGATAGTTTTGTGCTGAATAATTTTGGTGGTATTGTCATTGTGGTGTTTCTCTTGTTTGTAAAGAGTACCATTTCTGTTTTGCTCGGATTGACTGTCAGCTGGTGTTGGTTACACCATTGCTCGACTATGTCAAGTGCTTGCTGTGTGCGCGTGCAGATGTTGTTCATCGAATTGCCTGAGATTAGGATGGTTATGTCATCAGCGTATCCGACTGTGAAGTGCCAGTTATCATTTAGGCGTTTGAGCAGGTTATCCACCACCGTGTTCCATAGCAGTGGTGACAGAACGCCTCCCTGTGGACAGCCTTTCGCTACTATTCCTCTTGTGGTGGAGTTCACTGTAAATTGTATAGCTCTTTGTTTTAGTAGTTGATCGATCCAATTGATTATGGTGGTCTCTACTTAAAACCTTCTTAGAGCTTTGTTTATACTGCTGAATTGTGTTTTGTCCAAGGCGCCTTCTACATCGATGAAGGTTCCTAGTGTCATTTGTTTGTCCGACAGGCTTGCTTCTATGGTTTTCACCACCGTGTGCAAGGCTGATTTTGTCGACCGGTTTTTTCTATAAGCGTGTTGCTGTTTGTGGAGGGGTGTTCGTTTAAGAGCACCCTCTCTTAGGTATTTGTCAGTCAGCCTTTCAAGAGTTTTTAGCAAGAAGGAAGTGAGGCTGATTGGTCGGTAAGATTTTGGTTGTGTGTAGTCTGATTTACCCGGTTTCGGTAGGAAAATAACTTTTACCTCTCTCCACGGGTGAGGTATGTGGTTGTGTGCTATTGATGTCCTAAAGATATCCTGCAGGTGTGGCACAATAGTTTTTTGTCCCCATTTCAGTAGGGTCGGAAAGATTCCGTCTAAGCCAGCCGATTTGAATGGTTGGAAACTGTTTATTGCCCATCTGATTTTCTCCTCAGTTACTAGGATTCTTGCTATTTCCCAGTCTTGTTCAGATGAGTTTTTACGTTGGGTCTCACAAGTTTCCGTTTTCTGTTTTCAAGTTCCGGTCCCCACCAGTGACTTCTACCCGTTAGAGGTAGAAAGTGTGCAGGAGTTCAAATAGCTATTTTGGATGCTGTTAGTAAGGGTGTTCATGTTATATTCAAGGTTGTTAATATCGGTAGTCATGTCTTTAAAAGTTATATTACCGACCTCGTGTTGGAGTAGGGTTTGGTACCTTATGACGTTGGTCCTGCGGGGATTGCGCCTTGGTGTTGGCTCCTTTAGTTGCGTAAGGATGGTGTAGCAAATTCTGCGGTGGTCGGCAAACGAAGGGTCCTCGGAGACATGCCAGTTTGACACTGTTTCTCAGATGCAAGGGTAACGTCTACTATAGTTTGGTATCTAGAGTTCACAAAAGTGGGTTCAGAACCTTTATTTAAAATGGTGAGGTTAGTTGTGTATATCGCTCCTTAAATACAAAAGCGCCACAAGTCAAAATTAGCAAATTACACAGGAGCGGCATTTAAAAAATATTTTCGATGATTTATTGATTTTTGTTTATACTATGTGTACTATGTAGATTTTTTTGGTATCAAAAGATGCGTAATTGAATTACCTATTTTATAATAAAGCAGTCTTAACCATATCTTGAATAGACTCTCGAAAAAATGCATATAAGTTAGTTTTGTATATAGATTTTGAATTCAATAACATTAACATTTTAAAAAGAAAACCACCATAATTAGGAAAATTTGAGTTTTATTTTCAGTTGACAACCTCATAAAACGTCAATTTAAACATAAAAATGGCACATAGGTACTAAATTACTACATAGTATCAGTAGTAAACTTGCTGAACGAACACAATTATTTAAATCTTATCATGAGATCATCGATTAGGTCTAAAATTAATATTGCCTATTTTATTAGTAGGAAAAGTAAAGTTGCACAAACGTCCATAAAAAACCGGCATTAAAGCGACATTATTTGTACAAATTTTCTATATTTTGAATAAATAAATATCCGACTACATCACATACATTAATCCGATTCCGAGGTAAGTAGCTTAAGCACTTGTGTTACGGATATCAGAATTAATAGTGGTATTACAAACATATACTTAAATATTGGATATTAACACCCAGACACAGAACAAACACAAGCATTCATCACACGAATGTTTGTCCTGGGTGGGAATCGAACCCACAACTCTCGGCGCATCGAGCCAGTCGAATATTAAACATTAATTAGAGCTTAAAGTTGATATTAAACCTTAAAGATCGTTTGTGCAACGCGGCGTAAGAGGTATAAACAAAACAAACATTTTTAAGCTATAAAAACCAATATGCACTAAACTCTGGCATAGAATTAACAAAACAATAACAAGATTTATTGTCTTAATATAATTTATAAAGACCTTTGTAGGTATTTAGCTGGGTCCCTAAAAGTTAAGACACTTAACAGCTCTCAGTTAAAACAATACAAGTACCTATAACTACTTAAAAATATTTTCACATTGAACTAACTTTCACCAAAACCATTTTGAACAAGCTTATCTAAACAATAACTAAAAAATAACTCTATTTTAATTTTTTTGTCGAAACTATAATCACGATCAAATCAGCCTTTTGAAGATAGAGTAATACTTACTATTTGGTATTGGATTACTGAACCTAAAATGAACCTAGCCTAATTTCTACGTTACAGGACTTAAACCTATTTTTTGTGATGTTTCAGACAGTAGACACGCCTTACATACACATAATAAACATTGAGTATCTTGACTGAAAAGCTGTACTCGTATTAACAGTTCTGTTTAGTCTCGTAAAGTCACTTAGGATAAAGACTCCTTCAAAATGAATTATATCCATGATCTACATTAATCACAACCGCATAATAGCACACAAACGTAGTGTAAATAGTGTTCTTACAAAAATTGTTCTATAAAACCTTTGCAAATTATATCGAGCGTAAAGCTCTTAAAGGCATAAAGATACTTATACTAAAACATTATAAATCAGTTTCCAACAGTAACTTATGCACTAATTCAGAGATTAGCATAAAAAGATTCATAATATTTAGGTGCGACGTTTTTGTTGATTAGCTTTAGAATACCTTGCTTCTTTGCTTCAGGAACTGTAAGTTTTTCAGTGTAAAGTTTGTTTAGAGTCAATTTTTTATCAGGTACTACCTTCTATTAAGGTTTTGTATTAAATAAATAAAGATTTCATAAAGAAAGACTTTAATCACTTGCACATGTACAGACAGCGCGGGAAAGAAAAAAAGAAAATCATCGAGTCTAGAAGAGCATAGACAACAAACAATTTAAGAGGCACAGGCAAACTTGCATACAGCCAAGTGCATAAATAAAATTTATCCTTAATACTCCCACTAAATTTTATATAACAAAAATATAAACCTTATTGTTTGCCTGTTTAATAACTAAGATACAAAAATATTAATTAATAATTATTAAACAGTATTTCATCCCTTATATGCTCAAACTTAACAGTAGGCAGAGCTTTTGTTAAAATATCAGCCAATTGTTCAGAACTTTGTACATATCGAATATCAATTAACTTTTGCTGTACCTTCTCTCTAATAAAATTATATTTAACATCAATATGTTTAGTTTTTTTGTGATATACAGGATTATTGATAAGTTTGATAGCGCTTTGATTATCAATACATAAACAAGTACAACTTTGTTCAATATCAATTTCCTTGAAAAATTGTTTTAACCACAATAAATTTTTGGCAGCTTTACATCCTGCCATAAATTCAGCCTCAGTTGTTGATAAGGCGATACAAGATTGTTTTTGACTTGCCCAAGATATAGGGCCACCATTTAGCATGAAAATATAACCAGTAGTTGATTTTCTTGTATCCAAATCCCCAGCAAAATCTGAGTCAGAATATCCAATTAAATCATCATGACCTTGGTATTTTATATACACATCCTTTGTTTTAATAAGATATCGAATAATTCTCTTAAGTTGACTAACATGATGCAGACTTGAGTTATTAATATATCTACTCAATAGATTAACACCAAATGCAATATCAGGCATAGTTGCCATAGATAAAAACAATAATGACCCTATGGCTTCTCTATAAGGAAAATTGGTCTGCATTTTTGTAACATTTTTACTAATTTGGACATTTACATCAACAGGTGTATTACATGGGTGAGCCATGCTCATATTGAATTTATTTATTATTTGTTGAATATACTGTCTTTGACTAATACATATAGAGTTTTCAGTTTTCACAATTTCCAAACCAACAAACCGGTTTAGTTCCAGCTCTATGATATTAAATCCTTGTTTTAAGTAACTGATAATATAGTCTAATACTTTTCTAGAATGAAACATAATTAAAGCATCATCTACATACAATATCAACAAAGCTTTATTACCATCAAAATTACCTACAAACACACAGTTGTCAGCTTGTGACTGAATAAAACCAAATTTTAGTAAAAAATCAGTAAACTTTCTATTCCAGCAACGAGATGCCTGTTTTAACCCATAAAGGGATTTATTTAATTTACATACTTTATTTGCAGGGGCTTCAATTCCATCTGGGATTTCCATGTAAACATCTTCCTCGAGCTCACCATACAAAAAGGCTGTTTTGACATCTAACTGTGTTATTTCCCAGTTATATTCTGCAGACACTGACAATAATATTCTTATTGACTCATATCTTGTGGTAGGGGAAAATATTTCAGTGTAGTCTACTCCTTCTATTTGTGTAAAACGACGGGCACACAGTCGCGCTTTATATCTGTCTATTTCGCCATCCTGTTTCCTTTTAATATTGAAAACCCAGTCTGATGTTATGGTTCTCTGATTTTGTCTGTCAACATAACTCCAGGTATTGTTAGAATGATGAGCTTCTAATTCTTCATTTATAGCCTTTAACCATAAATCACTTTCTTTACTATTAACTGCTTCATCATAAGTCACAGGCACATTTAATTCCATTAAATTTGCCTCAAACATTCTTTGTCTACGTGTTCGAACAGTAACATTTGAATCAAATGAGTCAGAAGAATAATTTACTTGTGAAGGTTCATATGTCTCATCTTGTTCATCAATAGCAGTATGTGTACTGTCATCACTATAGTCGGAAGTAATATGTTCCTCACTCACATTTCTCTCTGTGTTATTTATCACCTCTTCAGTTTCTTGCCTTTCTTCATTTTCATCATCACAAATTAAAATTTGAGTTTCATTCCTTCTTATATCAGGAATTTTCAGTTCATTGAAGATAACATTCCTAGATATTGTTATTCTTTTGGTATTTGGATCATACATTTTATAGTTAGTGTTATCATAGCCTACTAGCATCATCTTTCGACTTTTAGAATCAAGCTTATTTCTCAACTGATCAGGAACATGAACAAATCCTTCGCACCCAAAAACTCGAACATGATTCAGGCTAGGTTTTATGCCACACCACAGCTCCATGGGTGTAACATTAGGTGTCTGGCTAGAAGACATGCGGTTTAATAAATAAACAGCACAGTTGACTGCTTCTGCCCATAGCTTTAGTGGTACACTACGGGCATAAAGCATAGATCGAGCACTTTGCATTACAGTCCTGATCTCTCTCTCTGCACGGCCATTCTGCTCAGGAGTGTATGGAGCCGTGAAGTCATGAGAAATACCTTCATTATCTAGGTACTCCTTGAACATCTTACTTGTATATTCTCCACCATTGTCAGTGTGTAAAATACGCACACTATGAGAGAAAAGATTTTTAATTTTTAAATTATATTTTTTAAAATAGTCCAACACATCACATTTGTTTTTTAAAAAGTATACATATCTGAAACTTGTTGCTGCATCCTTGAATATAACAAAATATTTCATACCTTGCACTGATGGCACATTGAGAGGTCCACAGACATCACTGTAAACAACATCACCTGGTTGCAGTGGTTGCCGTGATGATTTCTGGAATGGTCGACGAGCATGCTTACCATAAGCACAACCCTCACACACAAACTTGTTACAGTCTGATAAATCCACGCCAGTAATTACACCGTTTTTGCACATTTTTTGAATTTCTTGAACATTTAGGTGTCCCAATCGTTCATGCCATGTTTTAAGGTCCAATTTCTGCACAACATTACATACCGGATTTTGAATTGTTTTCACTTTCAACATATATAAATTGTTACTTTGTAAAGATGCGCACATCACTATTTCATTGTCCTTGTATATAAAAGCATCAGTAAGTTTCTTTACAATACTATAACCTTGCCTAGAAACTGCTCCTTCAGAAAACAGGTTTCTTCTTAGTTTAGGTACATAGAGCACATTTTTAAGAATGCTTGTCTCCCACTGTCCATCAACACACTTCTTGATGATAACATTTCCTTGTCCAACAACTTCTACGTCTTCTTGGTTTCCCAATTTCAGTGGGGATCCTTTATACTCATACAAGTTAACAAAATTTTCACGTTTATAAGACATGTGAGCTGAGGCACCACTGTCTAATATCCAACTGCAACCTTCATCATCATCATGCCAATCATTGCTATCTATATTGAAGGCTAACATATTATGTTCTTTTTTAATTTGCTTAGGTGCATGACAATTTCTTGCAAAATGGCCTCGTTTCCCACAATTATAACAAACAAACCGATGTACTGTTTCTTCTGATTCTTTCTTTGTTTCAGTAGATGTAAAATTCTTTTTCTTTGCATTATGTTTAGCTACTACTAAAGCTGTCTCATTCTCCTCTTCCACATTGAAGCTAGCCTCCTCATCTAACAGCCGTGCAGTCAAATTGATCACAGATTGTTTGCTTGAATCAAGTGACATCCAAGCCTGACGGAGGGATCTATACCTGGGAGGCAATGTACTCAATATCTTTGTAATGATAGCAGTTTCACTGATGTCTTCTCCATTTTCTTTTAATTGCTTAGCCAAACTCTCGATTTTAGCTATATGCTGAACCATACTATCTCCCGGTGACATTTTATATTGATAAAAACGTTCATGTAGAATCATTTTGTTCATTTCTGATTTTTGTTCATAGATGGATTCAAGTTTAGTCATCACCTCAAGAGCGGATTCACAGTTCTCAATGAGTGTTACTTGTTTCAAATCCATTGCAGATGTTAATATGAACATTGCCATACCGTCATTTTTATTCCATTGAATAGCGTTCGTTTCAGGTTTTGGCTGGTATATGTCTAAACCTTTGGCTCGCAAGGCACATTTCATTTGAAATTTCCATTGTTTGAAATTGTTTCCGTCGAATTTGTCGAGGTTCATCGTTTTTATCTCCATATTTTTAGGTAACGACTTTTGAGACAACACACTTAAAAACGCCGTATTTTAAAACTGCCTGTACTGTATTCTCTTCACTGCTCTTTTTTAATCACTCTTGAGCACTGTCTGGGCCCATAACCTATTAAGGTTTTGTATTAAATAAATAAAGATTTCATAAAGAAAGACTTTAATCACTTGCACATGTACAGACAGCGCGGGAAAGAAAAAAAGAAAAGCATCGAGTCTAGAAGAGCATAGACAAAAAACAATTTAAGAGGCACAGGCAAACTTGCATACAGCCAAGTGCATAAATAAAATTTATCCTTAATACCTTCGACTTATTGCGGCGTTTCCTCATTGTAGATACTGACCTGAACTCTTCCTCTTCGTAGGATGTTTTAAAGAAAAATATGCCATTGCTTAGTTTATCCGCCTTCACAATTTTTAAATCAGTCCACTTGAATTGAGGTTTGAGGTCAAAAAAATTATCATGTTTCAGTTCTTTAACAGTATAAGGCTTTCCTGTTTTCTTTGCTGTTTTAATTAGAGTAATGTATTGGTCTGGAACGTAAATTGATTGAAGGAGATGATTGCCCTAGTTGTCATTCTGAAAAAAAATTACAAATAAATAGGGTACCTACCTGTATAAACTAATTTATCTTCCCGTAAAAGGTGTCATGTACACTGGCCTGTAAAAACTACTAAACTTTATTTAACATATTTAAAATAAAACTAGTAATATTTTTTTACTTAAAAAATTATGAAAAAATAAAAATAGCCATATTATGTTATTGCAATTTTAAAACTGTAATATTTAGTTTTGCGGGCCAGTATCATCATGATCATCCTCTTGCCCTTCTCCCAGTTCATCTGGGGTCGGCGCAGCATGTCTTCCTCTTTCATACATCCCGATCAGCCGTCATCAAGCTATCCACTCCCATTTCACTCATAAATCATCTTTCACACAATCCATCCATCTCATATTTGGCCTTCCTCTTCCTCTCCATCCACTAACTTTCATACTCATCACTCTCTTTGTCCTTCCTCTCTTCTCATCACATGCCCATAACAAGATAAACGGTTTCCTCTCATCTTATCTATCACTAGTGCCACTTTCATATTTCCTCTTATATATTTATTTATTATTTTGTCCATTCGCGTCACTCCACACATTATAATTATTTGTATATATGTAAGTAAAATTAAATTGCTTATAATAGTTGTTCTAAATAAATCTGTTTAACCCATAATATTACGCCAAAAAACTACAAAATCTTTAAGTCAAAACAACATTAAAACTAAAAGTTGTTTTTTAATGTAAAATAAAATCTATTAAGAAAACACTTTCAAATACAAAGATACCATATTTCCAAATATGGTTCTTTAACATAAATAAATATTTTTTTTTTTTAATTAATTTATGCAAAACTAACTCAATTCAAAATATGGTAGTATTGCATACAAAAATAAGAGGAAATATGAAATTATTATATGCAAAACTAACCTATTTCGAAATATGGTACTATTGCATATAAAAACAATAAAATACTTACTTGTTTGTTATCTGCAATACGATTATATTTTTGAATGTGGCACTTTTGAATATATGATTTCACGTTTTAGTTAGTAGTTATTTGGAATGTGGTAGTTTTTCACAAAAAACGCGCGTACTTCTGCTGGAAGTCTGTTGGCAACCGACAATAAGGTAGTTTTGCACGAAACTCAGTCACTGAAACGGTAGAAAACAAAACTAACGTTTGAGCGCTTACGGGTGTTTCTGATCGTAAAACGACGGCTGTTTTAGCGAAACTTTATAGTTTCATCGTTTAAGGTGCATTTTATGCAAAAAAAACAATTTTGATAATTTTTGAAATGTGTGACTTTTGTATTTAAGGAGCGATATATACTCCATAAATAACTCACACATCCTGTTCATGGTTTTGCTTCCCCAAAGGGTGTGGTGTGCGTTTGCGTCGGCCGAGATTATGATTTTCCATCCCTGGTCTTCGCAGTGTTGTACTAACTCAGTAAGTTCTTTTGATGGGATCGTCTCGTCGCTTGGCATGTAGGCCGAGACAAGCAAAAGTGTGTTGCCGTTTTGGTTATGTGTGCTGAGTCTTATGGCAGTTAAGTCTCTGGAACAGAAGTTGGTTACAGGATCGCTGGTAATAGGGAAGACCCTAATAATAAATCAACCCAACTAATCTATAAAAGATACCGATTTTTTTTAAATAATTTACTCTCGTAAACTTAAGACACAATACGAAAACCTGGTATTAACAAACAATAAACATAATCCAAAAAAACCTTTGGGAATCTATAAAAGATATATGCCACCTAAAGAAGACCCATAACCCAAATAGAGAACTATGCAAAATTAAGACTGACCATATCTCTTCTCTAAATTCTTGTAACGAATTCTTTTCAAGCGTGGGCAAGAAACTTTCTAATGATACTTTAAATAATCTAAACTCCACACAGGAATCGCTCGCTGCTACCGTGAAGATGCCAACCTCTGTGAAAGATTCTTTTTTTATGTCCCCTACAGATGAACGCGAAGTTGGTAATCTCATTGCAGATCTGAAACCTGACAGCTCTCCTGGAATTGATAAGTGCACCTCAGTCCTCATTAAGCAATCGAGAGACTCGATATTAAGACCGTTAACACATATTTTTAACCTAAGCTTATCCACTGGAGTTTTCCTGGAGAGCTGGAAAACAGCGATTGTTACACCTATCCATAAAGGAGGCGATAGAAATGTTTCTTCAAACTACCGATCCATATCGCTACTTTCCATATTCTCGAAGCTCTTAGAGAAAGTCATAAACAAAAGAATAGTTGCTTACCTTGAGCATTACAACCTACTTCCGCCTGAGCAGTTTGGTTTCAGACGTGGAAAGTCAACAGAAGATGCGATGCTGGCACTCAGTGAATCGGTATCTAAAGCACTGGATGAAAATAGAAACAGTTTAGGTATCTTTATTGACCTCGCCAAAGCTTTCGATACAGTATCAATTCCGATACTCCTACAGAAGCTATACTGCTTAGGTTTCAGGGGATAGACACAAAAATGGTTCTGTAGTTACTTATCAGATCGTAGACAACGCACGCGAGTGGGGCTTGAAATTAGTGATGAATTTTCAGTGGAATTCGGAGTGCCACAGGGCAGTATTCTTGGCCCTATACTCTTCATCATCTATATGAGCGACCTACATCCTACATCTGCGTATGGAGGGGGCTGACATAATATGCTATGCAGATGACACAGTTCTGCTTTTTCAGGGTACTTCATGGGAGGAAACTTACAAATCAGCGGAGAAAGGAATTAAAACTGATACCGGATTTAGTGTCCAGGCAACCGCGGTTGCCGTTTTTTGAGTACAGCGCAGCGCTCTAGGCGATCTTGGTTACCTAATGGAAAGCGAATGGCAGATTTTTTTAGATGTAATTTTGTGGGGACACATCTATTTTTAGATTAAAAAGAAAAATACCATAGAGCTCTGGATGAACCATAGATTGAATTCAAACCATAAACAATCGTGCAAAACCAAATGACATATTAAAAAAAAAAATGTTAAATGTGGTACGTCATTTTCCATTTCTTGCCGCGAGTGTGCTGTGTTTGTGTGAATAAAATGTAAGTATTAAATGTATTTACTATTTATTTCTACAAGTGTTATATATCAAAAGAATCCTCAAGATATCTGCCAATTGATTATCTATAAATATCAAAGGCTTACTATCAAATATTGGCACAAAATCGACGATAAAAAAATAATACAAAAATTCAAACATGGCGTGCCGGTTTTCGTGTGTTGTTTTTGTGGAATTCGTGAATATTTTAGTACAATATACCTCGTTTTAGCAAGATTTGCATTATTAAAAGTATTTCAAGGTAACAAATAGTGAAAATAAACATTTTACATTAATTCCTGCAGGGAATATTTACGAGAGGTCATTGTCACTCGTGACGTCATACGATCTAGTCAGAAATAAGGGTTCGTACAAACGAAAAAGCATGAGTGTTTAATTAAGTTAGATTTTTTTTTGGTGAACATGCCGTTTTGCGTTTAAGCTAGTTATTTATAAAAGTTAATAGTATTTTTGGCACGCGCACGTTTTTAATTTGATTATGCGCTTATTTTTATTGTGTTGTTGTGTTGTAATTTAACGCTGTACGTATGAAATATGCTCAATATAAGGAATGACTGCTTGTTCACAATACTGTGTGATTGTGACGAATTACGAAATCTAATTTATGCTTTAATTGTAGGTCTAACTGCGAGAATGTTTTTGGTGGCCGTGGTCGTGGCGGTGTGCCGGCCGACCAACCGTAAGTACATTTATATTGTTTTCACTCAGTATGCATATAATTGTATAAATGTAATATTAATGTTTGTATAATTTTATTTAGTAATCAAGAGGACTCCGCTCGCGGACGAGGGAGGGGCCGTGGGCGCGGGCGCGGTCGCGGACGAGGCCGTGGACGGGGGCGCGGGAGTACGTTTTTTTTTTTTATCATAAGTCTAAGTTATAACTAGGTACCTTATACAAGTCTGTCTTATGTATCTACTTAAGATTTCGCTACGTTACCGTAACGCAAACTGTTATTTTGGTTTTATTGTGATATTAATATGCTAATTTCAATTTATATGTTATATTTTCCAGTGTCGCTGGTGAGGACGCCCTCAGCGCTTTGCGCGTTGAGCGTCGCCTCACCCAGCGACGCGTGGCAGCGTTACCCGCCCCTGCCCGCCGGGAGCTCATAGAGCGAAAGCGGGAGGCTCATCTGGAGCGCATGCTGCTCCCAGATGCGCCCCCGCGCAAACGCCAGACGAGGTATTTTTTGTCAGATCAACTGTTACATTACGTAATATGTTGTACTATTTACACTTAAGTTTAATCTTATCTTATTCAATTTTCAGAAGGGAATCGCCGGAGCGCTCACCCTGCATTTTTGTCAGCAATGAGGAGTTGGTCCAGGCTGGACCCTCAACGTCCGGGGGCCTTCGTGCTGACGGTAATATGCTTATTTAATATTGTCGACGTTACTTGTTCGTTATGTTTGATGTAGGCTACATTTTATCGTGTATGTTTCAGAAGGCCGCTGTGAGGAGTTGGTCCAGCCTGGACCATCAACATCGGGGGGGCTTCGTGCTGACGGTAATATGCTTATTTAATTGTTATCTTAACTTATTCGTTATGTTTGATGTAGGCTACATTTTATCGTGTATGTTACAGAAAGCAGCTTTGAGCCGCTAACTGGGGCACGCGCTCGAGCGCTAGCTGGGGCACGCGCATCGTCGAGCTCTAGCGGTAATATAGCTATGTATTTAATATTGTCGTTTAATTTACTATGTTTGATAAAGGCTACATCTTATTGTGTTTGTTTCAGAATCATCACCTACTAGGAGGGAGGCGGAACTAGGTAAGTTATCTTTTTTATATCACGAAATTGCCCAGTTGTATTTATAATTTCTTATAAATATATGTTGTAGTGCAACATATAGTTATAAGAAATTATCTAATTGTTACAGTCCTACAGCGTTGGAGGGAGGGAAGGGTGGGGACACCGGAGGACGACACTGTCCCCAATTCCCCACACAGTAGCCCCAGCCGTCTGTCGACCCGGCTGAGGCTGTCGGAAATTTCCCGACCCCTCAAAAAACTGCATCGGAGTAGGAGTGACTCCGAATCCGACTAGGTTTTAGATTATTACTCAACTCTGATACATGAAAACACATACATTCTAACAATATTCTTTATTCTCACCACGCTATTTTTTTCTTTCCAGATATTGGGGCCGAAGTGGTCGTGTCCTCTGCGCCGATGCAGCGAGCAATAGGTAATTATGAACATAAATTTTGCTATGTTGTGGCCTATGTGAAGAATTAAATATATCTGAATTATATTCTTTGTTTTAGGTGTGACTGACTCAAATTTTGAGTCAATTGTTCTTCAGCAATTGACTGACTTAGTCGACAGTGACGACGACTTGGCCATTGACGACGACTATTACATTGTGCCGATTGTGCAGGATCGCAATGCAACGACTGAACCTGCATGTGACATTGACTTAAAGAGGGAGGACGAGGCAAATGACCGAGCCGTACGCGAATACACGACTGATGACTGCTACATTTTTCAATGGAGCAATGACCGCACAACTTTCCGTGGCCAACGGGAACAATTTACTGGGACATCGGGCCCCACTTTTCAGGTGACTGCCGAGACTCGACCAGTCGACATTTTTGACCGAATGTTCGACAGCGACTTTATTGACCGTCTAGTCACCGAGACGAATCGGTATGCGGAGAACAAGATTGCTTTGCTCCGAGAGCAAAGTAAGTTGTCTGTGCATTCACGATTCCATCGGTGGACTCCAACTGACAGAGACGAAATGGTGACGTTTTTAGCATTAATTATGCTGCAGGGACTTTTTCCTGTACCAGAGGAAGAAGGATATTTCAATTTTAACAGCTTTGGCACTATGCCTTATTTTGCTAAAATAATATCCTTCAACCGATATATCTTGCTAAAAACGTTTCTCCATTTCGTCGACAACACGACTTTAACAGACAAGACTAGACTATGTAAAATCAGACCTATAATCGACTATTTAAATGAAAAATTTTCCAGCTTATACATGCCTTCTCAAGAGATAGTCATTGACGAGTCCCTCTTGAAGTGGCAAGGTCGATTATCTTTTGCTCAAAAGATATCGTCCAAGGCCGCTCGAGTGGGAGTCAAGACTTACGACCTCTGTGAGTCTTCCAGTGGCTACCTCTGGAAGTTCTTTGTATATACTGGAAAAGACGAACGGCCTGCCCAGCCAGACAGACAGACTCCGACAGTCGTAGACGAGGCTGACGACGATGGGGAAATGATTGTCCGACCGACCGACCAAGGGTCGAAAGACGACGATGGTGACCGACCGACAGGCGCTACTGCCAAAGTCGTCTATGACCTAGTAGAGCCTCTACTTCACCGGGGACACACTTTAATAATGGACAATTTTTACAATAGTCCATTATTATTGCGTAGCCTTAAACGACGAAAGACCGACTGTTATGGGACTCTTCGACTGAACCGGGAATTTGTTCCCGATTATCTTAAGACCCTATCGAGGACAGAATTACGACAAGGTGAAGTAGTGGCCACTTACTGTTCCGATTTGTCGATTCTTGTATGGAGAGATGCTAACTTAGTTAGTTTAATCTCAACATATCATCCTCTTCAAATCGGGACACAAGACAAGTACAATAAGTTGACATATAAACCTCGTATCGTCCTTGACTATAACAAGAGCATGGGAGGAGTTGATAGGAAGGACCAGTTCCTATCAGCTCATCCTCTCGAACGAGTCCGTAATAGAGTATGGTACAAGAAGTTGTTTAGGCGCTTGTACAACGCAGCACTTTTCAACTGTTATGTGATATTTTCGACAGTTCCTCGTAAAATGCCACATCGTCAGTTCCGAAAAGTGCTGGCGGAGGACTTATTACGACGACACCGACAGATTGACTTGACGACTGAACCACGTCTTCTGAACGTGAGACCACCGACTAAACAATCGACGACGAAACTAGTTAGGCACAGGACACAAGCTAGACCTAAACTTGAACATAATCATTTCCCCATCAGGACTGGCTCTAAATACACCTGCTGCTCGCTGTGTCCCAAGAAGACCAGGACAATATGGAAGTGCGAGGAGTGCAACGTGAACTTGTGCATTGAAGGATGCTTTAAAGCATATCACAAGTAGCTCTCTAACGCATTCCACCACCACTTGACTTCCTTCAGTGACGCTCTGGTTTACTTTTTAGTTGTAATAATACTCGCCTAGATCTCCAACGAACATCAACTATTTTTATTTGCACATATTAGATCTAACACCTGCAGAGCCTGGTCCGCTCTGGTTTACCTTTTAATTGTAATAATACTCGCCTAGATCTCCAACAAACATCAACTGTTTTTATTTGCTCACTAAATGCACATAGTAGATTAACACCTGCAGAGCCTGGTCCGCTCTGGTTTACCTTTTACTTGTAATATTACTCGCTTAGATCTCCAACAAACATCAATTGTTTTATTTGCTCACTAAATGCACATAGTAGATTAACACCTGCAGAGCCTGGTCCGCTCTGGTTTACCTTTTAATTGTAATAATACTCGCCTAGATCTCCAACAAACATCAACTGTTTTTATTTGCTCACTAAATGTAGCCATTTAACCATGAAAAAGTAACTAGACATACTTTGGCATACATAATATTAGCATTAGAAGGGTAAGATATAGGATAAAAACTATCCTATGTACTTTTCCGGCATTTAAACTATGTCTATACAAAATTTCATTCATATTGGTTTAACGATTTAAGCGTGAATAGGTAACAGGCATACTTTGGCATTTATATCATTTATATTATAAAAGTAAGATATGGGATAAAAATTATCCCATGTCCATTTCTGGGACTCAAACTATGTCTATACCAAATTCTGTCCAAATTGGTTCAGCGGTTTGAACGTGAACAGGTAACAGACATACTTGGCATGCATTTATTAAAATGTAACATTGGTAAAAAAGATTAATACTGTATTTATTTCATTGTGAAATTCATTTATTTAGTAAGTAGTAGTAAGATTAGTGAAGTAAGTATAAAATAAGTTTAAAAAAATAAAGATATAAATTCTCATAATTTTGGCTTTCATTGTTGAGTGGTAGAAAATGTCACTAGGCATTAAGTCCGCCACTTGTACCCCTTCTTTTCATATAATATACCAAAACTACGATAACAGCAAAAAACTTTAAAATTATAGTTTTAACAAAATATCAATGTTAAAAATTCGTGTGTGAGCAACCTAAGGCAGGCGGCCATCTTGTCATATTTTATCATTGAAGGTCAAATTTTATTGTCGAGTAAATGTTTTTGTTATGTCTAGTTTGTCTTAATTTATTCTGCTTTCCAAGACCAATCAAGTTATTACTTATGGGTATCAAAAAAAAGGTTATATAATCTAGTTTAATGTTGTAAAATCCATTTTGTTATAAACTGTAATATATTTCATAAAACCCTGAAAGAAAAAATATTACGATGAAATTCAACCGCAATTGTTAATTTCAATATTATTTTGAACTACTTTAAACTCGTATTTGTACTCTAGTTCTTGCACGAAAAAAAAATCTATAGTTTCAGCTATACCATGTATTTTTTATATTAATATAGCTTTACTAGTTTTGAGATAGCGCGCGCTTAGTTCGCGGAAAAATCGTTCGCGGCGCTCGAACATGCGCGGTGCCGGCGGCCTGTCAAAGGACGTCATAGCAGCCGATACGAGCTGGCTCAAAAGAAACCTGCTCACTTTGAACGTTGAAAAAACAAAGCACATAGCGTTTTTCAAGACTCGCGCCTCACAACCTCCTCTAGTGAGGGCCCTGAGACTTCATAGCTGCGATCAAGGAACACAGAGTCTTTCATGTCAGTGTCCTCTAATTGCCCGCGCCGATAGAATCAAATATCTGGGGATTATGGTGGACGAGAGCTTGTCATATAGATACCATATAGCCGCGTTGTCAGCCCGCGTGCGTAAAACAGTTTACATAATGAAAGCTCTCAGGCAGGCAGCCACAAGAGACACCCTAATGATGGTCTACAAATCTCTCTGCCAGTCTCAGTTATTATATTGCATCAAAGTATGGGGTGACAGTGCGAAAACTACTTTATTAGAACTTGAAAAAGCCCAAAGAACTGTCCTGAAGGTCATGCTAGGTAGGCCACTTCGATATAGCACAGACCTCTTATACAAGGAATTCAAGGTTCTGAGAGTCCGTCATCTGTTTATATCTAGAGCGGTTATCGCCACTCATGGGATAATACTTAGATCTGCTGGGTACGAACAATCAACGACATCCTTATTACTTACTGCCACGCATTTACAATACTACATGTCGTAAAGTACAAATCAAAGAGACCACAACATTACAGGCTAAGATAATTATCAATAAATGGTTACTGGAACTGGATTATACCGAAACAGAAAACCTTTTTGTATCGTTTTAAATTCCTTAATTCTCCCCCTACTATACCTAACATACGCACCCTTAGTCACATACACATACACACACACACACACACACACACACACACACACACACACACACACACACACACGAACATATATATATACATCCGTACACATACATGCGCACACACACACACACACACACATTCCAAACTCTCCTATCTATTACTATTATTTCAACTTTGCTAAATTTTAATGTTATTTTTAATTGTTAACTTTTCTAATAAATAAGTTATAAATGTTATACATAAATTAAGTTAAGCAACTAGCGCCCACAGCGTTATCCGATCACAATGTTATAAATGTCCTTGATAACTGTCTCCTGACTCCTGCCAATCAAGCAGTTTGCTTAGTGCAGTAGTCGCCAACTAATGTATGATCTGTAATGTGTATATTGGCAAATAGAGATTTATTATTATTATTATTATATTAGAAAAACAAAGCTCATTATTAATTGTGAAAAGCCTGAAGCACAACTTGAAGAGAGTGATCGGCGAACAAAAGCTGATATTCGAGAAATTCACTCCCGTTCTAACTCAATTGAAAAGGTGCCTCAATTCCCGCCCACTCTGTCCGCTAACTGAAGATCCAGATGACCTGGACTGCTTGACACCTTCACACTTCTTATCAAGTGGGCCGTTTCTTACTCTGTATGACACTGAAACAGATCTAGGGACAAGGTGGCATCTCACTCAAAAAATATTCAATGACATCTGGACACGTTGGCGTAGTGAATATCTTACTCAACTCTCAGCAAGGAGTAAATGGCAACAGCCAAAACCTAATATCAAATAAATGACGTAGTCATCATCAAGGATAACAATCTTCCGGCTGGAAAGTGGGCTTTAGGTCGTGTTGTCCAATTACACCCTGGAGCCGACGGCTACACAAGAGTCGTCACACTGAAAATAAAAAATGGTTTGGTCACGCGCCCTGTTGTTAAGCCTTCCATTTTACCAGTCAACTCAAGTGAGGAAGGGCAACAGCGTCCAAAAACAGAAACAGAACAATCATCATCAGAGAAATCACCTTCAAAAACAAGCAAAAAGAAGTCAATGGCTTTATCTTTGATGCTATTCTTATTATTCATCATTACATCATTAGTGACAGTTGTTCTGGTGGCTGTGTATTTCGAGTAGGTTGTTACTGTATTTTATTTTTTAATTTCAATACACATGCAAGGGACCAATAATGTTGATATATTTACATAATATCATTCTTCCTATAATAAGTAGTAACATTTACTAACGAAATTAATAAATATAGTACTTAAAACTGGTAATTTCGTTTTATTTGGTTTATTCTATCGTTTAGATCTATCGAAGAATAAAAAAATAAAGATCTGTTTATGAAATGAAATAAAATAAAATGAAATGATTTATTTCTGCAAATGGATTCATAACAAATAATTTTGCACATCAAATATTTTTTACCCTACCAGCACCTCGATGTGAACGGCCTGCTAAGAAGAGGTGCCGCAAGAAACTTAGCAGGTAATAGCCTCTTTTAAATAATTTTAATTTTACTTGACTCTAATAGAGCATAAACATTATACATAAAAAAGAGATTTCACTGTACATGGGAGCAGATATTTTTACCATTTAGGTAATCTTCTATTTCATACCACCTCTTCCTTGCCGGCTTTGGAACTAATAGGACGTGTTGTGTTTATTTTAAATAATTTTAAATAATAAATATCAAGCAAGTGGAGCTGCGCCCCCGAGACTCTGAAGCTGTCTTTGGAGCGCCCTCGTTTCACGGTGAGCCCGACCACTTTTTGCTTTTCTCTTCGGATTCGATCCTGCAACCTGTCGTGCTAACGCCCGTTGTTGGTACCACTACATCAAGATCGGTGAGCGACGGCGCCGAAATTAGAGACTTCAAACTACGTGTGCTACGCGCCTACGAACGAACTACGGAGTGATAACGCCTGTAGGATATCCATAGCAATTGCTTAGCTTGCTGCTACTACCCTGTGCTATCTGTTATTACAGTTTTAACTAAACAGGATGCCGAAAGTACAGCGCTCCCCAATGGCTAACAGATCACTTAGCGCTTCTGAATCAAACGTCGACAAGATTGAAACTTTCAATATAGATTCGTTTGGTGATAGCACGCCACCAAACTATGTTCAGCAACGGCAAAAAAGAACTCGAGAGCATGGATTCGAGGATAAATTTTTAGATTTCAAAGGTGAAATAAAAAATATGATCTCGTCATTGCTTACGGCGCAACAGACCCAGCTGGGAAAAATTGTGTCTACACAATTAGAGAATAAACAGTCTAACACTAACATTAAGAATAGCGTTGCTCGTTCCTTACAGCGCAAAATGAAGAATTAAAGAAAAAAATGGAACAACAAGAAATCCAATCAAAAAAGGACAGGGAGTATATAATTACTCTAGAAGACCAAATTGAAGACCTGCAGCGTGAGCGTCGTAAGTCAAACATTAAAATTAAAAATATGCCAAGATTGCCGGTGGAATCTAGCGAAGACTTAACTAAAATGGTGACATGCTTATCAAAAACTCTGAACTGCGACATTAAAAAGGGAGATATCAAACATATTTATAGAATAAAAGGTAAGAGAGACGCTCAAAAATCTAACACACCTATAGTCGTTGAACTGTCATCCACGATTTTAAAAACTGACGTTATAAAATCTACGAAGTTTTTTAACGTAAAACATAAGGAGAAACTTCGAGCGAAACACCTTGGTGCTACCAAAGATGAAGAGACTGCCGTGTTCATTTCCGAGCAACTTACTGCTAAAGCAGCTAGACTGCACTTTGTCGCCCGCGACCTTGCTAAGTCAAAGGACTATAAGTTTTGCTGGACAGCCCATGGCCGTGTGTACGTCAGAAAGAGTGAGAACTCGCCGATAATCCTAGTTAGAAGTGAATCGCAGGTACATAACCTAATGCTGGCATGACTAGATGACGCTCGTTTTGTTTACTACTTATTTACTCTTTTATATCTAGTTTTTTATATTATTTTATATCATTTTTCTATTTTTATTTGTACACTGCCTCCATTACTGTCCTTGATTCAACTGTTACCGATCACCTAATGATATTCCTGAAACTGTCAAGCTCTACCAAGACTAATCACATTAATCCTAAAACTGTCACTACAATTCAAATGGAACACTCTTTAACATACTTAAAGGAAAGTAATATAACTGACTTGATACACGATGATAACCCAATATTATTAACAAATGCTCTAATAAATATTCTGAGACAATGCATTCTATCAAACACTGTTACGAGAGTTATTTCCAGTAAGGAACGACTACTTAAACCCTGGATGACCCTGGGAATTGTTAGATGCATTCGTAACAGAAATAATATGCAGAGTAAACTCCGCGCTGATCCCCATAATGACATCCTAAAAATCACATACAAGAGGTATAGGAATTACTGCACTGGCCTTATAAAGAAAGTTAAGCAAAAATACGAAAGGGACCAACTAACTAAAAATAAGAACAATCCAAAAAACTTGTGGAAGACAATAAACAATATAACACATCGAAACCTACCTAAAACCCAAAATATAGAATTATTAAACAAAAGCACATCCCCTCTACACTCTGTTAACTCAGTGAATGATTATTTCATAAACATTGGTAATAACTTGGCTGAAGAAATTATTTTACACTCACCCTTAAAGACTGGGATAGACACGGATAATGAAAGTAGCACCCCAGTGTCGTCATTTGTGCTATGCAGTACGGATCCTGAGGAAGTCTACTCAACACTTATGAGTCTAAAATCTGATAGTGCCCCTGGATGGGACAATGTTAATACTAAACTGCTAAAACATGCCAATGAGTTAACTGTGCCCATAATATGCCATCTAGCTAATTTGTGTTTCCGCCAGGGAGTATTTCCGCCAGCGCTAAAGCAAGCCATAATAACACCAGTGTACAAGAGTGGTCAATCAAATTTGGACTGGCAACTCTGGCCGTCACCTGTGTTCTCGCGAGCTCGTAAACTTATTTTTAGAAATAAATAGTTTAAAACGTAACTTATATTATTGGCGTGTAATTTAGGCTTCTTGACTAGATAATTAATAAGTGTAAACGTTCGTGAATGAAAATATTACGTATTTACATAGTTTTGTAAACAACCAAATACTGTTCGCCGGCCAGCTGTCATAACACTAAGGATTTGAACCTGCAACGGATTTATCGGGGGAGTATTTCAATTATATCTTTATTTGCTTTCAGCATAATACTACTGACATCAAATATTTTCAATAATCCTCTAATTAAACTGAATATTTGTTACCTTTTATACGACATTTGGAGGTTATATTTATGATATGTCAGGATAGTTTCCTCATACAATTATTTTTATTATAATCCAATTTCACTAGTGAAAGATATCAATTATTTATCTTACTAGAATACATATCAATAAAACTAAGTACGGAGGGAATAATTTGGACCTTTAGTGTTATTAAATATTTGTTAGAGATACCTACATTAACAAAAAAATAATAATAATATATTTAAGTTGAACATTAATTCAGATTAATAAGTACCTAAATAATATATTCATTTGCAATAAACTGTATGAGTCAGTATAATTGCAGTTGAGTATAATAAATTGAACTTTTGACAAACTTATAAACTCTAATATTTAATCATTGCATAATATTCTATTTTATTTTATCAACCTCAGCTTTCAAAACCAGCAGGTATTTTATCGACCGTTATTGACTAATTTTCTGTTATTTTCCAGTTATATTGTCTACTCTTCACCGCATTTCAACATAAAGATGAACACCCGCAGCAAAGCCGCTGCGCAGGATCTGGAGCTGAAGCTTAAAGTAGCACTTAAGGATCTCGAAGCTACTAAGAAGACCAACATGGAGCTGTGTCAAGAAAGGGAACAGAGTGAATTGGAAATTCAGAAAATCATAAAGAATAACACTGAATTAAAGTCTGAACTTGCCGGTCTCCACTCAAAGTACTTAGATATTGCTGACCGGTGTACCGATCTACAAAACATAGTAGACTCATTTAGCCAGTGTAGTAATATTCATGAACAGGCCTTATCTCGTATTAATGATTTAGAAATTAGTCTTTGTGAGTCCCAATGGACTATTCGTGAATTAGAAAAAGAAAAACAGGTACAGGAATTAAATGCTACCCAGAGCCTGTTTGATGAATTGTGTACTAACTCGGCTTCATAACAACTGTTACCAACTATTGACCTGACTTGTGACGATACTCTTTCACCATTGCATATTTATAAATTTAGTAGTAAAAATAAATTGAAGAAATATATTAAAATTAACAAGTTCATCGCTAGGACCAAGAAAGTAATTAAATGCCAAAACCTTACCCAGAAATTTTCTAAAATAACTAAGGAAAGGTCTCATTTAATTAATAAATTAAAATCATGTAACCAAAAAACCCAACAAAATAATGAGTTGCATGAAACTAACCAGCAGTGCTTACAAGACAGAAAAGCTAGTTTAGAGAGATCCCTTATGGACTCTCACAAACATTATGAATTAGCACAAAAACAAATTCATGAGCACATAAATGTTGCCACTGAATTGGTTGAACTGTGTAATTACAATGAGCAACGCTTGGACTCATTGACTAATAAGCACAGATATCATATGTATCATTATATGTATCATATGTATCATTCAAAATTAATCTCAAGTGCCAATAGAAACTGGAGATCACACACCCTCCATATCTACACAGATGGTCTCGATTTCCATGCCAACTACTACTCAACCACCTAAAGCAATAAATCAGACACAAACTATTGTTTTGTCTGACAAGTTGGGTCAAAATCTTGGAACATTACTGAATAATGAAATGACGGGAAATGTTATTAATATGTGTTATCCCTGGTCTTCATATAGTGAATTAATAGGAAAGGTAGACACACTAAACATTCACGAAAACTCAAATATAATTATTTTATTTGGAAATAGCTTATCCATAAAAAAAGGGATGTTATTAAAAATATAAAGACAATCCTAGATTTCCAACAAAGAAGTGAATGTATTGTAACATTATGTGCTTTTCCATATTTTAAAAATTCAAGCCCTGAACAGAATAGACACATATATAATCTTAATGTACTTGTGTACAATCTGACATGTCGTCATAGTGACACTCTTTTATTTTTTGACATAAATAAATTTATTAATAATTGTAAGTTGACTCCAGATACTATGTATCTGCCGTTTAGATGTAAGAAACAAATAGCTAGTTTACTAGCCTATAATATTAATAATAAAAAAAAATATTCTAATAGAATACCTGTACGTATTAGTAGTACTACTAATAATAGTTTTTACACTAACTCGACTGCAACTTCCAGTTTAAACTGAGTGCTAAGACAAAAGCCAAGTCTATAATTACTAATATTATTCACCAAAATATACAAGGCCTGGCTGGCAAAGATTTAGAAATTGAGTTATTTATAGAAAGCCTCGATATACATATCCTATGTTTAACTGAACATTGGCTTAAAAATTCAAGCTTCAATTTAAATAATTTCGAATTAGGTAGTGCGTTTGTAAGGCAATCTGCCATTCATGGTGGATCGTTAATATTTCTAAGAAATAATTTACAGTATAAAGAACGTAAAGATATAGTAGGCCTCTCCGTCGAATGTAATGTTGAACTGTCATGCGTGGAGTTAGATACCTATATTATAGTCTGTGCGTACCGTCCCCCTTCAGGAGACTTTAATATGTTTGAGGCAACAATGGAGAATGCTCTAAGGAAAATTATTAAGAAAAATAGATCCATTGTAGTTTGTGGAGATTTCAATGTAAACCTTTTAGATAACTCGCCTACTAGTTTAAGATTGATCACTTTATTTAAATCATTCAATCTTAACTATCAATTCCTTGAACCAACTAGGATAACAGCTACTTCAGCCACTTGTCTGGATAATATATTTTGTAATTGTGAGCCAGTTCAGAAGTCTGTTTTTTCTAATTTGACCTCTGATCATTATGGGCAACTTATATCGTTTAGTGATAACAATAGTAATCTTGCTAAGACATCGAATCTAATAACTTATAGACCTATTTCTCATACTAAAATAGTCAATTTTAAGAATAGATTGGCTACTAAATTGCCTGAAATCTCATGTGTGTCTAGTGATCCTGATACTTTATACAGAACTTTGTTTGATAAATTGATGAAAGAATTTGAATTTAACTTTCCCTTAAAAAAGCGGAAATGTCTTAATCAAATCACATTTAGTTCCTGGGCTACAAAGGGAATTTACAAAAGTAGAAACCGACTTTATGAATTATATGAACTCAAAAAGTTTAATAATTGTTCTAAATTTTTAAATCATGTAAGCAATTATTCTAAACTTTTAAAAAAAATATGTTTGCATGCGAAATCTTTATATATTCGTGATAGGATATCAAATTCCAACAATAAAATACAAGCTACGTGGGATGTTATAAACCATGAAACCGGCAAATTAAAACCACGTGACACTTCGTTTAGTCTTAATATTCATAACGAAGTTGTTAATTCCGATCAACACATTGCAGAGGCTTTTGAACGTTTTTTTACCAATGCTCCTATCACAACAACTGCTCAGCTGAACTCCTCTGCTTCTGAAGCGGAAAAGTTGTTAAAGAATAACGTCGCTGGTTGTAATTCTCTTTTTAAATTTAAACACATAGGTACCAATGATATAATAAGTACCTTCAAATCTCTGCAACAGAAAAATACTTGTGACCTGTTTGGTATTTCCATAAAGCATATTAATCATATTATTCCTATTATTGCACCATACTTAGCGGATATCTTTAATTCCTGTATTGATAGTGGTGTGTTTCCGGACTTAATGAAACATAGTAAGGTCTTACCATTATTCAAATCTGGTTGTAAACATGACCCTAATAATTTTAGACCTATATCAATTTTACCTACACTAAGTAAAGTTTTTGAAAAATTATTAATGAACAATTGTTAGCTCACTTCACACAAAATAAACTTTTACATTCGGAACAGTACGGCTTCTGCAGAGGTCGTTCCACAACTGATGCTGGAATTGCGCTCATAAAACATATATATGAGGCCTGGGAGAACTCACTCAATGCACTTGGTGTATTCTGTGATTTATCCAAGGCATTTGATTGTGTTGATCACCGGACTCTCATTTGTAAATTGGACCATTACGGCGTCAAAGATCTTGCTCTGGAACTTATTACATCATACATTAATTCCAGAATTCAAAGAGTTGATATAAACGGAGCTCTTTCTACAGGATCGAAGGTTACCATGGGTGTCCCTCAAGGATCTATTCTGGGCCCTTTCCTATTTTTAATTTATATTAATGATTTGCCATTCTGTGTTAAAGACTTATGTAAGATTGTATTATTTGCTGATGACACATCGCTCATTTTTAACATTGATAGAAACTAACTAACTACTAACTAAACTTCACGCCACTTCCCTAGCGGGGTAGGCAGAGAGAACCGAACGCCATATGGCACGATCCTTACACACCTCACTCGCCTCTTCAACATTCATAATCCTTTTCATACAAGCTCTACGATTTTTATGACTCCTAACATCACCTTCTTTTAATACACGACCAATCTGGTCGTGGTAGGTGAGCCTGGGCCTTCCGCGGCTCCTACATCCTTCCACATTCGCATTGTATATCTGTTTAGTCAATCTTTCGTCATCCATTCTTTCCACATGTCCGAACCACCGGAGCATGCCTCTTCTTACCTTGACTCCGACGCTGTCCTTCAGACCAACTCTCTTTCTTACATCATCATTCCGAACGCAGTCTGTGAGCGATACACCGCAGATTTTCCGCAGCGCACGCAGAAAAAAAACATTGATAGAAGTAAAAATAATTTTGATGACGTAAATAATACTCTCTCGATGGTCTTAAATTGGTTTACAGTGAATAACCTACAGCTTAATGCAAAAAAAACAAAATGTGTGAATTTTGTTCTTCCAAACGTAAGACAAGTAGATGTAAGCTTAAAGTTGGACGGCGACAAATTGGAATTAGTCGAATCGACCGTCTCTTTAGGTATTAATATAGACTCAAAGCTGCAGTGGAGTTATCAGATTTCTATTCTTGCCCGGAAGCTTAGTTCAGCTGTTTTTGCGATTAAAAGAATTAGACAACTTACAGACGTTGCAACATCTCGTCTGGTCTATTTCAGTTACTTTCATAGCATCATGTCTTACGGTATTCTTCTTTGGGGAAAGGCAGCAGAAATCCAGACTATCTTTCTTCTTCAAAAACGAGCTATTAGGTCTATCTACAATCTAAACACTCGAGACTCTCTTAGGGAGTTATTCAAGCAGATTGGGATTCTCACCGTTGCCTCACAGTACATATATAGCTGCATCTTATATGTGCATCAAAACATCAAATTGTTTACTAAAAAATGTGATGTGCATAATAAAAACACAAGAAATAAGTTTAAGATAGCAATACCACGTTTCAGACTTCAAAAGTTGTCACGTAGCTTTATGGGACAAAGTATAAATTACTATAATAAAATTCCCGCAAGTATCATAACATTGCCTCTCATTCAGTTCAAACAGTACATTAAAAATACCTTACTACAAAAAGGTTATTATACTACTGACGATTATCTGAACGATAAGACAGCTTGGGTAAATGAATCTCCATTGGGATCTAATGTGAAATCTTTAATAGGGTAGTCTGAATCTTGTACACCTTTTCCTATGGTTAGTGGCTGATGTTGGATATTTGTGACCTTTTTCTTTTTAGTTATTTTTAATTAATTGCTGAGATAGCCTGAGTAGTCATGCTCACTTAATTGCCTCTGGGGTGGTGGCGTTATGTGGCGGGTCGTTACATTCCCTCTGATATGGTTGAGTGAAACGATGGCTGACACATACGTCATGCTTGTGCACAGGTGCCACCTTTGGGGGCTGGTCTGCTCTGGTTAATCTTACACTTTTATTGTAAATTCATATTATGTCATCTCCCGCAGTCATTGATTGTATGATTTGGTTTAAAACATTTAAAAGAAAAGTGTAGATATATTACTCATGTATATTCTGACGCTGAAAAGAGTAACTACCGAGTTTCTTGCCGGTTTCTTCTCGGTAGAATCAGCATTCCGAACCGGTGGTAGATTCACATTGCTCTAAGGATTTTGTAAAATTGACGATTTATAAGTGCTTTTTTTTAAGGCCTACATGAATAAAGAAGTTTTGAATTTGAATTTGAATTTGGTGACAGGAAAGACGTGTCAAATTATCGACCAATCTCGGTTCTCACTGCTATTTCAAAGGTTCTAGAAAAACTGATTAATAAGAGACTAATTCATTATCTACAGAAATTTAACCTGCTCTCAGACTCTCAATATGGCTTTAGACAAGGGCTTTCAACTGAAGATGCAGTAACATCACTTACGACACACATTGTTAAAGAAATCAACAAAGGCAATAAATGTATAAGGGTATGGCCGTTTAAAATTGTACATTTTCAAATTTTTACTTGTCCGATAAAATAATATATTAATAACTTTATAAATAATTGACTAAAATAGGTTAGTGTAGTTAACTTCGGTAATGAGAAGTACCCCTTCAGATTCAACTTATTTAAATTTAACAATTCTTAACAAATTCTAGTTTTTAACAATTATTTTCTAAAATTGTCCCATGTTGGTCTGGGACTTGGCCCATGGTGATCTGGGACAAAAAAAAAAAGAATGTGCCAACTGTGGTTCTTGCCTAGCATGTCGTAAAAGGCGACTAACGGTTTACGGGCTTTTGGGTATGTGTCTAAGTAGGCGACGAGCTAGCCACTTGTCACTCCTTTTTCACAGCTTTCCATCCAACCCAGCCCACTGTCCCGTGTTGGTCTGGGACTTAAAAAGAATATGCCAACTGTGGTTGTTCCCTAGCATGTCGTAAAAGGCGACTAATGGTATATCGGATTTTGGGTGTGTGATTGTGTAGGCGACCGGTTAGCCACTTGTCACTGCTTTGTCACAATTTTTTATCTAACCCAGCCCGGCTTTATTTATGGCTGAATGTGGTTGAAGGGCATGCTGCCCCTTTGACTCTGCCTACCCCTTCGGGGATTATAGGCGTGATGTTAAGTTAAGTTAAGTTAAGTATTTTCTAAAATTGTTTTTTTTTGTCAGTAATAAAACTGCACGTCCAAAATTTACCTCGAGACTTTCAAGTGCTAGATTATATTTAAAAAAACGTTTTGAGTCGAATGAAATTACTTTGGGGTATTTCATTATACTCTTATCTCATTATATCACTGATTACATTACATTTATTATGATTTCTAACATATTTTTACGACATAAAACTTAATTCCAGCAATATATTGTCGCGAGAGTTACATTGCGAGAGTTACCAAATAATTGCTTTAATATAAATGTTCCAAAGTCCCAAACCAATAATATGGCAGCACAGATGGCCGTCCTGTCAATCATTAAAAAAAAAAAAGTCTAACAACCAACCGCCAAAACTCGACATTTTCTGTGTGACAGTGAAGTTGTCTTCTTAATTTTATTGAATTTAAATGGTGATTTTGAAGTTAAAAAGGGCTTAATTTGTGTTCATATCAGTGTAACTCATTGCTTCACTCGTACTGTTATGAAATAACTATGAATTGTGGCGTTACAGTGGATACATTTGAAGACAACACAGTTTTAAGTTAAAATCTCAGGATTTTTCTGTCCCGAGAGTTACCGAGCGTTTCTTCGAGAGTTATTGAGCGTTACTACGAGAGTTACCGAGCGTTATCTTAAGCTGGGTTCTCATGAAGGTGAATTATTATAACTGTTCGTAATTTTGGAAATAGATTTTTTATAGTAATATAAACATTAATTTCTAGATTTTTTGAAATTAATGTCAAATGATGGTATATTTAGTAATATTATTGAGAAGGTAATTAATTTTTTTTTAAATCTTTTTGTCTTAATTTGATGGTCTGAAGAATGCTTGTACATTTTTTCAGATGGCTCCTTTAACAGCTGCTGAAAAACAGAAAAGGTACAGAGATCGTATGCGGCAAACTAATCCTGAAAAATATTTCAATACACTAAAAAACAATGCAGAAAGAAATAGGAAGTACAGAAATAAGGTTAAACAAAATATTACAGAAGAAACAAAAAACGAGCAAAGACTTGTATGGCGAGAAAAAAAAAGAGAAGACAGGAAAAAAGACTCTAACAGTGTGTCGAGTGATGAACTAAAAAACGTTGCGGAACAGAAAGCGGGGAAAAAAAAAATTTACAGAATGTGGATTGCTAAAAAAGCCCAATATGAAAAAAAAATAAAATTATTGAATAAGAAAGTAGATAGACTTAGAAAGCAAACTGCCCGATTGCAACAAAAAAATGCTCAGTTAGAAGAGCTGCTAGGACAAACAGCAGAATCAGGGGAAAATATAATAACTCTTAAAACAAATGAGAATAATATGACACCATTATCCAAATCTTGCTCTTTTGTAGATCAGAATTTACCTAATGTTACAAACGAAGAAAAAGAAAAAGTCAAAAGAGTTCTTTTAGACCACAACATTTTAACAAATGTGGTACAAAATGCTTATAAAAATACAAAAAGTAATGATGAACGTAATATTTTTAAAAGAATGACGGAAAACGAATTTGTGAGAAAATATAGAATGAAGCAGAAAGTATCATTGATCTTAGGACTTAAAGGAAGGGCACGACGTAAACAATATTCAAATAAAAGAAATAAAACGGTAGTGGCAGAAATACGGCAATTTTTTGAAAGAGATGATGTTAGTACTACATCTGGAAAAAACGAAGTAAAAACTTTTAAAAAAGACAAAAGACAGCGACGATATTTGCTGAAAACTCTGAAAGATCTTTTTAAAAAATATAAGAACGAAGGAGGCAAAGCAAAATATTCTACATTTAAAAAACATAGGCCATTTTATGTGCTGCATCCAAGACTCAACAACAGAGATACATGTGCGTGTACAAAACACGAAAATTTCATACTGAAAACTGATAAATTATATGCTTTAGGAATGATCGATACCAAAAATGTAGATAATATCATTGCAAAAATACTATGCGATCCTAATTCAAAAGATTGTGCCTATAAACAATGTTCCACGTGTCGTGATAAACATCTCACTTTTGATTGGGCTACTCACAGCAAGAATGAGATTGTTGTATGGAACGAATTTGCACGTGAAAAACATATGTATTTCGATAAAAGCAGTGGAACCAATAAAACTACTGAAAAAATGGTTAAAAAAGAGACTAGTGACACATTGATTTCGTTAACTGATTCGTACAATAATGACTTAAACAATTTCAGTAAACATGTATACAACATAAAACACCAGTATTCTCAATATTTATTCTGCATAAATAATTTAACCCCAAACGAAATTGCAGTGCACATTGACTTTTCCGAGAACTATACATGTAAATTCGCAAAAGAAGTTCAAACTATGCATTGGGGCACATCTAAACCTCAAATTACTCTACATACCGGAGTGATATATGCTAAAGACAGGCAACCTGAAACATTTGCATCCATTTCTCCAAACAATGAACACGGTCCAGAGGCGATATGGGCACATCTAACACCAGTTTTAAATTACATCAGACAGACATTACCGAGTGTCACAGGAATCCACTTCTATTCAGATGGCCCAACGAGCCAGTATAAACAAAAGAAAAATTTTTACTTATTCTCTAAACTCACTGTAGAATTAGGGTTTCCAAATTCCACTTGGAATTTCAGTGAAGCTTCGCATGGAAAAGGTGCAGCCGATGGCGTCGGTGCTGCAATAAAGCGACGCCTTGATAACTGTGTTGCACAAGGCGTGGATATATCAAATGCTGAAACCGCTTACAATGTCTTGCAAAAATCTGATTCATCAGTATTGACCTTTTATATATCAGAAGATTCTATTAAAAAATATTTAATATCAGAAGATTTGATACCGGTACCACAAACAATGACTTTACATCAAATTGTTAAAACAGAATCAGTGAACACTATCAGATACAGATGTCTGAGTTGTTTTTGTTGTGACTTTAATACCTTTAAAGGTTCCTATAATTGCCTAAATATGAGATCTCATTTGCTTTATAATGAACACCGGCCGACAGATTCGCAAAGAAAGAGAAACAGCAGCTTAGGGACAAATAGTTATGAGAAAAAGACGAAAATTACAAAGAAAACCACCAAAAATGAAATAAGTATCAGTAATAAAGTACAGGTCTTGTCCGACGTCCGTTATTTACCCGAAAACCAAGGTTATATAGACTTAAAAAAAATTGATGCATACAAATTCAAAATAATTTCCGAAAAAAGTGATTTATTCAGAAGTAAAAGTAACAAAAAACCTAACAATGTTTACAAAAATCCGGTTCCGTCAACATCAAAGGAAGGTTTAATAACGAAAACCAAATTTGAACAGCAAAGCTTAAGACGAAATCGTCTTCATTGTAGCGACGACTCTACAGATACAGACAGTGAAAACTTTTCCCTACACGACTCCTCGGATTATTGTGTTGAAGAAGATGAAGAGTTTTTAGAAAATACACGAAAATTTGAACAATACCAATATACAAGCAAAAAACAACAAGCATCTATGGAACACGACCAAACAGTAAAAATAAAAAAAGAGGAAATTAATATTACAGGACCTGGAAATAGAATACAAATAAGAGAAGAAAAGGAGAATAAGACTACGGAACTTGACGAAATACTATATATTATAGAAGTAGAGAACAAAACTAAGGAATGTAACCAAAGAGTACAAATGGAAGGAGGGGAGATAAATATAGCACCTAAAAATACGATACAAACAGAACAGGAAGATAAAAAGACTATGCAGCATGACCAAAGAGTATATATTATAGAAGTTGAGAATAAAAAAATGGCACATAACCAAAGAATACAAATCGAAGAAGGGGAAATTAATATAGCACCTAAAAATATGACTCAAATAGAACAGGAACATAATAAGACTACGCAGTATAACCAAAAAGTACAAA
The DNA here is from genome assembly GCA_951394215.1 of Glyphodes perspectalis. Taxonomy (NCBI): domain Eukaryota; kingdom Metazoa; phylum Arthropoda; class Insecta; order Lepidoptera; family Crambidae; genus Glyphodes; species Glyphodes perspectalis. The sequence goes on from OX596224.1 coordinate 7,137,381, forward strand.
CTGATGAAGAAGAGATAAATAAAATTATGATTGTTGAAAGTGAAGAAAAAAAAAAAAATGTTGAAGAGGGTGACAGTGTAATTGTTAAATATTACGAGAAGACATCTTGGAAATTTTACATAGGTTTTATAGAAGATGTGCAAGAAAAAGAGAATATTACATTTTGTAAGATATTTTTTTTGAAAACTGTTAAAAATCCTCTAAAGTTTGTCAAACCAAAAAAAGTTGATAGAGATTTAGTTCCAACAACTAATATTGTCAAAAAAGTTGATTTAATTTTAAACTCTGGCGAATATTTTATAAAAAATAAGAACGTTGATACGGTTTATTTTATTTAGAATATTGATGATTCTATAATTTTTAATGTTAGTGGCCATTTAAGTTTAAAGATTTTATAATGTTTCTAAGTGTTTGGTTTAAATAAAAGTATAAAAATTTTTCGTTTTACTGTCGTTTTATTGCAGGTATAAGACTAAAACCTCACCAATTTTCACAATATGTCATCATCTGACTTTTAAAATAATTATCTTTGCAGTTATTGATTTTTTATTTTTTTAACACCTTTTTTTATTTTTGAAAAAAAAATATGGCCATCGGACTTCTAATGTCTCAAAATTACGTGAACAAACATACATACATACACATGAAATTTAGTACACCCACATAGACCTATTTATACACAAATATTGTGAAATTCCTAAAATATTACTTACATACGAATCGAACTAATAACCTCCTTTTTTTAAGTCGGTTAATATACATGTACACGTAGCTTTATTAGTCTTAAGCGTTACCACTTGTCACGTACGTTACTATGTTACTGTCTCGAGAGTTACTATGTACAATTTTAAACGGCCATACCCATAACAGTGTTTCTTGATCTAAAAAAAGCATTTGACGCGGTTTCTGTCCCCATTCTTGTACGCAGATTAGAAAGCGGTTGCCATAGTTAAACCCCTACCAAAATCAAAACAGCCCACCACATTGCAAGAACTACGGCCTATCAGCATTTTACCTTGCCTATCAAAAATCCTAGAAAGAGTGGTGTGTGATCAACTGACTAAATACCATCGAGACCATGACATCCTCCCGCTCCATCAGTCTGGTTTCCGTCGGGGGCATGGTACAGCTACAGCACTAGCGGACGTGGTTGATAACCTTTTGGCAGCGCAGGACAAGGGTAAATTATCTATCATGGTGCTGCTGAATTTCTCCCGTGCATTCGACTTTTCAAAATTCAAAAATTCAAAATTCAAAATATCTTTATTTATATGGGCTTCAAGAAAGCACTTATAAATAGTCAATATACATAAAAAAAAGGATAAGAACTAATACTACCACCGGTTCGGAAGGTAGACTCTATCGAGAAGAATCCGGCAAGAAACTCGATAGTTACTCTTTTAAATGCCAAATTTTACAAATTTGTAAACTTAATTATTATATACTTAAGACTATGTAGATATCACTGCAGGTGAACACTTCATTATGAAGTTAACCATGAATCCTTGTCATTGAGGTAATCTTGTATCTTGTAATAACCCTTATTCATTAAAAATGATTTAATATACAGGATGACTTTTTAGTCACTATCCAAATTTTTTCTAGGCATTAGGTATCGTTAATAGAACACATTTCTGCAAAAAAAAATATAGGTCATATTTTCACAACAAATTCATTTTCCCGACCCAACTATAAATTTCGCATGGTTACCATTTCTAGCGTAAATATCTACTACGCAAAGCGATAAACATCAATGGGCGATGCCTGCGCGGGCGCGGGGTAGAGGCGGGCGCGGGTTGGAGGCGGCGGGAGGGTGGCGAGCGGCGACAAATTATAAAGGTCAAGCAGTCGCCCGCGCATCCCCGCCCGGCGGAAGCGTGCTATTTCCGGGTCGCGTGCGTATTGCAGCGCAGCTCCTGCGCCGCCCGCGATGTATTCCAACCGCGAGTACGAAATAGTGCGATGTTATTTGTTATGTGGGTAGTTTAAACGCAGCGAAAAGCCTTCCTAGCCCTCGCATTCAGGGTGTGGTGTACCCGTCTGTTCCGAACCGTGCAACGATTTTAGCTGCCAATCCAAGGCCGTTAGATCATGGCCAGTTCACTACACCTTCACACGCACAAGAACGTGGCAGGCAACGACTACCAGTGGAAATCAAGAAGCAATTTTTAACTTATTCGAAAGAGACCCTCGTGCGAGTACTCGAAATGCTGCCAGACGCGTTGAGGTCACCCAGTACGCCGTATGGAAACTGCTTAACACCGCTGGATTACACCCTTATCATTATCAAAAGGTGCAGGCGTTAAGTGAAGCAGACGCAGTGCCCCGCCAAGCCTTCTGCGAGTGGCTAATTGCGCCCCCGACGGATGTTATTATGTGGACCGATGAAGGATTATGTACAACATACTTAATGAACACTGGTGGTCATTCCGAAACCCACACATGATAAGGGAAACCTATCACCAAGCACCAAGTGTGCTCAAGTGCAAACGTGTGGGCCGCGATTGTTGGCAACCGAATACTCGGCCGCGGAGGCCCCGTCCCGTGGCCGGCGCACTCACCTGACCTGACTTCATGTGATATTTTGTGAGGTGAAATAAAAATATGTGTGTATGTGGATGAGGCCCAAAGCCTGGGCGCATTAAAACTGCAAATTATACGAGGATTTGATGAAGTGACAAGACACTTTAGTGCTAAACAAATTAAAATACAATGTGCAGAAACGTGCGAGACTGTTTGGAGAGAAATGGTTTGCATTTTTAACAATTATTTTAGTATTAGGTAAATAAGTTGATTTTAAATAATTAATTGCAATAAGTACTACTTATTATCGTGAGCGGTGGTAGCTCAATGGTAAGGACATGTGCCTCTTAACCGAGGAGTGCGAGTTCAAACCCGGTCACTTACCTCTGGATTTTTCGAATCTATGTACGTATTTATACCACTAGCTCGATGGTGAGGGAAAACATCGTGATGAAACCTGCAAATTCAAATAACTTTGGATTTGTAACCATGATCCAAAATTTGTCTGGTTCCCCTATCTTAGGGTTACGAAGGTCAGATCGGCAGTCGCTTCAATGTAATAACCAGACTCGCTACATCCTGGATCATGGTATAAGCGGACCCCGTCTAAGCACGGGACATAACGCTAGGAAGATGAAGTACTACTTATTATCGTTTAGTTTCATGTTAAGAGCATAAAATCAACTTTAAAACTTATCGTATTTAAATATTAAAGTACCTAGGTACTATTTAATTTAATCCTCAAGGAGTACCTAATCACTGTAAAAAATAGGTAGGTAAAAAGCCTTTTGCAATCTGACGTTCCTAAGCCCGTGAAAGTATGAAGGGAACATTTTCAACTGAAGGATGTTATCTTTACAGTATAGTTTGTGATGTTATCAATGAAATGGTGCGGGGCGGGCGGCGCGGGGAGGGGACGCGCCCGGCGCTGGGGCAGCGCATGCGGCGCGCGGTGACCCTTTACGTCGTCTTTTTTTAGACAACTTTGTAATGCTATATCTCAATATTTTAGTACTGAGTGATACTAAAAGAAAAAATACGTATTTAGTGATTTTCGCTATAGATTATCATATCAAAATTTGGATAGTGATTAAAAATTCTTCCTGTATAATTTGAACTTATGTAGGGGTAATGTGATAATACTTTGTGGTAGTTTATTAAACATTTTAATACTTAGACCAATAAATGAATTACCACTCTTTTGGAGTCTTTGAATAGGAACAGCAAGTTTGTGTTTATTTCTAGTATTAAAACTATGAGAGTTTGACTTTTTAGGAAATGCTTCAATATTTTTGAATAATACATTATACAATCCAGAATAAATTGTGATACTATTGTTTAAATATTTATTTCTCAAAACTTTTCTCTAAGCGAGTCACGTGGACTAAGGCCGTATATGGCTCTGACTGCCCTTTTCTGCAATACAAAAATAGTTTATATATTGGTCGCAGATCCCCACAGCAGCAGACCGTATGACATAACGCTATGAAAGTAACTAAAGTACACCAATCTTGCTGTTTCTACATCAGTTAATTGTCTTACTTTTCTAACTGCAAATGCAGCTGAACTAAGTCTTCCTGCCAGAGCCGCAATATGGGGACCCCATTGCAATGTAGCATCAATAGAAATTCCTAAAAATACTGTGGATTGAACTAAATCCATTGCTTCATTATTCATAATAATCCGCGTATTGACTTGCCTTGTGTTTGGCATTGAGAACTTAACACATTTCGTTTTTTTTGCGTTAAGCAGCAAGTTATTAGTAGTAAACCAATATAGGACTTGAGAGAGAGCGTTATTTACGTCGTCAAGAGATTCATTGTGTCTATCAATTTTGAAAATTAGTGAGGTATCATCAGCAAATAATACTATCTCACACAAGTCCTTTGTAAAATATAGTAGATCATTTATATACAAAAGGAAGAGCAAAGGTCCCAATATTGAGCCCTGGGGAACTCCCATCGATAATGGGGCACCAGAAGAGTTAGTTCCATTAATACTTACTATTTGGAGCCTATCAGTTAAGTACGACTTTAGCAGACTAAGTGAGTTACCAGAAACACCATAGTGGCGTAGCTTCATTAGTAAGGTTTGATGGTCGACGCAATCGAACGCTTTCGACAAGTCACAGAATATTCCAATAGCATCCTATTTGCCTTCCCAAGCTTCAAAAATATGTTTTAGAAGCGCTACTCCTGCGTCAGTAGTGGATTTCCCCTTGGTAAATCCATATTGATTAGTATGTAGTAAATTGTGAACTCTAAGGTGACATATTATTTGATTAAATATAATGTATAATGTGCGGTGTCAGGTCCACACACTATAGATTTGATAGGATGTCGTGAGTGCCGAAAGACTTGCAGATGTATAAAATGATATAAGAGATGTCACTTGTCGTAGTCTTTATTCAACACTAAGTTTTATTTAGCTAATTACATTAACATCTAAACTAGGTCACGTAAATTGTCGATATCGTTAAAACCTAAAACTATGCAAATGTACGGGTTTACTCGTACATATTGCCGGGTCTAAGAAAAGAGAATAACAAATTAGGGGAAGCTATCGTTAACAACGGGGATCTTGAATCGAACTGGTTGCAGTTGTATAGGCGGCGACCGTTGAGGGATGTCCAGGTTGTCCACACTCGCACTGTGCGGAAGGCGACGCGGCGCGGGTGGAGGCAGCGCGCCCTGCGGCTCCTCCGCAGCCCGTGTCCATTGTCTCCGACGTCGAATGTATCTGCACGTGAATCCAACGCCTGCTGCTATTAATGCAGCCAACAGGATGTATATGACGGTGTAGTGATGAATGTCATGGTACGAAATCTGTTCGATTGGGGTGCTTTCTTCCGTCAGTTTGGAAATAAGATCGCCGATTGCTTTTGTTTCTGGATCTTCCGGCTTCTCCTCTATGTCAGTGGTGTTAATTTGAGGTTGTTCTAATCTTATATTGTGTATGGCGTTTACTGGAGGCACCTCAAGCCGTCCAACATTTTTTCTGTACTCCAATCTGTTTTCAAATAGTTTGTGGGAATAAATTACGAATTTGTCAGCTTTGATAATGCAGTCATCCGAAACGCTGACTAAGTTAGCTCGCGCCAGACTGTATGTCGTAACTTGATCTGTGCATATCGTTCTCAAGTGGCAAGTATCGCAACAAAAATATAAATAAGTGTTTAACCTTTTTAAGCTTATCCACTTGTGTTCACACGCGGCTTTGCTTGTCTGGCATTCATCTTTATTTTTCATTGTTTTTATGCATAAGTCCTTGTTAGATTTTAAAGCGTATATAGGGCGTTGTAGATAGCACATGTACGTCTCTGAATCGTGTACTAAACATTGTCCAACGTCTTCAGCTGTCACGGGAAAGTATGAATCCTTTTGTATGTTCATTCCTACATATTCAGACAGTGCAATTATTTGAAACATGTCGTTGTGAACTTGTTGGGGTATCGCTATTACTTTATATAATTCGTAACTGTCTCTGCTAATAAGTGGGAGTCGTATTTCAAATAACATGTAATCAGTTGTCATTCTGGCCCTGATTTTCAACAGGTGATATATGTCCTTGATATCAGTCTGGATATTATCAATAGGTAGTATGACATCCTTCGACACGTGACTGGAGATAATGTTAAGCTCATCTTGCAATTGCTGTGGCGCCATTAGATGAATATTGAATTTGCCGTTGTAAATATTCGTCACGGTGTCAATAAGAGTGTCTTGAATACTTTTCAGATAAGAATGCATGACGTTAGCTGACATTACTGCCAAAATAAACTGATTTGTGTACTGTACTTGTGTTCTTTCTATTTCTGTCTTGATTATGTTGGTAGCTTTTTCTAGGTTCACGATGTCTCGATTTAGCATCTTATGCTGTTTCTGTATAGCTGACTCAGCTCTCCTTACAAAATTATATTCGGCCTCTACTATTGACGTTTGATTTTTCAACAAGCTGTATAAATTGTTTTGGTGGTCTCTCAGTAGTGTTATGTCCTTCTGGTATTGTTCTGCGAAACGGTTATCCAGAACACCAATCAGATCGCTTGCGATGTTCCCATGATCAGCCCACGCTTCTGTCTTTGTCGGAAAGATGATGTATTTTGTCGGTTCAGAATTGAGTTGTAATATTCTAATTCTGAAAATGCGTGGCTTAGTTGTTCGAGGATGACGTCACATGATGTTTGTTCCTTGATCGGTACACATGTATTTTCTAGATACTGAGAATACTTTTTGTAGGCAGCTATCCCTTCCCAGTACGGCTTCATGTCGTAGTAAATGACGATTTTCCATTCGTTACGTATCAATTGCATATTGGCTACCCGATCGAAATATAATCCTTGTTTAGAATCAATGGGGATTGTATCGAGGGCATATCCCATTGATAGTAAGGAAAAAATATAGAGTAGCGTAGTGATGATTGAAAGTGCATAGGATTGTCGCCCTTGGTTCAGTCGTGAGGGTTTCCCTTTGTTAATGTCAATGTCAGTGGTTATCTGTGCTTCATCATGTAGAGGTAGGAGTATGAGTTTGTTCAACGGTCTCTTTGTGATGGTATTCTGGGTCCTTAGCGAGACGACTCTTACGCAACCATCTTGCCCTGGGTGTAACTCGTGTACTCTTCCTAGCGCCCATCTTCCGGGTGGCGCATTGTCGTCCTTAATTAATACAATGTCGTCTAATTGCAAGTTTTTGCACGGAACTCTTCACTTTGTTCTGTTCTGCAGCTGTTGTAAGTACTCTGTAGACCAACCTTTCCAGAATTGTTTATTCATGGCTTGTACCAGTTGCCATCGTGTTGGTAAGTTGATCATGTCGGGTTCAGTTTGTGGTCTGGATAGTAGGGATCCGCCTACTAGAAAATGTCCTGGCGTTAGATAGATGTCGTCAGGGCTCTCCGTCAGCTGACATAGTGGTCTAGAATTGAGGCAAGCTTCAATCTGATGAAGAAGGGTGGTAAATTCTTCATACGTAAGCCGCTGCTCTCCAAGGACTCGCTTGAGATGATGTTTGAAGCTTTTCACAGCGCCTTCCCAGAGTCCCCCTGCGTTTGGCCAAGCCGGTGCGTTAAAATGCCATGTAATATCTAGTCCATCGATACCCTGCCCGGAGGAATCCTGGATTATACGTGAAATTTCCTTGTATTCCTTGTTTAATGGCTTTGCTGCGCCTACGAAATTGGTACCATTGTCGCTGTATACATTGACAGGAGTTCCCCGCCGGGCACACATCCTTTTAAATGCGGCCAGGAATGTCGCTGTACTCATGTCGGATACCAATTCAAGGTGTATTGCCTTGGTGCTCATACAGACGAACACCGCGACGTAGCCCTTTGTCGTCCTGACTCCTCTGCTCTTATTTAGTTTCAGCTCCACGTGACCCGTGTAGTCAACCCCAACATTGGTGAACGGTCGTGATGGTGTAACACGTACTCGAGGTAAGTCAGCCATGATAGGTTGTTGATGTCTCTGACTGTAACGTTTGCACTTGACGCACGTCCTCAATTCCCGTTTTACACACCTGAGGCCACTCAGGATCCAATATTTCTCTCGGATGTATGCCAAGGTGAGCTTCGGGCCGCCGTGTAATGTCGCAAAATGAGCTTGTTGAATGATGAGTTGTGTGAAGTGGCTTCCAGGGGTCAGAAGAATAGGATGCTTTGCAGAATATGATAGCTGAGAGTTGCTAAGTCTTCCGCCAACTCTTAGGATGTCTTGCTGGTCTATGAAGGGGTTCAGGCTCGCGATCTTGCTACTGCTTCGGACGTGACCTTTTGTGCGGAGGTCATGTAGATCAGATGCAAATTCTTGTACTTGTATGGTCTTAATAATCAACTTATTAGATGCTTGTAGTTCATTCGATGTTAATGAACTCGAACGTGAACCTTGGACCTTACGCAAACGCGCGATGAAACGCAACACCCAGCCGACTGTGTTTATAACTTTGTTGATGTTGCTGTTTTGTTTTAATAATTCATTAATAAGTAGTGCATTATTTTCATGTAAGGCTGCGTGCACAACGGATTTCTTTATTTCGATTGTAGGCGTTTCATATGTCTTGTTATTGAATTTGGTTTTGTCAAAATTTATCAGCCATTCTGGGCCTGTCCACCATAATGTTTGCTTTTCGAGGGCGTTTGTTGTCAATCCTCTTGTCGCACAGTCTGCTGCATTTTCTTCTGAGCAGACGTGGTTCCAACATGTCGAAGGTATAACGTCGATAATTTGCTGTACTCTGTTCGCCACAAATTGCTTCCACCTAGCCTTGTCACCATGAATCCACCCTAGGACTATCATGGAATCTGTCCAGGCAAATATGCTCATGTGCTCTGTTGACATTGTTGTCAATACCTTTTTAACCAACTGCGTCAATAATAACGCTCCAAGTAATTCCATTCTTGGCAAAGTAACATTTTGTCTTTTAGTAGGTGCTACCTTTGTCTTAGCAGCAACTAACTTCGATGTGTATGCGCCTTTATGATGTTTTGTCACAAGGTAAATTGCGCACGCGTAAGCTCTTTCCGACGCGTCGCAAAATCCGTGAAGTTGGCATTTTTGCTCTGTATCGCCAATGTGTCTTGAAATTGAAAATTTATAAATATTATGTAGGTCATCTCTCAATGAGGACCATTCGTCTTGCAATGTTTTTGATAATTCTTCATCCCATGATATGTCTGATGTCCATGTCGTTTGAAATAACAGCTTGGCTCTAATCGTAAGTGGAGAGAGCCGGCCTAAAGGATCAAATATCCTTGATATTTCAGAAAGCAATTGACGTTTTGTAATAAACTTCGTGTCGTTATTTATTGTGCCCTTGAATGAGAATGAAAATGTATCTGAGTTCGGTGTCCATCCCAGCCCCAGAGTTTTACGAGATTCGTTGATAAAATCAAAATGTGCCATGTCCTATTGTTCTGTCGTTAAGTCGCTAAGTACATCTGGTGAATTTGACGACCATTTTCTTATGTTCATGCCAGCAGATTTTAAAACTGTAATTATTTGTTGTTGAATCTCTTTCAATTTGTCTAATGAATTTTCTCCCGTCAGCAAATCGTCCATGAAAAACGAATGTTCTAATTCGGATGCAGCTAACGGATAAGTGTCTGCATGATCTCTTCCGATTTGTTTCAGAACTCTCATCGCGAGCCACGGCGCTGCTGTTTGGCCATAGCTAATTGTTCCGAGTCGGAAATCCCTTAGCAAATCATGAGGCGTATTTCTCCAGATTATTCGTTGTAAATCTCGATCACATTGCCGAACCATTATTTGCCGAAACATTTTTTCTATGTCAGCGGTAATGACGTATTTATGTTGTCGCCATTTAAGTATCAACGTCAATAAATCTTGTTGCAAGTTAGGTCCACAGTACATTAAGTCATTAAGACTGTATCCTGATGACGTCTTGGATGACGCGTAGAATACGACTCGTAGTGAAGTAGTACTGGAGTCTGCTTTCACTACCCCATGGTGTGGTAAGTAACATGTCGGTTGGCTTGATGGTATGTCGTCCAATGTAACCTCTTGCATGTGTCCTAGTTGTTGATACTCTGCCATAAATTGTTGGTATCCTAGTCAAAGTTGTGCATCCTTAGTCATCTTTTTCTCAATTTGAATAAACTGAGCTAACGCCTTGGGCTTTGATATGCCTAAATTTTGTTGGTAATCTGGTTTCATGGGTAATGCGACCTGGTATCTGCCATCCTCTAATCTGCTTGTCGTCGTTTGAAACAACTCTTCGCAGTAAATGTCTTCTTGGCTCATAGGACTGTCGTCGGGAATATCTTCTATTTCCCAGTACTTTGTCAAGTCTGCATGTTTGGTCAATACTACATTGCAGCTAAATGTCTTTACATTGCCCGATAATATCCATCCGAGTAGTGTTTGTTGGGCTATAGGTGCTGTCGGTGGTCCCTTGATAAGGCCATTTAAAATGATGTCTGAATATACGCTTGCATCTAGCAAGATGTCGATCGGCTTAGAGATATTGTACTCTGGGTCCGCTAACTTCAAGTGCTGAAGGTGCGACCATGTCTGTCTAGAGAAGGATGCATTAGGCAAATTACTTATTACGTTTTTGATAACCAGAGCTTGAGTATGAAATGTATAATCGTCATGGATCGATCTGCATTGCAACGATACGATCCCCTTTCCTTTTTTGGAACCAAAGCCAATGCCAGATACCGATGCGTGATATTGTTGTCGTTGTAAGCCTAATAGCTGCGCTGCGTTTTTGGATATGAGCGATATCTGAGATCCTTGATCTAATAGGGCTCTCAAGGTTATAAAGGTGTCGTCAGAAGCCTTAACGCGTAGCGAGAGTGTCGTGAGTAAGATCTCCTCATCATGCGTGGCAACATGGTTGACAGATTTGGAAGTTGTCGCTTTATTTCCGGTATCAGCTGGCGCGTGTAAAGGCGTTCTCGAGTTCACAAAGGTCGGTGACATGCTCGCAATTGTGTCGTGCAGTATCGTATTATGTGCCGCGTTGCATTCTTTGCATCGTTTTGTCGAATTACATTTATACTGATGTTGATAAAGGCAATTATGACAAAAGTTTTAATTTGTCGATTGTCCTCATTTTTGCTTCTGGAGACATGCTCAAAAACTTTTTGCATTGATATAGGTCATGCTCCAAGGAACAATATGGGCATTTTCTTGTAAATGTCGCGACTGTCTGATAGTTCTTGAACGTCGGTCTCGGTGGGTGAGGTTTGTATGAAGAATGCTGAATGGGCTTGCTTGATATCGTCGCATCCTTTTCTCGAGTGTGAAGAGGTTCCAATGCCATAAATTTATTTTCAATAAATGCCAAAAGCTCGTCAAATGCCGGTAATTCTCTTGGTTTTTGGCGTGATTCCTTGTAATCTGTATAAGTCTCAGAGTCAAGCTTCTTTACAACCAGATGGACTAAGAGAGGATCCCAGGTGGTGGTGTCAATCCCGAGATTATGGATGGCGTTGACACATTCCATTGTCGTATCGTATAACTTCTTAAGCTCTTTCGATGATTGTTTATGTATTGTCGGTTGATTCAAGAAGATCTCTATTTGTTTAGTGAATAAAACTTGAGGATTGTTGTAACGGTGTAAGAGAATGTCCCAGGCAAGTTGTCGCTTGATATGTTAAGATGCTGTATTAAACGTTCAGCTTCACCCTTGATCTTACTTTTCAGATGTTGCATCTTCTGTGTCTTAGTCAAGCAGTTGTTGGTATGTATTGTTTCAATAAATAGATCACAGAACGTAGGCCACTGGGTGTACTTGCCGAAAAAAATAGGAATGTCTATTTGTGGTACAGACTGCTGAGCGTGATTTGTCGAAAAGATTTCATTTTCATTTCATTCAAAGCTTTTTTCGTATCCTTAAATATCCCTTCTATACGTCGGAATTCTCCTTCGTAGAAACCATCTTCTCCCTGCAACAAGTTGTCAATTTGCAAGTGAAGTTCGTCAATTACATGCCATCGATGTTGGATGTTCTTCAGCTCGTCTTCAATTTCCCACTTTTCTGAGATTTCAGAGATGTCAATATTGTCTATGAGACGGTACAGGGCTCTGAAATTTGTCCTCTGCTGCGACAGCAGGTTTTCCAGGCGACTGTGTGGCTTAACATCCACCTTCTCTGAATCGGCCTCAGGAACAGTAAATTTCGTGTCAAATGATGTTGAGGGTGGGATCTTGAATGAAGAGATGGTGTCTCTTGCAGTCTCACAAAACTTCTTAAATTCAACGAATACGTTTTTAGAAAAATATTCATAGTCGTCGTCTTTATGCTTTTCTAGTTCGGAATTATTCTGCACGAACTCACCCCACAGATTGTCCAATGCGTCTACACGTCTTTGAATGTAGTCACTGGTTTTTCTTGATGAAGAATCCTTGCGGAAGTTATTAAAAATCTTCTCAACTTCATTGATGATATTGTTTTGGCGGTTGAATAATACTTCCATGTCGAAAATGTCGAAATGTCGATGATAAACTTAGTAAGATTTGCAGCTTCTGCGTAGTATGTGCATGACCCTTCTCAATTTGATCGGTGAGACCCGCTTGTGGGAGGCCGACCAAACCGATACGCTACTACACTGAATCAATAAACTATAACTAACTAAACTTCACGCCACTTCCCTAGCGGGGTAGGCAGAGAGAACCGAACGCCATATGGCACGATCCTTACACACCTCACTCGCCTCTTCAATCAATATCAATAAACTATAAAATACTTTTTTAAATAATTTAGAATAATTTCTAACATATTCAACTAATTTAGGATCATTTGAATTTGCTTTTAAATTATATAAATCAAATAACTTTCTTCTACTCGTGAAGATGCCTGTGGTGGCCCAGTCACTAAATTTAGTTTTAGAATTATTTATAGTGACTTTTTTCTTAGTAAAAATAGTATCAAATTCATTTTCAATTACATTGAATAACATACTATACGAATCATTAATTTCCCCATCCCTGAGCTGCAACAACGACACTTTATTAGCTATATTTTCCCTAAATTTATCTATGCGATGTGCTGTAATTGGTCTACAAATCAAATAAGATGAAGCTGTTTCATGATGGTGCTCCAAGGACACAATCTGTCCGCTATGGTCCGAATTTATAAAATTGATGATTTCTCTATCAATTATATTACAGTTACAAAAAACGTTGTCGATACAGGTGGCAGATGTAGGTGTGATTCTAGTAGGCTGATTAAATTGTTCATGTAAATTATAACTTTTAAACATATTCAAAAACATCATTGAATTTTGAGAGACATCTAAAATATTCACATTAAAATCTCCACATACAATTATATTTTTATCACAATTACATACTTTTTTTAATACTTCATCCATAATTGACTCAAAAATGTGGTAATTTCCAGATGGAGGCCTATACAACGTGTAATGTTAAATGCGCAAAACCTGAAAACAGTATGATCAGAATAACGAGCTGAATCAATTAAATCACTTTCTAATATAGGTCACATTTTTCAAAAAATCTTTATTAAAAATGTTGCCCTGTCTGTTTACTAATAAGGCAAGCCATCACGCGCACAAACGCGCCAAAATACGTAAACAAACTGTCTGTCGTCCAATTTAAATTTTCTCATACGCGGGATAATAATAGTTCTTATTTCAATGCAAATAGGAATGAAAAAGACAATTTTAAGTAAACAAATCAATGTTATCTATCCTTATTTAACTTAAACGTATACAGGTGCATTTTTTTTATTATCTCGATACCCGGCGGCGCGTGTGCTTAAAAAATCGCGACTATGGCGTTTTTATACACAAACATTCAGTATTGTGAAATGGTGAGAATGTTAGCGCGTTGTAATGACAACGTTAACTTGGCAGTGCGACGGTTTTAAGAAGAGATTGGAGTATCTGTATCCAATCGGACAATGCTTGCAGCTACACAGAGGCTTTGTGATTATGGTACATTTACGCCTCAGTCAATGGACAGAGGGGGTCCGCGCGTTTCAACAAGTGAAAAGTGACACTCAAGTGCTCGATTCGCTGAAAAATAACTTAAGAAAGCGGGCTGTGTTGTGTATTCATAAAGTGGTAGACATTTTGAATCTTTTCTACCGCAACAACAGGACCAGTAAGTGGAGATACCAAATTATCTACTTAATTAATTGTAAATAAGTTGATTACGTGCCAATTATTTGTAAATACAGTGATATAAACCTTTTAAACACGCCAACATCACGTACTTACGTTACGTAGTAACTTCCTAATAATAAGATCTTACTGTAGGTAAAATCTGAAAATGTAGGTTACCTATGTTGCCAGTTCAAAGCCTGGAAAAGTGTAATGGAAACATTTAAATCAATGTTCAAGGATAACCTTATTTCTTTATGAGCGTAGATAGTAATAATAATAATGTCAGCGCGGCGCAGCGGCCCGGCGATATAACTACCGACTTCGCTTTCGACAGAGCGTCGTCCACAGACGCAATAAATGATCAGAAGTGCCAGTAAAACTAAAACATCATATAAAATCTTTAAACATTTTTTTTTAATAAAAATCTCTTATATTTAGGTCAATTGAATTAAAAATCATTTGGGGTGTCTGAGGTTTTGCGCATTTAACATTACACGTTGTATATGCATACAATAATGAACTTTTCAATGATATTTCAATAGTTCGTTCAGTTGAAAGTGCAACTATATCTTTACGCTCTTTATATTTTAATATATTGTTTAACAGTATAAGTGACCCACCTCTAATAGCAGACTTTCTTGTGAACGAGCTAACTACTGTATAATTATCAATGTTAAATAAAAGTTCACTCTGTCTCAACCAGTGTTCAGTTAAACATAAAACATGTATATTCATTTGGTTGAGGCATAATTCTATTTCTAATTCCCTGCCAGAAAAGCCCTGTATATTTTGATGAACAATATTCAAAACATTAGGCTTTCCTGTCAGTAGTAAGGATTCGAGAGTTCTGGCTCACCCCAGGGCTGGCTCAACTGGTCAACTTTGGGGGTGTCCCGAGGGGAAAAAAAAAAAAAAAAAAAAAAAAAAAAAAAAAAAAAAAAAAAAAAAAAAAAGGTTTTGGGGGTGGTTTGAGACGATTGCAGTGATCCCCGTCTTCGTATCTCTTACGGATCCAGAGATAGCTTTTTGCTACGAACATGCCCTAGTTCGTTAACTAATTACGTCTAATGACGGTTCGCTCGAGACCCAGCTCGCCGTCGGGTCAACATTACTTAATCACCTATTGTCAATGACTCATTGTATTTGCATTACGTTCCTTTGCTTGTTGTTATTATGCAGTGCTTTAGATCTAGTTAAATAAATTTAGTCTAGGTTTATCACTATTCATGTTATCGAAATTGCTGAAATATAACAAACGGAATGATTTGGTTGAAGATTATTCTTCCAAAGCTGGTTTCTGCTAGGTCATAAAAAAAATAACCCTAACCTATTTTTAACAAGTACTTATATTCACCACAAATTTTATGTTTGACATTGTTTCTTCTTTTTATTCTCTTTTACGTTCCCAATTGCTATATTAAAAACCAATGACAACTTGTTTCTGTCTGGTCATAAAAATAACTCTAACCTATTTTACAATTGTATTGAAATTACAACTTGTTTTTCCAGACTCATAAAAAAATAACCCTAACCTATTTTATTTGCAAGTTTCTTAACCCTAACCTATTTTTTACAAGTATATTCACCATAAATTATACGTTCGACATTGTTTCTTCTCTTCATTGTCTTTACGTGTCCAATTACTGTATTAAACCCCTTTCTTTTTCCATACCATATGCTAAGAGTCGGCTCTGGCAAAAGAAAAGGTCTATGTACAAACCAAAGGTAAGTAATATATCGTAAATATAAATCTGTTGGGTGACATGGACAATCACATCGAAACTTGAAAACCTTAATTAACTAGTTGATAGGGACCGCATTCTCGACATATCTATGTATTACTTTCAAAAAGACTACTTATCTATTGCAAATAAACCATTATAGGTATGACGTAGATATCTATTTCAAATAAATCATTACTATAATTGTGGTTCGAAACTTGAAAACCTTAATTAACTAGTTGATAGGGACCGCATTCTCGACATATCTATGTATTACTTTCAAAAAGACTACTTATCTATTGCAAATAAACCATTACTATAAATGTGATCATTATTAATTTTTAATGATCTACATACAATATCTTGGTATAAAACCACGACGTTCCACAGTATTCTCTACAACTCGTGCATTGGATTCGTGAAGTGTCACATACAACAAGTGAAGTGTTACGTTCTTCTATTCATCGCAAACATCATGGATGTAAGTATTGCATTGTAGTCATGCTACTTTTGTTGTACATATCCTGATTTAATGTAGATATTTCTAAATTGACTTTACCTAAGTTCCTTGACAAGATGCTTTGTAAAGCAGTTGAATAAGGATTAATCTTATTATTTTTCACAGATTGCTAAGTCTACAATAAATGGTGAAGATGTGACGTTCGAAGAAAACACATTCAAAAGATACTACTTTCCTTCTTCGGATGAGGAAGATCTCTGCCCATACCAAGACCAACGCGCTATCAAAAGAAACATTGACTCTATTGACGAATTCTTCACCGAGCCAACAAAGAAAAAATTCAAATCAAAACGGTCGTCTACAGTAGGACGACCAAATAAAGACAATATCTCATATATTTCAACCAATGTGGATGATGGCGCCACCGCAACACACCTCATCAAAATAGAGGTGTATGACGTCAAAAAATTGGAGAATATCAACCCGGCGGATCACTGGAAACACGCCGACATTCGTATTAAATATTTTACTAAACCTACTAACGACGTGGTGCATAAGAAAACGCGTCAGATTATTTACGAAATCACAAAGGGAATATCCAATTCCCCAGACTGTCAAAAATATTCAATTAAAAATAATACTAGGTAATTAGTATCTTAGTCGCTTAGTTAATGTTATGATAAAGGGAATATTCAATTCCTTAGAATACAAAAAGGATAATGATACAAACAAAGCTAAGTAATAAGTGTTCACAGAATCGTTTAGTTAATATTATTTTTGTTAGAAATGAACTATATTAATATTTTACCTGCTAGACTGTGTATAAATAAGAGACCTTTGAAAATTGTAATGTTACTTGTGATCATTTCATTGAGTTGAGAACTTCTGATTTGTTAAACAATGGCTGAGAGATGTGTCAGTGCGTTTTTTTCGTCTTCCGATGAAGAGAACGATTTGTGTTGTTCCTATTTCGATAGAGATCTTGTTGAACTTTGTGAAAACATTGAAAAGACGTAAGTGTTCAGTATTATATTTTTATTTAATTTTCTTTTTTGCACATAATATATATTTTTTAAGTTATTTTTATTTTGTTTACAGTAACACAAAACAATGTGACAAACGAAAAGCTGGAAGTATCCTGGTAAATATAAATAAGAGACAACGATTAGATGAACCATCAACATCCAACGATGTTACGGAAGCAATGGATTCGTTCTTTGATCCGGCTCTATTGGAACTGTGCAAAACTGTAGAAAAAACGTAAGTTATTATTACACTGGTTTATATAATTCATTTTGAATTTTCTTGTATAAATACTTTTTTTAATATTATTTTCGTTTACAGTTGTGCTATACAATCCGGTAGAGGTTCCAAAACACCAACCACCAATGGACCATCAACTTCGAGGGATGTTGAAGCTTCTGACAATGAAATGACGAAGTGTTCAGTTTGTGATATTTTCATTAAAACCAGGTATTTAACAAATCATTTCAAAAGTAAAACTCATAAAAATAATTCATTTCGTGTACACAACACATTTCCGAACGTAACTTTGATTGAATCAACTTCTAATGAAACTGATCTTGAAACGGTTGAATCATTCATTAATTCAATAAACGATGATATAAAGAAATTACTTCTATATAGTTTATTACAATTAAAAACGTTCAAAGTTAATTTTATTCTATGTGCTAACTTCATACAACAAAACAAAAATTTATTAAATGTTTTTGATTTCCAAACACATAATTTTATTATTAATGAGTCAGATAATATCGATGTATTTCTTAAGTCTGTAAAAGAAAACTTAGCACATAGAGTTAGTGAATTTGAAAAAAAAGATAGTGGTTGGAGTCTTAAAGATATAATTAGTTTAGACATGAACATTAACAAATTTAACCCGTTACATGGATCATCTTTTATTGAATTACCATACGATATCAGAATTAAAAAAGCTGTTGTTAATGTTAAAAATATGGATGTGCAATGTTTAAAGTGGGCCTTGTTATCGGCAATGTACCCCGTATCAAAAAACGCTGATCGCATAAATTCTTATTTGAAAAATGAGAACAAATTAAACTTTGACAAAATTTCCTTTCCCGTTAAGATAACAGATATTTATAAAGTAGAACAATTAAACAATATAAGCATTAATGTTTTTGGTTTAGAATATAATAACACATCAAAAAATCATGAAGTGGTTGGACCCTTATATTTTACTAAGTCCCGAAAAGCCATTCATGTTAATTTACTATATGTTGCTAATGGAAGTAATGGACATTATTGTTACATTAAAAATCTTTCACGGTTAGTGAGTAGGCAGATTACTTCAAGAAATGGTGCTATTCATATTTGTGATGGTTGCTTACTATACTTTACAACAAACGATGCGTTAACCACACACCAAACACAAGATTGTACACATATTCGTACAGACTTACCGAGCTCCAAGATATTTAAGAAAAATTGGTTTAGTGAAAATGTTCCGAGTGATAGATTATGCTTTGATAATTTTGATAAGAAAAAAAGAGTTCCTTTTGTTATTTATGCTGATTTTGAATCTTTTGTAAAGCCTATTTCTTCTTGTAGTAATGATCCTAACCAATCCTCCACCACCAATGTTCAGAGACATGATGTGTACAGTTTTGGTTATTATATTAAATGTTCATTTAACGATAATCTTTCTAAGTATGTAACATACAGTGGAGAACACTGTTCTGATGTTTTTATGAATAAGCTTCAAGATGACTTAAAAACCATCTGTAGAATAAACAGTTTCCAAACAGCTCCCCTTCCTCTTACGGATGAAGATAAAAAAACCATAGAAAAAGGCAAAATATGTTACATATGCGAAAAAGATTTATCTGAACAATATATTGACTATGACTGGCATACAGGAGTCTTTATTGGTGTGTCACATGAGATATGCAGTAAAAAGTTTCATAAAATAGATTTTGTACCAGTAATATTACATAACCTTAGTAATTACGATGCTCACTTTATCGTTCACGCTTTGAATTTTGCTGAGGGTGAAGTACAAATAATTCCACAAAATAAAGAAAAATATATCTCATTTTCTAAAATTCTCAAAATAAACGGTCAACATATCAGTTTAAGGTTTATCGATTCTTTTAAATTTCTATCTAGTAGCTTAGATTCATTAGCTTGTAACCTTAATAACAATCAATTTATTGAACTTAGAAAGGAATATCCTAACGAAGAAGACTTCGGATTGTTAAAACGAAAAGGTGTTTATCCTTATGAGTTTATGACTTCTTTTGAATTATTAAAATTTCCTTCTCTGCCAAACATAGATGATTTCTTTAGTTCTCTTACGGGTTCATCTATTTCCACTAAAGATTATGATCATGCGCAAAAAGTTTGGTCACATTTTAAATGTTGCATAATGTCTGACTATTCTAATCTTTACCTTAAAACTGATGTATTACTTTTAAGTGATGTTTTTGAAAACTTTAGGAATGTTTGTTTAAAAACTTATGGATTGGATCCTGCTCACTATTATACTGCCCCGGGATTAAGTTGGGATGCTATGCTCAAGTTTACTGAAGTTCAAATGGAATTATTGACTGATTTTGATAAAATTGCATTTATTAAATCCGGTATAAGAGGGGGTGTTTCCCAATGTAGTAATCGCTATGCTAAAGCTAATAACCCTTATATGGATAGTTTTCAAGCCAATGAGCCTATTTCCTATCTAACATACTTAGACGCTAATAATTTGTATGGGTGGGCTATGTCGCAGTACCTACCGATTTCTCAATTTGAATGGGAAAATAGTGATGTAGATTTTAATGTATCCAACGTTTCAGACATTGGGTACATATTAGAAGTAGATTTAGAATATCCCATTAACTTACATGATTCCCACTCTGATTTTCCTTTGTGTCCAGAAAATGTATGTATAGGTGGGTCTAAAGATTTAAAATTAGTTCCAAATTTAAATGATAAGAAAAAATATATTATTCATTACAGAAATCTTTTACAAATTTTAGAGTTAGGTTTAAAAGTAACGAAAGTTCATAGAGTTTTAAAATTTAAACAGAGCCCCTGGTTGAAAAAATATATTGATTTAAACACACATTTACGTACATTAGCAACATCTGATTTTGAAAAAGATTTTTATAAATTAATGAATAATTCTATTTTTGGTAAAACCATGGAAAATATTGAAAAAAGAGTAAATGTAAAATTATTAACTCATTGGGAAAATCAGGGTAAAAAGAAAGGAGTTCAAAGTTTAATTGCTAAGCCGGAATTTCATAGTTTATCAATTTTTTCTGAAAATTTAGTAGCAGTACAACTACACAAAACTAAACTTCTTTACAACAAACCTATTTATTTAGGATTTAGTATATTAGATATATACAAAACATTGATGTATGATTTTCACTATAAATATATGAAATGTAAATTTAATAATTTGAAGTTATTGTACACAGACACTGACAGCTTAGTTTACCAAATATTTTGTACAGATTTTTATAAAGAAATTAAACTAGACATCAATAATTATTTTGATACATCCGATTACGAAGAAAATAATATGTATGGGTTTCCTTTAGTTAATAAGAAAAAGTTAGGATATTTTAAAGACGAACACAATGGTAACATATTTTCAGAATTTGTTGGCTTGCGTTCGAAAATGTATGCTATGCAAGTTAACAATAAAACAACAACTAAAGCTAAAGGTGTTAACAAATCTGTAACTAAAAAGTTAAAATTAGAAAATTATAAAAATTGTTTGTTTGATAAAAATATTCAACTCGCAGAAATGTATAGATTTAGATCAATAAAGCATGTTATTTTTACTCAAAAAATAAACAAAGTTTGTTTATCATATAACGATACCAAGCGTTACATTGTACCTAATTCTACTAACACATTAGCTTGGGGTCATTACAAATTAAGATAGTTTACTAATGTAGGTACCTAAGTTGCATCAATTTTGTATTATTTATTAGTTTTTTGTAATATGTGTATATTATTGATAACATTTGCTGTTTTTTTGTGTTCTATTTTAATTATATGTTTGT
Source organism: Glyphodes perspectalis (assembly GCA_951394215.1). Lineage (NCBI taxonomy): Eukaryota > Metazoa > Arthropoda > Insecta > Lepidoptera > Crambidae > Glyphodes > Glyphodes perspectalis. The sequence goes on from OX596224.1 coordinate 7,158,734, forward strand.
ATTGATGTTTGCTTTCTTTTTTTGTTTGTTTTTTTTTCTTTGTTTTCATGATATGTATGATAAATAAATTATTTTATTTAGTAATTATTTGAACTTTTCTTTCATACCATTATCAAATTCTTAAGAGAGTGCACGTGTTGATGAACATGATCCACTTTGTACATCCATTTACTGCAATTGTTGCTGGTCCTAGTGGTTGTGGAAAATCTAATTTTGTTTGTGAATTTATTAAATATATAAAACAAATATGCGATACAAAGTTCGTGAATATTTTGTGGTGTTATGATGAAATGCAACCGTTGTATAACCTAAGTGGTGTAAATTATTATGAGGGAATTCCTGACTTAAACATGTTTGATGGAAAAGAACCCCAACTTATAATAATTGATGACTTAATGAGAGAGTGCGATGGTCGTGTTGTTGATATCTTTACTAAAGGAAGTCATCACAGAAACTTAAGTGTATTTTACATAACTCAAAATTTGTTTCATCAGGGTAAAGGACAACGCGATATCTCACTAAATTCTAGTTATATAATATATTTTAAAAATCCAAGAGACAGAACACAAATCCGTTTTTTGAGTCGTCAACTTTTACCCGAAAATGCAAAATTTGTTGAAGATGCATATAGAGACGCTACGAATAAACCCCATGGGTACTTGATGATTGACTTAAAACAAAACACTGATGATATGTATCGTTTCAAGACTGATATATTCCCAGATCAGTACACAATTTGTTACATATCCAAAAAGGGATATAAATACAGTGGCAACCAACAAAAAACTTTCATTTCGTAACGATGAAGCCAAGAGTTACTACACATACGGATTTCTTAAGAGCGTTACATGTGCTTAAACCTAAATTCCGCAAAGCGTTATTAAAATCTTGCAATCAAGAAGAAATAAATTGCCTTTGTGAGTGCATTTATAACGTCATCCAAGGTAAAGTTCCAATTCCAACGAAAGACAAAGTTAAATTAGAAAAATATAAACACGTTTTAAGAAAACTAATTTCAAAAGGAACAAATAAGTTGAGAAAAAATATAATAATTCAAAAAGGAGGAGCATTCTTACCGATAATTCTTGGGTCTGTATTAAATGCAGTTTTGAGTTCAATTATTAAATAATTAATTGTAAAAAATGGAGAATGCTAAGAAAATGATATTGATCGAACCTGAAATAATTGAAAGACTAAAAAATGATAAATCGGAGAGTAACGTCAATAATTTGTCTCGTCTTGATGAAGAAATGCATAAAGTTTTAAAAACAAAAATTGACGATCGAGAAAAATGGTCACTATATTTGCAAGCATTACAAAGATATTTGTATTTTGTTGGTAAAGATCGTAAACCTTTAGAAATACCAATACTATCATTAGGGGAAACAGAAAATATAAAAAATGAGAATGCTGAGACACAGGATTCAGAAACTAAACAAGACTTTCCAAAGATAGACGACCACAATGTTGGTGTTAATGACAATTACACTAAATCTCAATTGATACAACTTTTACCAAAAACATATAAAATAAAAGGTGAGCTCCTATTAGACTTGCTATTAAAAAACAAGAAAAAGATTTATTGGAATCAAGGAGGTACTGTTTTTATTGATAATAAGGAAGTTTATAAGAGCAATATTGTCGACCTTCTGAACGATGTGATCAGACCTTTGAAAAACAGTTCGCCGGCTGGTTGGGCAGAATTCGCTACAGTATTGAAAGAATTACGAGTGCCTTTATCTTACATTGGTAATCCAAGAAGAGCTACTTTTATTAATGTTATGTCTGATACCCCTGACTTTGGTAAAAGGTTTGAATCCAACGTAGGAAAAGAACCCGAATATTCTACACCACTATCTAATCAAGCGGTTAATAAAGAAAAAGTTAAAAAGAAAATAGATTGGCAGAAATGGACCCCTTATTAGAAATTCATGATATTTACTATGATATTTCTCATCCAGCTGGTTACAGCAGTTTGAATAAGTTAGCAGATGCTATGAAAAATAAAATGTCAAGAGAAGAAACAAAAAAATGGTTAGGATCACAAGAAACTTACACTTTACACAAACCTGTACAACGACGATTTCATAGAAATAAGTACATATTATCTAACTTTAATGAACTATGGCAAGCTGATTTAAGTGATATGCGATCTTATAGTGAATATAATGATGGTTATAAATATATTTTGTGTGTTATTGATGTGTTCAGTAAGTATGCGTTTGCAAGAGCAATGCGAAAAAAAAATTCTGACACAGTTAAAGAATGTCTAGCTAGTATATTTTCTGAAGCAAAAGCTACTCCGACACATTTGCAATCAGATAAAGGCACAGAATTCATTTCAAAAGAGGTTCAAACGTTTTTGAAAACCTACAACATTAATTATTATACTACTAATAATCCCGATATTAAAGCAAGTATAGTGGAACGATTCCAGAGAACCTTAAAAACTAAAATGTGGCGTTATTTTACTCATAACAATACTTATCGTTATACTGATATCTTACAACAATTACTTCACTCATATAATTACAGCTATCATAGAAGTATAAAGATGTGTCCTTGTGATGTAAATTCTAATAACATTATGACAGTATGGTGTAACCTATATGGTTATAAAAAAGAAAATAATAAATCTGATCGAATATTTAAACCAAAATTTAATGTCGGTGATTATGTAAGAATTACAAAGTATAAACACATATTCCAAAAAGGTTATGAAACAAATTGGAGTGATGAAGTTTTTGTTGTTACATCAGTTATAGAAAGATCGCCATGGGTAGTATATACCTTAAAAGATTTACAAAATGAAACGATAACCGGCACTTTCTATGAAAAAGAATTACAAAAAGTTAGTTATGATCCTAATATGAAATTTAAAATAGATAAAATTATACGTACACGTTATTCTGGTCACAGAAAAGAATTGTTAGTCAAGTGGAAAGGTTATCCGAATAAATTTAATAGTTGGATACCAGTATCAAGTTTTAAAGAATCATGAATGGTGATAGTTTTTATTTAACTTTACCAAGTAACAGTTCCGTCGCATACTTCCCGGAAAACACAACAGCAAATTTTTGTACAAAGCTGCCGAAGTCAATTAAATTAGAAGGAGAATGGTTGGTGGGAATCGTTGAATTTCAATATCCATGTACCATGTTTACTGTTCAAGATCATGACAATATAATGTACATCACCAAATTGATGACGGTTCCAGATGATGAAAAAACTGAATCAATGGTCACATACAAAACTCATATACCAGCATCTAGTTATGAAAATATTGAAGACATTTTAACTGCTTTGAACTCAAGAGAAACTTTTAAATTACGTCATGACAAAGTATCAAAATATATTACACTGACTCGTGATGATGCTAAAATGATATCTTTAAGGTTTTCACCAAAATTAAGTCTTCTACTTGGATTTGATCCAAATACTAATGTAGTCGCTAAAAGAGTCAGTAAATTCCCTGCTAATTTATACTTGGGATTGCCATCACAATTATTTGTGTATTGTGATATCATTGAACCCCAAATGGTTGGTGATGTAATGAGTCCATTACTAAGAATTATACCGTTAGATCCAGCAAAATACACATATGGATCAAATAAAATGCATATTTTTTCTCCACCACATTATGTATCTGTAATGCGTAGAGAATTTGATACGATAGAAATAGATATAAGAACAAACACTGGAGAAAAGGTACCATTTCAGTTCGGGACGACCTGTGTTAAACTACATTTCAAACGAAAACAATAATGTATTCAAAATATAATAATAATATTTGTCCTTATGAACATTATTATACACATCAGGCTGGTTCTGGTGTGGGTGTGATCTATAAGGGTGTAGCGCATCAACGTGGACATGGGATTGGGAGCTTTTTAGGTGGACTCTTTCGTTCAGTTTTACCATTACTATCAAGTGGAGCTAAAGTTATTGGTAAAGAGGCCTTAAATGCAGGAGTAGGACTTTTATCTGATATGGTACAGACAAAACCCCTTAACGAATCCGTCAAAAATCGTATTAAAGAAGCAACTTCCAATCTCAAGAGAAAGTCTGATGAGAAATTAGATCAGGTTATGAGAGGTTCGGGATATAAAAGTAAAAGACAGCAATTAATGAGCATCAGTCAGTCACAACGTTCAAAACGAAGAGCACATAAAAAAGCAAAGAAAGATAATAATATCAAATTCAACGATATATTTTCCGAATGTTAAAATGTCATTTTTACATAACCATTCATGCGAATGTGTAAAGTCCGAATTGGATTTATTTGCTTTACCAGCTACTCAAACTAGTATAGAAAATGGTCAATGGATTCATTACAAACCAATTTCATCTCTTAGCGATGATGGACCAATAGAATTTCAGATTCCTGGAACTGGTGATGACTATATCGATTTGTCACATACTCTGATTCATATCAAAGCAAAAGTCCTAAATCAAGACCTGACACCACTACTACCAACTGATTCTGTGGCTCCGGTTAACAATTGGCTCCACTCACTTTTCAGTCAGTTAGATGTTTATTTAAATCAAAAATTGGTGTCACCTCCAAATAATACTTATGGGTATCGTGCTTATATTGAAACACTTTTAAATTACGCCCCATCAGCAAAGGAATCTCATCTCACTTGTGGACTATGGTATGAAGATACGGCCGGAAAAATGAATTCTACTGATGATTCCAATAAAGGATATATAATACGACAAAAACTTGTGAAAGAAAGTAAAGAAGTAGAAATGATAGGACATCTACATGGAGATGTATTCAATCAAGAAAAATTTTTGATAAATGGTGTTGAAATGTGTGTAAAGCTAGTACGTTCCCGGGATGCATTTAATTTAATGTGTTCTTCTAATGATGTTAAGTTAAAAGTTACCATCACTGACGCTACACTTATGATTCGTAAAGCTCGTATAAATCCTACTGTTTTGCTGGCTCATCAAAAAGTTTTAGCAACTACTACTGCTAAGTATCCTATAACTAGAGCGGAAGTAAAAGTACTAACCATACCATCTGGAATTCAGGGTAAAACTCTTGATAATATATTTCTCGGTCAAGTACCAAAAAGATGTATAATTGGATTTGTAGACAATACATCCTTTAATGGTAGTTTTTCAAAAAATCCATATGATTTTGATAATTATGGTATAAGCACATTCAGTTTATATATTGATGGAATGCAGATCCCTTCGAAAGCGTTACAACCCGTATTTAGTAACAATTTGTTTACTTCAACTTATCACACTTTGTTCTCTGGGACTGGAATTCATTTTTTAAATGAAGGTAATGGTATTTCTAGACACGGTTACGCAAACGGATATTGCCTTATGGCTTTTGATTTAACTCCAGATTTATCTGCAAATTCAACCGCCCATTGGAATCTTATACGACATGGGAGCGTACGGTTAGAAGTTAGGTTTGAAACAGCTCTTACTAAGACTGTAAATTGCATTGTGTATGCTGAGTTTGACAATATAATTGAAATAGATAAAAACAGAAATGTGAGCGTAGATTTTAGTAGTTAAGTTTAGATAATGTTATAAGATGCACATGTTATTTTATTATCATGAATTCTTTAGAAATTCAAAAATATATGAAAAAGTTGTGTCATTCTTTAGAATTTAATGTATTTGCTGCTAATCGACATCCAATTTATGTCACACGACCTTTTTGTATGATAAGTAATCTTGATCCTGATACAATGTCTGGATCACATTGGGTGGCAGTTTTTATTCATGCCGACGGCGTTGGTGAATACTTTGATACTTTTGGTCGTAAGCCTGAAAGTTACCATTTGTCGTTTTTAAGAAAAAACACAAGTAGGTGGATTTATAATGATAAATCAATTCAAAGTATATTTTCGTCTGTTTGCGGTGAATATTGTTTGCTTTATTTGTACTTTAAGCTAAGAGGTATGAGTTTAAATGATTATATAAAAATGTTTAATGAAGACAATGATCAAAACGATTTATTGTTAAATCAAATGTTTAATACTTTTTTAATGTAATGTATAAAATTTTAATAAATTGTTTAAGATAATATATTTTGTTTTACTTATAAACCCTACCAGGTACCTAATTAAAGGTATAAAAAAAAACAAAGAAATGGTAAATAAATGTTATTTATTATTTTTAATTGAATATTTTTGACAGTCTGGGGAATTGGATATTCCCTTTGTGATTTCGTAAATAATCTGACGCGTTTTCTTATGCACCACGTCGTTAGTAGGTTTAGTAAAATATTTAATACGAATGTCGGCGTGTTTCCAGTGATCCGCCGGGTTGATATTCTCTAATTTTTTCACGTCATACACCTCTATTTTGATGAGGTGTGTTGCAGTGGCGCCATCATCCACATTGGTTGAAATATATGAGATATTGTCTTTATTTGGTCGTCCTACTGTAGACGACCGTTTTGATTTGAATTTTTTCTTTGTTGGCTCGGTGAAGAATTCGTCAATAGAGTCAATGTTTCTTTTGATAGCGCGTTGGTCTTGGTATGGGCAGAGATCTTCCTCATCCGAAGAAGGAAAGTAGTATCTTTTGAATGTGTTTTCTTCGAACGTCACATCTTCACCATTTATTGTAGACTTAGCAATCTGTGAAAAATAATAAGATTAATCCTTATTCAACTGCTTTACAAAGCATCTTGTCAAGGAACTTAGGTAAAGTCAATTTAGAAATATCTACATTAAATCAGGATATGTACAACAAAAGTAGCATGACTACAATGCAATACTTACATCCATGATGTTTGCGATGAATAGAAGAACGTAACACTTCACTTGTTGTATGTGACACTTCACGAATCCAATGCACGAGTTGTAGAGAATACTGTGGAACGTCGTGGTTTTATACCAAGATATTGTATGTAGATCATTAAAAATTAATAATGATCACATTTATAGTAATGGTTTATTTGCAATAGATAAGTAGTCTTTTTGAAAGTAATACATAGATATGTCGAGAATTCGGTCCCTATCAACTAGTTAATTAAGGTTTTCAAGTTTCGAACCACAATTATAGTAATGATTTATTTGAAATAGATATCTACGTCATACCTATAATGGTTTATTTGCAATAGATAAGTAGTCTTTTTGAAAGTAATACATAGATATGTCGAGAATGCGGTCCCTATCAACTAGTTAATTAAGGTTTTCAAGTTTCGATGTGATTGTCCATGTCACCCAACAGATTTATATTTACGATATATTACTTACCTTTGGTTTGTACATAGACCTTTTCTTTTGCCAGAGCCGACTCTTAGCATATGGTATGGAAAAAGAAAGGGGTTTAATACAGTAATTGGACACGTAAAGACAATGAAGAGAAGAAACAATGTCGAACGTATAATTTATGGTGAATATACTTGTAAAAAATAGGTTAGGGTTAAGAAACTTGCAAATAAAATAGGTTAGGGTTATTTTTTTATGAGTCTGGAAAAACAAGTTGTAATTTCAATACAATTGTAAAATAGGTTAGAGTTATTTTTATGACCAGACAGAAACAAGTTGTCATTGGTTTTTAATATAGCAATTGGGAACGTAAAAGAGAATAAAAAGAAGAAACAATGTCAAACATAAAATTTGTGGTGAATATAAGTACTTGTTAAAAATAGGTTAGGGTTATTTTTTTTATGACCTAGCAGAAACCAGCTTTGGAAGAATAATCTTCAACCAAATCATTCCGTTTGTTATATTTCAGCAATTTCGATAACATGAATAGTGATAAACCTAGACTAAATTTATTTAACTAGATCTAAAGCACTGCATAATAACAACAAGCAAAGGAACGTAATGCAAATACAATGAGTCATTGACAATAGGTGATTAAGTAATGTTGACCCGACGGCGAGCTGGGTCTCGAGCGAACCGTCATTAGACGTAATTAGTTAACGAACTAGGGCATGTTCGTAGCAAAAAGCTATCTCTGGATCCGTAAGAGATACGAAGACGGGGATCACTGCAATCGTCTCAAACCACCCCCAAAACCTTTTTTTTTTTTTTTTTTTTTTTTTTTTTTTTTTTTTTTTTTTTTTTTTTTTCCCCTCGGGACACCCCCAAAGTTGACCAGTTGAGCCAGCCCTGGGGTGAGCCAGAACTCTCGAATCCTTACTACTCCTGTCTTTTCCAAACTAAATATATTATTTAAGCTAGAGGTGTCCTCTATTGTCTTTGACTTAAATTTAAATGATTTGGAACGAGTTCCAAAGTCTGACTAAGAATAACATTAATATTATATGCTAATAAATTAGCTATTTGTTTTTTAATTTTGAAAGGCAAATAAAAACATTCGCCCGTCAACATATTACTAGGTAAAAATTTGTTTGTGTCAAAAAACACAAATTTGTCACTATGACAAGTCAAATTATATAACAGAGTATTCAATTTATGAATACTATCATTTTGTGCAGAAGAATAGAATTTACAAAAAGGTAATGCACATAAGTAAATACTTTTAACAGGTAGTTCAGACAGAAGGGAAAAGCCCTTAAGTATGTCTTTTTTCTTTGTCAATAAATTACTAATCATTATTATGATTACGGAATTTTCATTAAAATTGCTAGCTACCACTCGTTTACATATTTCACTGAGAGGAGCATCTGGCATGCAAAAATTAGAAACTTTACAGTTAATTCCTATCTCATCTGAAAACATTAATACATTATTAACTATACTAGGAGCTATTGAAATACTAGTTTTAATAGAATTTAAATTTGAAGATGATGTTGACATGTCGCAAGGAGGCTGCAGGATAACATCCACACTGTGCTGATCAGAGGGATCAGTACCTTGACAGCTGCACTGGTCCACAAGTGAGTTGACAGCTTGAATGAGTTCATTAATTTCGGACCGAGCAGACGAGAACGGCTTTTTTGGTTGTGGCAACACTGCTAGTAACATCTGATTTCGTTTGTCCCGGTTTTAAATTTTATATTTTAATATAAATACTGATTAATTGGCCATTTAACTGCTACCAAACTAATAATTAACATAAAGTTAATGTGTGTGTATAATAATTGTGTTAAAAACTAAGTATTACAGTGTTTGTGAGACGAGTTATTTATAAGGTAGATGACAGGCAAGTTTGAATTTATGTGATCATTGTTTATCTCTCTTATTACCTATGTAATAGATTGTAGTTTATTTATTACAAAGTTTATGTGTTTGTGAAGCATTTTATAAAGATTATATCGTAATTAAATGATCGTTTTCTAACCTCACAATTTGTGTAAACAAATCCTTGGGTACCTACTTTTTATTTTATTTTACGGTAGTACGTGACATAAGTGTGTTTTGTCTCTAATATACAATAGTGATAAAAATACACAAATATGATGACTCGTAGCAAGGCCTTGGCTCGTCAGGGAGGGTCTGGACTCGCCTCGGCTCGTCAGACCGAGTCCAGACTTGATCTGGCTTTGAAGGAATTGAAGGCCACCAAGGAAGAGGTTACACAACTAAATAGGGAGAGAGAGGACAATGAGAAGGAATTGTTGGAGGTATTGGATAAGAGTAGTAGGTTAAAAAAAGGTATGGCTGAGTTGCATACTCAACATATGATTGTAGTTGAGGAACGGGACAGACTCCAATCAATAGTAGATGGGTTTGGTGAGTGTAGCCAGGAGTACGTCCACAACCTTAGGCGTGTCACAATGCTGGAGCAAGAATTGCAAGAGGCTCACCACCACATTAGCCACTTGGAGACGGAGAAGCAGGACGTGGCTGCGTCCCAAACCCAGTGCCTATACGACGAACTGATAGGTAGTGCGCCCAGCCTTATTTCTGCTGCATGCGACCTAAATCCTACTATAACCATAGACTTGACAAATGAAAATACCATATGTCATTCGCCTGCAATGGGATTGGCTACATGTAGCAGGAATAAGTTAATAAGTTAAAAAAATACATTAGAATTAATAGATATATTAGGAAAACAAAAAAAATAATTAAGAAACAAAATTGTGCATGCAATAAAATTAAGTGTATTCGGGATAGACAAAGATTAGGTGATGAATTAGACTTGTATTCATTAACTTTAGATAATAATATCACCACATACGAAAATAGCATTAAGCAATTGGAATGTAAAATGCAAACTTTACAGGAATCCTTGGACATGATGACCAGTAGGTATTTATGTACCAAGAAGGAGAATGAGGAACACATATTGGCTTTGAAGTGCCTTTGTGAAACATCTGTGACGAGTGGCAACAGCCACAATAGCGTAGGTACCATAAACGGGTCTCGGTCACTGTGTGACTCATCATTCTCTTGCAATGATTGTTATTGTAATAACCTAACTACTTCACCCAGTACAAATAAAGCCAACAGTTCCTTCGCGTTATCAAATAACGTAGGTAAAAATATTGTCATGTTTAGTGATGAACTAGGTAAAGGTATGGGCCAATTAATTAGTGATTCTGTGGGACAACCGATATTGAATTGTTGCTATCCAAATGTTCCATATAATGGAATTATTGACAAGATAAAAAATTATAAGTTTTTAGAAAATAGTACCTTAATGATATTAACTGCGAACAGAGGAAATGTAAACAAAAAAGAATTAATAAAATGTTTTGAGTGTTTAACTTCATTAAATATAGATAATATTATTATGTTTACAGTTCCTTACAGCAAATACTTGCCACAGTCAGAAAATGACTTAAGATATAAGCTTAATTTGACTATGAATACGTTAATTAGTAATTATAATTACTATCAAAAATTCCACTTGATAGACTGTAATAATTTAACTTGTAATTTGACAAATAATTTAATATTTAATGTAAATAATGTGACAAAAGATAACTTTTATCTTGTGAAATTTTACAAAAGACAGTTAGCAGCTTCGCTATCTTATTATATTATCCAATCAGCCAAAAATTTGGCTACCCAACCTGCTTCTATTGAGCATAAATGTGACATTAATAATAATAATCAGGAAGTATTTCCTAGTAATTTAAATTATATTATAAGACAATAGAGGAAATCTCTAGCTCAATAGTGACAAAAGAAAGGTCCAATGTATTAAACATTATTCATCAGAATATTCAAGGCTTTTCTGGCAAAGAACTAGAAATAGAACTTTGTCTCAATCAAATGGGTATACACGTTTTATGTTTAACAGAACACTGGTTGAGGCAAAGTGAGCTCATTATTAATATGGATAATTTCACAGTCATTAATTCGTTCACAAGAAAGTCGGCTATTCGAGGCGGGTCACTTATTTTAATTAATAACTTGTTAAAATGTAAAGAACGTAAAGATATAGTCGCACTGTCAATTGAGCGAACTATTGAACTATCATGCGCAGAGCTTGAACAGTCTATTATTGTTTGTGCTTATAGACCTCCATCAGGGAATTATCACATTTTTGAATCCACTATGGAAGAGGTATTAAAAAAAGTAAGTAATTGTAATAAAAATATTATAATTTGTGGGGACTTTAATATTAATATTTTAGATGTATGTCAAAATACGGTAATGTTTTTAAATCTTTTTAAAAGTTTTGATTTACATCACTTGTTCTCACAGCCTACTAGAATTACACCTACATCAGCTACCTGTATAGACAATATTTTTAGTAATTGTAATGTCAATAATAAATCAATAATTAATTTTGTAAATTCTGATCATAGTGGACAAATTGTAACGTTGGAATACCGTCATGCCACCCCTTCATCAACTTTTACTTGTAGGCCAGTTACAGCCCATCGTGTGGACAGATTAAAGGAAAATGTGGGTAATAAAATTTCATTAATTCAGTTTAGGGATGCAGATATTAATAATTCATATAAAGCTCTTTTTAACGTAATTGATAAAGAATTTAAAAGTATTTTTACTAAAAGAACAGTCACTGTGGATAAGTCAAAAATTAAATTTAGTGACTTGGCCACAAAGGGCATTCACACTAGTAGACGTAGACTATTCGATCTATATGATATTAAGGCAAACTCAAACGACCTGAAAATAATCGAATACGTCAAGAATTATTCAAAATTATTTAAAAAAGTTTGTATATTTGCAAAATCGATTTATATTAAAAACGAAATTGTAAATTCTAGTAATAAAATTAAAGCCACGTGGAATGTAATTAATAAAGAGACTTGTAAAAATAAAACAGAACATCACAAGCTCTCTTTAAAAATTGGTAATAAATATCTTAATTCAGACGATGAAGTGGCAAATGCCTTTGAAACCTACTTCTCTAGCATTCCAACTGCGATTACCTGCTCATTAAATTCTTGTCCGCGTCTTGCTCATTCCATCCTCAAATCTAACGTTGTTGAATGTAACACTCCATTTAATTTCCATCATATCAACGATATAACTATTCTAAAAACTTTTAGAGAACTTAACGTAAAAAAGACTGAGGATTTATGGGGAATTTCAATAGACTTATTAAAGCACATAATACAGTCTATTGCCCCTTTTTAGCAGAACTTTTCAATAAATGTATAGACAATGGTCAATTTCCAAATTTAATGAAACATAGCAAAGTTATTCCATTATTTAAAACAGGTGATAGAAGTGACCCGTCCAACTATAGACCTATATCTATATTGCCAGCCCTAAGCAAGATTTTTGAAAAGATTATACTTACTCAGTTACTATCTCACTTTTCTTTAAATAACTTATTACATAAGAAACAGTTTGGATTCACCAGGGGTAAATCTACCACTGATGCAGGAATAACGCTTGTAAAACATATTATTGAGGCATGGGAGGGCAAGCAGGATGCTGTAGGAATTTTTTGTGATCTTTCTAAGGCCTTTGATTGCGTAGATCACCAGACTCTCTTGATTAAGCTAAGGCATTATGGTGTTTCAATGAACTCGCTTAATCTAATAAAGTCATACCTAAATGACCGACGTCAAGTAATAAATGTGAATGGAAGTAATTCTCCTGGCACCCCTTTAGCTATGGGAGTGCCCCAGGGATCAATATTGGGGCCCCTTCTCTTCCTGATATATATAAATGACCTGCCCTACTATACGAGGGACTTATGTGATACAGTATTATTTGCTGATGATACTTCTCTTATTTTTAAAATCGATAGACAGAAAGACAAGTTTGACGATGTAAATAATGCTCTCTCACAGATACTATATTGGTTTACAACCAATAATTTATTACTAAATGCCAAGAAAACCAAATGTATTAAATTTTCATTGCCCAATGTAAGGCAAATTGACACTAATATTATTATGAATAATGAACCTATTGAAGTTGTTAATTCTACTACGTTCCTTGGAATCACAATAGATTCAAAACTTCAATGGGCTCCCCATATTGCTGCCCTGGCAGGGAGACTTAGTTCAGCTGCATATGCAGTGAGAAAAATAAGGAGTCTAACTGATATTGAAACGGCAAGGTTGGTATATTTCAGTTACTTTCACAGTGTGATGTCATATGGTCTGCTGCTGTGGGGATCTGCGGCCGATATTCAAGCCATTTTTATATTGCAGAAAAGAGCCATCAGGGCCATATACGGCCTCAGACCACGTGATTCACTTAGAGAAATATTTAAGGAAATCAATATTTTAACAATAGCCTCGCAGTTCATTCTGGACTGTATCATGTATGTGTACAAAAACATACACATGTTTGCTAAAAAATCAGATACACATACTTTTAACACTAGGAATAAACACAAGCTTGCTGTTCCAAGTTATAGACTTCATAGGAGTGGTAATTCTTTTATTGGTCTAAGTATCAAAATGTTTAATAAGCTGCCACAAAGTCTCACTGATCTACCTGAGCATAAGTTTAAATTATATATTAAAACTTGTTTGATTAAAAAGGGCTACTATAAGGTAGAAGATTATTTAAATTATAAGAATATATGGCCAGTCGCATAATGGGCTGTTCGTCTGCACTGATAGATTTAAATTGACAAAAAAAAAATATTGTAACTACATAATAGCTATTAAGTCTTGGCATTTAAAAGAGTAACTATCGAGTTTCTTGCCGGTTTCTTCTCGGTAGAATCTGCTGTTTGAACCGGTTTATTTTTATATTTATTTTGTTCTGACGATTTATAAGTGCTTTTTGTAAGCCTATATAAATAAAGATCATTTCATTTCATTTCATTTCATTTCAGAATTTGTTAGTCATGAGCTCTAGAGACCTATGCAGCCGCACGATGTCAGCCTGCAACTCATGCGTGTCCCTATCTCTCTATATATACTCTATATACTCTATCAGTATTCCCCTCTTGCTATCTAAATTGAGTTTTTATGGTCTCGATGCTGCCTCGGTCAAATGGTTTCACAGCTACTTAACAAATAGACGACAATATGTTGAACTGCAACAATTGAATGGTACTACATTAAAATCCATGGTTCAGCCAGTGACTCGGGGCGTTCCACAAGGATCTATATTGGGCCCAATCCTCTATATTTTGTATAGTGCTAACATAGTAAATTCCATCAAATATTGTCAGTATCATCTATATGCGGATGATTTACAATTGACCACAAAATGCAATTGCAAATTTTAATGAAGATCTGAGGAGAATTAACATTTGGTGCAATTTAAACTCCCTTGTCTTAAACCCAAATAAATCAAAGTTCATGGTGATAGGAGCCCTCAAAAATGTTACTAAATTCAACAGTAACACTGCTCTAAATATCACTTTAAATGGAGAGATAATACAACGGGTGGATACAGCTAGAAACCTGAGTCTCATATTTGATAGCCATTTGAAATTCGAAAGCCACATTACGGAATGTGCGAGAAACTATTTTTACAGGCTAAAGCTTCTCTACAAATTAAGACCATACCTTAATGAGAAAATTAGGATAGCCCTCTGCGAGTGCCTGGTGCTCAGCAAACTCAATTACTGTGACACAGTATATGGGCCATGCCTTCTGGCTAGAACATCCAGGCTCATACAGAGAGTGCAGAATGCTTGTGCACGGTTCTGCTTTACAGTCCCTCCGAGATCACATATAACTCCCATCCTAAATGCCGCTAATATTCTGAAGATGGAAGCACGTAGGAAATTGTACTTGGCCACAATGATGTTTGGTGTCCTAGCCACATCAGCACCAGGCTATCTCTTTGATAAGCTTGAATGGACTCACGATCGTAGCAGATACCCGAAGAGAGCATGCGCCAGCATCTTCTCCGTGCCGGGGCATCGTACTGTGGCGTTCCGTGGTGCCTTTCGATATGCTGCGACGCGATGTTGGAACAACCTGCCTCCCCGCTTACGCGCTCTAAAAGTTAAGACAGCCAAAAGAGTAAGACAAATAAAATTTTCCGTAGGCTTTCCAATGAGTACCAGAGTTATCAGAAGTATCAAGATTTATGATACCACATTCTATTGGAAAAGGTTTGTGTGGTAATTCATCGCTCATAAATACACCTCTGAAAAAGGGAATATTGTATGAGTACTTCATTATATCAATATTAGTTAAATCTCTTTTGGGCAGCCTACAAATCAGTAGACCGATCTAATTCCGCAGAGCGGGGTAGGGCGTTCCCCCGATGCGACGCGCACCGACGAGCCCTCGTCGGTGCGAAAAGTGGCGAGTGCGGCGAAGGGGGCCGCCACCCTTCACACCACGCCGGACACTGCGGAACGAGGAGAACAGAGTGCCGTATAGGCACGTGGAATGTAAGAGGTGGAATGAAAGATAAGATGTATGAGATGATTGACGTAATGAATGAGAGACGCCTGGATGTTCTGTGCTTGACAGAGACTAAACGGAAGGGCAGCGATGCAGATGAGCTTCCCGGTGGTATGATGGCTCTGTGGTCTGGTGTGGAACAGAATTGTCATGCCAGCGGTGGAGTTGGAGTAGTGCTTTCCTTTCGTTTAGTCTCTGGTGTGAAAGACTATGGATTAGTTGACCCGAGACTCCTCTGGGTTCGTATTAAACTGGGTATTACGCGAGTCTTTCTGGTTGCAGGCTATGCGCCAGTAAGTTCAGCCAGTCCCCAAGAACTAGAGGAGTTCTGGGAGTCTGTTAGAGAAATTCTGGACCTGACTGAAGGAAATGAGAGGATAATTATGTGTGGAGATTTGAATGGTTGGGTTGGCACCAAGCGATCTGACTATGAAGCAGTCCTTGGCCCATATGGAGACAAGAGAGTGAATGATGCTGGTAAGCAAATCTTGGAAGTATGTTTGGAACGGAACCTCCTTGTGGCAAACACTATTTTCCGTCATAAGGATATTCACACGTATACTTGGAGACGGAATGACCAAAAAAGTGTGATTGATTTGATTTTAGTCGATAGCCGCCTCCGCAATAGTATATTGGATACAAGAGCCTACAGAGGCCCTACTCTTGAAACAGACCACTACCTGGTAGTATGCCGGTTTGCTGGGCTTTTCAAGAAGTGGAGGCACTGGCGAGTGCGTACTCCATGCGGAGGCACTGAAAGGATAAGGAATGAAAAACTGGAAGATGAAAGTGTAAGGAGTGTGTATGTAGGCTTAGTCAATGAAAGACTTGCGAATGCGAGTCTTTCTGACTTAGATGTTGATGATTGCTGGAACATTTTGAAAGAGAGCATGGTGGACAGTGCAAAAGAGGCATGTGGATGCGCAAAGAGACGTAGAACAATGAAAGGTGACGCATGGTGGGATGAGGAGGTCAAAGCCTCCGTAGCGAGAAAGAAGAAGGCCTGGCTTGATTATGTCTCATCTTTGCAAATGGATGAAAGTATGCTTGAGATGAAGAAAGAAATATACCGTTATTGCAAGAGTGAAACCAAAGCTTTAGTGAAAGAGAAGCGTGAAAGAGTAGCTATGAATGAAGAAAGGAGACTGACGAATAGTTTCGAGGCTAATTCCAAGCTCTTTAGGAGGGAGGTTAAGAGGTCTCGGGGGTATTCGTCGGCATCCGGAATGAGTAAGATTAAATCTAAAGCTGGTGACATTCTTGCAAACCCGAACGAGGTGTTAGAACGGTGGAGTGAATATTTTGGAGAAATGTATGAGTATGTCTCTGATGTTGGCACTGAGAGTGAGGCTATGTCTGATTCTGTGGTGCCAGCGTCTGATGAAGACATCACTATGAATGAGATTGAATGGTCGATACGAAGTCTGAAAAATGGAAAGGCCGCGGGAATAGACAAGGTATCTGCGGAGATGATCAAGCTAGGTGGCGCTAGCGTCAAGGACGCTTTCTGGTTCTTGTGCAATCTATGCTGGAGAAACGGAAAGGTCCCAATGGACTGGAGACGGGCAGTTATCGTGCCTCTGTACAAGGGTGCTGGGTCACGTATGGACTGTGCCAGCCATAGAGCCATCAGTTTGATCAGCTTAGCAGCAAAGGTGTATGGCAAGATTATTGAGAGGAGAATGAGGGTGAAATCCGATGGAATGTTGTCGGAGGCACAGGGAGGTTTCCGGAATGGTAGAGGATGTACGGATCAAGTCTTCTCTCTTCGCAACATCGTAGAGAAGCATCTGGCCAAAAGTCAGAGGGTTTTTTGCGGTTTTGTGGATATGGAGAAGGCCTTTGACAGGGTTGTACGAAAGAACCTTTGGGACATATTGCCGAGATATGGGATTGATGGAGAATTGCTTCGTGCTGCGCAGTCCACCTATGTGGGCTGTACGGCATGCGTGCAAGTGGAGGGCAGCCTGTCACCCTGGTTTGACGTCAATATTGGTGTCAGACAAGGATGCGTGCTGTCTGCTCTGCTGTTTATCCTATATCTCGACCATTGTCTTCAGAGGATTAGATTTATGAATGCTGGAGTGCGTATGGGTGACCTGGTTGGGAACTGCCTGCTTTACGCGGACGATGCCGTACTTCTAGCAGAGTCGGCATCGGATCTGCAGCAACTAGTCACAACATTGAAAGATGATTGCAAGGAGAGAGGCTTACATTTGAATGCGAAGAAAACAAAGATTATGGTGTTTGAAAGAGATGAAACCAGAACGGATACAAGGATAACGGTTGACGATGTAGTGCTGGAACAGGTGAATGAAATTGTATATCTAGAATCTGCATTTAGTAGAGATGGAAGGTACTCCGCTGATATAGAAAGAAGAGTGAATGCAGGGAATAGGGTGAATGGAGCGTTAGGAAAACTTTTAGGCAGCAAAATCTTAAGCCACAAGGCCCAGCTCGCCATACACAATGCGGTGCTGATTCCTACGCTAACATATGGAAGCGAGAGTTGGGTATGGCAGAAAGAGCATGAAAGTAGAATAAACGCGGTCGAGATGCGTGCGCTGCGGAAAATCTGCGGTGTATCGCTCACAGACTGCGTTCGGAATGATGATGTAAGAAAGAGAGTTGGTCTGAAGGACAGCGTCGGAGTCAAGGTAAGAAGGGCATGCTCCGGTGGTTCGGACATTTCGGTTGTGGAAAGAATAGATGACGAAAGATTGACTAAACAGATATACAATGCGAATGTGGAAGGATGTAGGAGCCGCGGAAGGCCCAGGCTCACCTACCACGACCAGATTGGTCGTGTATTAAAAGAAGGTGATGTTAGGAGTCATAAAAATCGTAGAGCTTGTATGAAAAGGATTATGAATGTTGAAGAGGCGAGTGAGGTGTGTAAGGATCGTGCCATATGGCGTTCGGTTCTCTCTGCCTACCCCGCTAGGGAAGTGGCGTGAAGTTTAGTGAGTTAGTTACAAATCAGTTTTTTTTTCTTGTTAACATAAATCTCTAGACCATCTTTATAGGGTTTTAAATGTAATCTTTTGCCAATACAAACAGCTTTTATTTTCTTATTATACATTTCCATTTCTAACAAATGTTTTCTGGCAGTTTTGTATTTATTTATGGTTTTCGCAATTCCGGCAGCACCTCCAATCAAACTACCTGCAGCAGATAAGCCAGCAAATATAGGTATTAAGGGTAGAAATCCACCAGTTTTAGACACTGGTATAATTCTTTGTATATTTATAGGTAGATTTGATACTAGTTCTTGTGCTGTTGCATGCGCTAATTTCAGCAAAGCCTTCTTGCATTTAGGTTTTATGTTGTTTATATGCTTTTTGGTACGTGAAACAATTTTTTTTAACGTTTTCTCCAATCTTGCATTAGATGATGCTATATCGTGAGTATATGCTTCTTTTATTTTCTTATTTGAATTATCGACGTATCGCTTGCCTCGTATCTTTTTCATTTTATAAAAATTGACAATTAATTCAAACAAGTCTTATGTGTTTCGATAACTGATATCAAGTGATTGAAAAAACATCAGTAAATTTTTTTTTGTTAATATAATTATGTATTTCAAACTTAAAAATACGTTTAATTACAGTACCAATTTTTTTTTATTTATCCCACAGTTTTCGCTAGATGGGAGATCTAACCAATTCACATATATACAGTTATCTTTCTTTTTTAAAATCTTTTGAACTAAATATACATCAGGATATTTTGTTTTCTGAAGTTCTTGTGAACAAAATGCACCAAGTATTGGACGGTTTTTAGAATCTTCCATTAAATAAGTTGCGGGATAGGTATTTTGTACTTTGATAATTTTTAATATTTCCGTTGACCAATTAGGTGTATAACTCTTATCAAAACAAGCTATGTACTTGCTTATTCTTACATAATTTCATGTTTCTTTGCAGCACACTTGCCTTATTATCATCACAAATGAAAGCGGGTGGCTGACCAACAGTTCTGTGTATATTATGATTGTATTCAGACAGCTTTTTGTAAAGAACACCGTTATTCCATTTGTAATTCCCATTCAGATGAAACTCCTTATATAATTTACTCTTTAGAGTTCTTATCTTCTTTCAACAATGGAAGCTTTTTTTGAAGAATAAGTACTTTAATGATTAATATTGAACTTACGCATAATTTTTCTAAATTTATCGTTATAGAATCCTTTTTCATGATCCGTCGGCACTCGCACCACAAATGAGTTAAAGTTCACTTTGTGGCGCGGTTCAAGCTTTTCGACTCTCAGGTGAAGGTTGTCTTCTTCACGCCGAAGTCGACGAGATCTTGGACCCTCGTAGACCAGTGCAGTTGGGACACATACAGCTGCGTCGAGCGTATTTCAGGACGCAGAGTTTGTTCCGGCCTGACCGGTGCGGTGCCGTGATGGTTACGGCTGGAGGGTTTCTTCTTCTTCCTTTTCTCAACTCTGACGAAGCTCTCCTCATCACACTGGTCTTTAGGTGGACACAGTTTCGGTCCCAGGTTATTCCCCGAGGTGTTTGTGTTCCGCGGTGTGGCGGCGGCGGCAGCATAGGCTCGGGTCGGGGTCTTCGCGCCTGCACTTGACGTCAGCTCCGCGGGGGTGGGGTGGAGTGGGCGGTGGGGCGTGGGGCGTCGCGCTCGTCAACAGTAGGGATGGCGATTCTCACCGAAAAAGATCGATTTTTAAATCGATTCGAATCGTGACCTGATGAATCGATCCACAAAAAAAAAGAGGTCTAAAAGATCGATTTCCAAAAAATCGATCTTTTTTCAAATTCGCTTTTACAATGTAAGTATAAATAAATTAGATTAAAAACAAGATATGTCTTGTTTTAAATTTTATTATGATTAACGATACTTCATTATAATAAATTTATTTGTTATAAAATTAACGATCTTTTAATCAGGGAATTCGATTATAACAATTATTTTTATCACCATATCAAAGATTCAGATTAAGTAAGGTATTTATTTCCATTTGGTCATAAAGCAATTAGATAATTTAGCTTATATTTCCCATATTATGTCTAAACTTTTTAAAAACAACAGTCAGTCTGCTGGGATCCAATCCACAATAATAAACTCAACTTTTTTTTTAT
Organism: Glyphodes perspectalis; assembly: GCA_951394215.1. Classification (NCBI taxonomy): domain Eukaryota; kingdom Metazoa; phylum Arthropoda; class Insecta; order Lepidoptera; family Crambidae; genus Glyphodes; species Glyphodes perspectalis. The sequence goes on from OX596224.1 coordinate 7,179,494, forward strand.
TGAAGAGAAGTTAGGCGAAGGAGACTAAACACACATCCATCTCGCGAGTTTTTGAGTAGTAGGTACTACAGGCTCCTTCAACTAATTGTATGGTTTATACCAAAACAGAAAAAATCGAAAGTCGATTCTAAAGGGTGATGTATCGATCCAATGAATCGATCCAGTACTACATATCGAATTAAAAAATCGATATAATTAGCTTGAAAAATCGATTTTTCGATTAATCGATCTCAGATCGCCATCCCTAGCCAACAGCTGACGGTGAGCACTCTAACATTGGCGCGTCAAAACTGCCGATGGATGCATTTTGCGCCCCGCGACGCATGTTTACGTTAGAGGCCACGGGTGACCTACTTATCGAATTATTTCGTAATGATAATAATTCGGCACGCAAATCACAGACGGTAGATTCCGAAGCCTCTACTCTTAACTGCATCTCGGCCAGGCTCGCTTTTAGGGCTGTGATGTCCTTCAGCAGCCTGGTGACGTCGACGTGGTTGAAGGTGACGGGGGGCAGCTTGTGCAGCTCCTTCACCACAAACGCTGGCACGTCGTCCGGGTCGGTCTTCTTCAGCAACGTGATTATGTCTTGGAGACTTTTCTCACCTTTCTCGTCCCTTCTGTGAGACGGCATCTTGTCGGCCTTAAATCTATATATAATAAATTATATCAACAATATAATATAATAATAAATTAAATCAAATCTGTGCTAAGTTGCGGACACGACCATTGCTGAGCGCGCATCGCACTGTACTATGCCAACCATTATGCCAACCCAGAGGAAATAAGGCACTAAATGTACACCAATTCAATGAGACTTACAAACTACTAAATAAAGAATTACCACATGTTAAATATATTGATTTAAGATATTCCTATTTAGACTTTTGCCACATAATAACTTTGAACATCTATCCCGAAATATACTACAGGAAATACTACGAATTGAATACAATCATAAAATAAGGGACTATCGTGCAATATGCATACATAATATGTTGAGAAACACCAATAAACAAACCGAAAATCAAACTAATGTAGTGGTTCTAACTAACTAACTAAACTTCACGCCACTTCCCTAGCGGGGTAGGCAGAGAGAACCGAACGCCATATGGCTCGATCCTTACACGTCTCACTCGCCTCGTCAACATTCATAATCCTTTTCATACAAGCTCTACGGTTTTTATGACTCCTAACATCACTTTCTGTTACACAATCAATCTGGTTGTGGTGTCTGGTCTGGGACTTCCGCGGCTCCTACATCCTTCCACTTTCGCATTGTATATCTGTTTAGACAATATTTAGTTATCCATTCTTTCCACATGTCCGAACCACCGGAGCATGCATCTTATTACCTTAACTCCGGCGCTGTCCTTCAATGCAGTGGTTCACCAACAAGAAAATGCCGCCGATACAACAGTGTTGGGTGAGAAAAGTAACAAGTTTTTTCTTAAATAAACTAACAATGTTGTATCAAAATATCCAAAGTATAAATAATAAGATCCCTATTTTAAAAAAATTATTGCAAGAGTTGGATTTGAATGTAGTTTGCTTGTCTGTAACGTTCCTAACCGATAATAAACTAAGATTGCCCCAAACCACTGGATATAATATGGCCGCAAACTACTGTAGAAAAAAAACGAAGAAGATCTTTTATCATTATTCCTACTCCTCCAGTAGGAATAATGATAAAAGAAAACATAGAATATCTAATATGTCGGTAGAGTTTGCAATCGAATATTGTGGTATAGAAATACAATGTCTCAATTTATTAATTATAAGTGTATACCGCAATGAACGTGAAATGGATGTATTCTTAGAATCATTTACAAAACTATTAGATAAATTAAAACATGAAAGTTATAAAAATATAGTTGTTAGAGGAGATTATAATATCAATATGTTAGAAAATACAAAAATAGCATCAGATTTTAGAAATTTATTACTTAGTTTTAATTACGTACAACAAGTAAAACAGACACTCGACTATGTTCAACAACAGCCACTTGTATTGATTTAGTCTTTACTTAATTTCGATGGACCCATACAAAAGTCCAGGATTTCGGACTCTCTGACAATCATGGCGTTGTAGTGCGGGTGGAGAATGAAATCTTATATAAAAAAAAAAAACATCACAAATAATTATAATCCAAAAGATAATATTCTCAGACAAACAAATAGAATTTTTTTAATCTAAATTAAAAGAGACTAACTGGGAAACCCTTCTTAATAAGACAAAATATGTAAATAAAAACTATTTAAAATTCCACAATAGAATACAAACATTGTTAAATGAATGCTTTCCAAAAACATATATTAAAATAAAATCACACTCAAGCAATCATCATCTTCCTAGCGTTATGTCCCGTGCTTAGACGGGGTCCGCTTAGACCATGATCCAGGATTTAGCGAGTCTGGTAATTACATTGAAGCGACTGCCGATCTGACCTTCGTAACCCTAAGATAGGGGAACCAGACAATTTTTGGATCATGGTTACAAATTCAAAGTTGTTTGAATTTGCAGGTTTCATCACGATGTTTTCCCTCACCGTCGAGCTAGTGGTATAAATATGTACATAGATTTTTTAAAATCTAGAGGTACATGCCCGGGTTTGAACCCGCACTCCTCGGTTAAGAGGCGCGTGTCCTTACCATTGAGCTACCACCGCTCAAAATCACACTCAAGCAATAAAAAGCCTAAATGGCTCACAAAAGGTATAAAAATCTTAAGCAAACACAAAAGAATGCTGAGTCATGTCTGATCATGATTAATCACACAAATAATTATATACTTAATAAAAAAATACTATAAACATTATAGGAAAATATTAAAAAAGTCAATTATCATTGCCAAAAAAATGATATACATTAATAGAATGAACAAAACTGAAAATAAAACAAAGACCATGTGGAAAATAATTAAAGAAAAAACTAATAAACACACTAACATCCATAACAGCAATATAAAATTAAAAGTAAGTAATGATATTATATTAGAATCCCCTGCGAAAATTACAAACACTTTTAAAATACATTTTTTACCAATGTAGCTGGACCACTTAGAAATTTTAACAAGAATTACCCAGACATATAAAAATACCTTAACGAAGCCGTGAACTACATATTCTCCTGGTTATTACGAATATTATTAGTACTAGAAAAATACCTCGGAAATGTATAGTTTCTGAGATATTGACCTTAATATTAGATAGATAGATAGATAGATATTCTTAATTCGCACGAAAAAGAGATACAGAATTAATGATACAGACAAGTACAATAAAATTTAGGCGGTCTTATCGCTAAAAGCAATCTCTTCCAGACAACCTTCAGGAAGAGGAAAATAAGCTAAAAAAGAGAGGGGTAGGGCCGTGCAGTAAATCATAGTAATAAAATAAAAAGGGGGATACAAAAATAAGGACAATGATAAAACACTTATATAACATATAAACAAACATATAAACACAAATTCATAACTATATAAAATACGCGCCTAAATATCAAATAAATACACACTTACAATATATAATATATACTTATATTAAATCTAAATCATAAAAGGATAAAACACATAATACCAAAAGATCTAATCAAAAGTATCTTAATTGGAAAGGAAATAGGATTTAACACGGGACCTAAAAATCGGAAGACTATCGGATAATCTGATAGAAAGGGGAAGAGAGTTCCAAAGGCGAGTGGATTAAGCATAATATTCAGAGGAATGGGAAGGGGATACAAGGTGGAGTTTACGGGATGACCGCATTTCACGATCGTCGGTAGGTTGCAAGAATTGGAATTGTTCTTTAAGATAAGGTGGTGAAAGAGGATTGAACAGAATAGAATATAGGAGTGATAGCATGTGAAGATCTCGACGACGACGAATAGGAAGCCATTTAAGTTGGCTTCGGAAGTTGGAGACATGGTCAAACTTACGTAGACCGAAGATAATACGTATGCAGAAGTTTTGGAGGCGTTCAAGTCTGTCGAGTTGTAGTTCACTAAGATTTAAGTAACCACAGTCTGCATAATCTAGAATAGGCAATAATAAGGCCTGTACAAGTGCAATTTTGGTGGGTATATTTCGAAGCCTATTTATTGACTTAGCCGAAGAAAACATTCTCCTGCTAATTTCGCCAATCTGGCCATTCTAAGATAGGGAGCAGTCAAAGTAAACACCCAGGTTTTTGACTTCAAAGATAAAAAAAAAATTCTACGTTTTTTACATAAAAAAATTTAAAACGTTATTACTAACATTTCTTCCAAAGAAACCATATCTTAATTTTGGATATCTCCTAGCAAATTAGGCCTTAAAAATCACGGCCTGCAATGTACATCGCATGCGCACACACAGTCCCCTGTAGCGGCTTTGTGCGAGATCGTATTATTTGCTGATAACACATCCTTAATTTTTAAAATTGATAGACATAAAAATAACACAAGTTTACAGTATTTTGGTTGCTCAATCAGTTAAGTGATTTTTTGATAAATTAGTAACAGCTGATGTAGATCCAGTTACCAAAATTGGTCAATCAGCTCACATTTTTGAGATATTTGGGATGTCAGTGACTAAATTTGGTTATAAGGCCTAGCTTTAGTATTGATGAATCAATCCAATAATACTAAATAATAAATGTTCACCATCTATTTTGGAAAGAAAAAATTCAAATTTTTGTTTAACAGCATAAATTATATTGTTTATAGTTTAAAAAAAAACGTGCATACAACACGCACAGCTTACAATATATGGAAAAAATATGGAAAAATTTAACTAGCCATGTCTTTGCAAAGAAGGATAGCAGAATTTTGATTCGAAGTGTATTGATATGTAAAGCATACTAACTATCAAATAGATGTATTAAATTTATGTATAAATCATTTTTTAACTGTTAAAATAAATCACGAAAATCGTTAAAATAGCTAATTTTCAAATGTTACTACTCAAATAAATAAAAAATGTGAGCTGATAAGACAATTTTGATAACTGAATTGTATTATGCTGGCACTGTCAACAGTAAAAAAAGTAATGAATCGTTTCGGCAACAAAAAAAAGTATAATTTTGTAACCTAGTGTAATTTTGACGACGTAAATAATGCTCTCATCAGGTGCTCCATTGGTTTTCAATCAATAACTTATTACTCAATGCAAATAAAACTAAATGTGTAAAGTTCTCAATGCCAAATGTGAGGCAAGCTAGTACTACAATTATAATGAACGATGAGTCCATTGATGTCGCTAATCAAACAACATTTCTGAGCATCACTCTAAACTCAAAATTACAATGGTCTCCCCATGTTTTAAACCTGGCACGAAGACTTAGCTCAGCTGCGTATGCGGTTAGGAAGATAAGAAATCTTACTGATGTAGAGACGGCTACATTAGTTTATTCTGGCTATTTTCATAGCATTATTTCCTACGGTCTGCTTTTATGGGGATCCGCAGCGGATATCCAAACAATTTTCATACTACAAAAAAGGGCAATTAGGGCTATATACCAACTTAGACCTCGCGACTCCCTAAAAGAGTTATTTAAGGAAATCAACATTTACTGTGGCATCTCAATACATTCTTGACTGTTTATTATGTGTATTTAAAAACATGCATTCTATCCCTAAAAAGCGGATAGTCATAGCATTAATACTAGAAACAAGCATAAACTGGCTGTCCCAAATCTAAGGTTAAGTAAAATTAGTAATTCATTTGTGGGACAAGGTATAAAGATGTTCAATTTGCTGCCACAGGATGTTGTTAACCTACCTATGCACAAGTTTAAGCGATACATTAAATAAATCTCATGCAAAAGGGTTACTATAAAGTTAAAGATCTTTTCAATAACAAAAGCCGATGGTTTATGAATTATTAATCAGTTAACGAGTTCCAATAATTCTAATTGTATTTTTTTGTATTAAATTCGCCTTTTTATGAAATTAATAATTCATTCATAGCACAGTTATAATAATTCATTCATTGAATTTTAATTATTTAACATTGTTTAAAACCTTTGAGCTGTGTTCTATAGTTGGCTTGTTACAATTCTTTTTTATTATTCTCTGACTAACCTGAGTAGTCATGCTCACCAAAATGTCGCTGGGGTGGTGGCGCTATATGGTTGAGTGAAGCGATGGCTGACACATACGTCATGCTTGGGAACAGGTGCCGCCCTTGGGGACTGGTCTGCTCTGGTCGGGTCAAGTTTTTGGTTGTAATTTATATATTTTTATTTTGATACTCTACAACAGGCCCACACTAAAACGTGGTTCACGGTAGACGCGCGTCTGCCGTGTCCAACTATATTGTTCATATTAAGTGGTAAAAAGTCTTTCAAACGTAGTGCAACCTATCCTGTTTTATAGCCAATTTGAAACGTTAAATAAAAGTGAAAACGACCTACGAATCCATCAACAGCTTCAAAAGATACAGGTGAAAACATTTACAAAGTTTTGGTCATCCCGGGTGAGTCATCACCTGCCACTATTTTAACGTCTCAACGCGGCGAACATCGTTCCAAGGACAACGCAGCGCTTCCTGCGCTGAGCCATATCTCGCGTTCAGTGAGCGCACCGCTGCAAGCTGCCGTGCGCGCCCTCTTGTGGCGGGTCGTCTGTCGTCGCTACTTAAAGTATCCATTGGGCGGGAACTTCAATTATGGCTAAGGCGTGCACTGCCTGTGGAAATACTATTCAGAACTGCGAGTACATGGAGTGTGTAAGATGTAAAAAGTTTTATGATCTGCTTTGTCTCAACTTAACTAGGGAAGCATGGAAGAAACTTTCACAGAAGCATAAAGAAAAATGGATTTGCCCTTCATGCTCATGTTCACGTCCCAAAGGTGACAACTCTGCTACTCCAGCAAGATCATCATTTTCCGGTCTCCATGATGATAATAATACTGACTATGGGCAAAACATCACCATGTCCCGTGGTTCTAGAACAAAACCAGAACACAATAGTCCTGACAGTAGAGTGGATTTGTCTGATATCCTTCATGAAATCAAGAAGTTGAGAGAAGAGGTGAACGGTATTTCTGCTCTGCGGAAAGAAGTCGCGGATCTTCAAACTCAAGTTTCTTTCATCTCCACCACAATAAACGAGACTTTGTTTGATTACAAAAGAAAACTAGAGGACGCCAACCGTGAGATAGCTTCACTCAGATGTTCTGTGTTTCAATCTCAGAGAGATTTGGAATTACAAGAACAAAACATCATTAGTAACGAGCTCGAAATTGTAGGTCTCCCTGAGGAGAACAGCGAAAATTTATTAAACAAAGTCATTGCCACATCCAAAAGACTAGGAGTAGACCTGGAGAAATCAGACATCAGCTATGTTACTCGTGCGGGGCCTTTGCGTACCACAATCTCTAGCCCAAACAAAAAAAATAAACCTCGTGCTATTGTAGTTAAATTGGTGCGACGTTTGAAGAGAGACGAAATGATAAAGGCTGGAAAAACATATCGGAAACTTCCATCGGATGGCGTCCACGTAGGGTCACAAAACCCCATATTCATCAATGAACGTCTAACCAAAAAAAACAAGCAGTTATTTCGTGAAGCCAGAATACGCTCAAGAATGCATAACTTTCTATACTGCTGGACCCGCAACGGAATCGTGTATATAAGGCAAGCTGAAAAAAAGCCAGCTCTACGGATCCTCACCTTTGAAGACCTTGATGAGAAAATTGGCCCCGCCAACACTAGTAGTAGTACTGAGTAGTTTCATAAGAGCGCGAAGTCCCTTTCATCTGAAATGTTTCCTTGCCGCATTCTTTTATAATTTTGTCTTCCTCTCTTTGATTAATTTTACTAAACACAACAATTATTTACATTCTAAATCCACACATATTACATCACACAAGAACAATCAACACTTAACCCCTACACAACACAACTGCAACACACAATCACACAAAATAAGTCAGCATTTCATCATCGTCACCAGGACATCAAGTGCAGACTTTCCTTTACTAAAGTTTAAATATAAAAATAACAGGCACTCAGGTAGATCTAGACTCAATTTTAACTATTAACTGTCTTGCACTTGAAAGTCCTGAAAACTGTCTATCCTTATTAAACTCCGATTTGAACTTCAAGGTCTTAAATCTGAACATACGTAGCATCCAACACAATTTTGATGAGTTTCTTGTCACCCTTCATAGGTTTAAAATAGAATTTGACGTCCTGATTCTGTCAGAGTGCTGGCTTAGTGATCATACAATAATCCCAAAAAATCCCGGATATAATGCCTACCGCACAAAGTTTTCGATTAATAGCGGTGTTACTGCCTTCGTCAGAGACATATGGCAACCTTCCGTTTGCGAACCACTGTGTGATGAATGTAACTTTCTATCTATTAGTATAGGCAGTATTTTCATATTGAGTATGTATCGTTCCCCATCTTTTACAAACGTAGAACTTTTTTTATCAGCACTAAATAATATACTAGCCCAGTATAAGAATATGGCCACAATAGTTCTGGCGGGTGATACAAACATAGACATACTTGGTGATACCTTAAGCGAGAAAGTCAGTGATTATACATGCACCATGGCTGAACACCAACTGTTACCTGCAATAACGGAGCCCACTCGCAAAACCGCGTGTCTGGACCACATATATGTAAAAACTCCTGCAAATTTGGCACTGGGTATGGTTTGTAAAAGTAATATAACTGATCACGATATTTGTATTGCTGGTTTCTCCACTCTGCCATTACCTAGATCGCCGAAAAACAGAACCCGACGCAAAACTGACTTACACAGTTTGAGTACCGAACTGGGAACGGCGGACTGGTCCACGGTTTTAGAAAGTAACAACGTCGATATAGCTGTTAATAGGTTTTCCAGCATTAAGATACCGCACTAGCCAACAACTCAAAATACGTTAGGTGTAGTCGTTCCCGTTATATTATTAAACCGTGGATCACTCCTGGCTTGATTAAATGCCAAAAAGTACGCGATAAACTTCATTTACAGGCGAAAAATAATCTTTTAGACCCCATAATACAAATGACATATAAACGGTATCGGAATTTTCTTACAGAACTTTTACGTAGCGTTAAAACTAAATTTTATAATGAACAGATGACTAATAACAAAAATAATTCTAAAAAACTATGGTCAACGGTTAAGGACATTTGTAATATTTCTGATAAAAACAATGACGCCATCGAATTAACCAAAATTGCAACAAATCCTAATGAATCGCTAAATCTTGCAAATGACTACTTTACGTCGATCGGAAAAAACTTGGCTGACAAAACCCTCAATAGACTAAACACTACAGAATTTAATCTGGCTTCAAAAGTAACGCTTTCGGTCTCGCAATCAAACTCATTCTACTTAACTCCAACAGATGTGTACGAGGTCGACTCGCTTATAAGAAATTTGAGGAATGATAGTGCACCTGGCATAGACAATCTCACTCCGATTTTAATAAAACACATCTCTCTCACATATCTTAGAGCCACTAGTTTATATTGTCAATTTAAGTATTGCTACGGGTCAATTCCCTTTATCCTGGAAACACGCCTCAGTCACTCCAATCCACAAAGAAGGAAAGAAAAATGTCCCATCCAATTACAGGCCAATATCGCTACTCAGCATATTTTCGAAACTCCTAGAGAAAATTATCAACAAGCGTCTTGTCAATTACCTTGAAATAAACAATTTAATATCAAACCGTCAGTTCGGCTTCAGAAAATGCCGTTTCTCATTTAATTAACCATGTGTCCTCTTCTCTTGACCAAAAAAACTGTTGAATTGGTATGTTTGTAGATCTGGCGAAGGCCTTCGACACGGTCTCTTCCTCGATTCTTTTAAAAAAACTAGATTGTCTTGGTGTTAGGGGTACACCACTTGTTTAGTACTGTAGTTACCTGACTGAGCGTTGCCAATCTGTCAGAGTCGGTGATGCCACTAGCGATGCACGTGAAATAAGCTTCGGGGTACCGCAGGGCAGCATTCTCGGCCCCACCTTATTCATAATATACGTAAACGACCTCTTAGACCTACCTTTGCCTGGTGCTGACTTAATCTGTTATGTAGACGATACTGCCGTACTCTTCCGAGACTACTCATGGGAAAAAACACTGGAGCTTGCTGGAAGAGGTATGTCTTGCATAGCTGAATGGCTAGACCGTAATCTTTTGACCTTTAACGCATCAAAAACAAAATTTTTAGCCTTCCACAAAACAAGTGCTTTGTCACCGAAAAGCCTACCTCAACTATGTAGTAATTCATAGGTGTTGTCCTATAGATCGGAACGTCTATAGTGTTTCAACCCTAAGTCCCTGTAACTGTGAACCCATAGCTAGGTCTGACTGTGTAAAATACTTGGGAATATACATTGATGAAAACCTCTCATTTAAAAAACAAATTACTTCTTTATCAATGAGACTTCGAAAAATTATGTATATTTTGAAATCACTTAGACGTTCTGCTCCTTCTGATATACTAAATATGGTTTACACGGCAATTTGTCAATCTGTATTAATTTATTGTATTGGAGTATGGGGTTGCTCATATAAAACCTTTTTTATGAAACTGGAGAGGGCACAGCGTGCCGTTCTTAAAGTTATGTACAATAAACCTTTTCGTTTTCCTACAGACACACTATACAAAGAATCCAGAATTCTCCGTGTTAGGCATGTACATTTGGCGAGTAAGCTGCGCCCAACATAATAAAATTTTGTGTTCACCTAGCTACAAAGTCTTGATTAGAAAGCGTATATTCAAAATTCCTCTACCAGCTGTTCGTACAAAATTTGCTAAACGCCTGCCATTGTTTGCACACCCATTTGTTTACAATAACGTTAACAAAAAATGTAACATCAAAAGCTGAATTCACACAAAGCTAAACAGACCATTCAAAACTGGTTGTTAGACCTATCATATACTGAAACTGAACAAATTCTCCCTGTATGATATGCTGCTTTATATTATAATTTATTCAAAAACACACGCTTCCTTATACACACATACGCACACGCACACATTCGCACACGCCCACACACACACACACACACACACACGCGCGCACACACACGCGCGCATACACACGCACACATACGCATAAGTACACACACACACACACACACACACACACACACATATACGCCCACACACACACATACACACCCACACGCGTACTCATATACACACCCCCAAATTGTTGTTGTATTCTCTCTTTTTCTTCTTTTTAATTATTTTGTTTTGTTATCGAAGTCCATACCTTTTAATGTAAAACAAACCGAAGCTGCAAGAATAAGAATAAGATTAAAATTTGTTATACTTTAGTCACCAGTTAGATACTGCGATACAGGCCAGTGAGCCTAGTACAGTAGCTATAGTCACATCGAAATTGTATGCTTTATTATGTTAATAAATTTTATTATTATTATTTTTTTTTTTACTCGGTAGATACAGCATTCCGAACCGGTGGTAGAATCATATAGCTGTGGCTTTACCTGTTTTTGACGATTTATAAGTGTTTCCTTGAAACCTATATAAATAAAGAATATTTTGACTTTGACTATATGTAATAAAATAATACTCAGTAAAATCGTAAACCGCTTCTTGTGTGAATTTCTGATGTGGAAATCTGAATTGAGATTGCTAGTAATTTCTCATCCTCAAAATACAGGGGCTTTTAATAAATAATAATAATAAATATGGACGGCATTAGCTGCCCTGATCTGTTTCCGAGCTAAGTTGCTTGTTAAGATAATCTGATTTAACAGTGGTATTACAAATGTACCAATACTTAAATAATGGACATTAACACAGAACAATATGTTTTGAGTTCCACATACAATTTCATATTCATTTAGTAACAAGCTTTATATTATAGCTATAAATTATGGCTATTTCTAGGACTTGAATGATTCAAGCTAAATTTAACTTTACAATCTGCTTTTTAGACAAGTTGGCGGCTGCAAGTATATACTCGTAATAATAATACAAAACAGATGACGAAGAAATTAAGAAAAAAGGAAAGGAGCATGGGAATTTCGACAGGAAAGCGAGAGACAGCGACTTGGTAACCGGGACGTAATAATGTATCATAATAAATATAGACGTGATCAAATAAACCATTCATGGACTTCATCAATGTAGTACAGTAAGTAATAATAATTTAAGAGAGCACAACTCAACTGCTAGCGTAAAATCCTTTATTGATAAATGGATTAGATCATATACACTGTTATTAACAACGATTTCCTGATTGTTACAATAATTTAAAGTGAAGGAATGTCGAAGTTGTTCTGTTTAATTTTACAAGAAATCTGTAACAATAACAAAACACTCCATTGTTTATCCACTTTATTAATTGTATACATATGTATGGTTATTGAAACTGTATGACTTGGTATAAATATTAATATTCTCAATCTGTACATTAATTTGTATATTCAATCTGGCATTGAAAAGAGGAACTACCGAGTTTCTTACCGGTTTCTTCCCGGTAGATGCGAAATTCCGAACCGGTGGTAGATTCAAGTTATTCTATTCTGTATTACTTGACGATTTAAAAGTACTTTTGAAGCCGACGCAAACAAAGAACTGTTTCGTTTGAGGTTATTCAGAATGGTATACAAAACCCTCATTGTAACATTTAAATTTAATTAAAATAAAGATGGGATGTAGTGTATGCGCGGGCGCGGTGACGTCGCAGTCGCTTACCAACCGTGAACGAGTGCGGAAGTGTTCCCGCTGCGCATAGTCTTCACTAGAGTGACATAATATGTGTTTTATTTACCTCTGGCCGCTACAACCATCGTGGCCGTACTTTTTCTTATGACATTACTCATAGGAGGCTTCTACCTTTACCGAAGGTGTTACAGGAGCTGGGTTCGCGAGGAGCTGCGCAAACAAAACATCCGCTTATGAGGGTGCCTAATACTGTGAGTTATGTGTGTTTTGATGTGTTTAAAATAGTATAGAATAGAGAAGCTTTATTTGGCACATACAAGAAATACAGATAAAAGCAAAAAAAAAAAAAAAGCAAATAAAAAACTACAACAAAAAGAAAGAAAATTAACAAACAAAAATAAGGTGTGCCAAAAGGGCGCCTGCTCAGCTTAAGTCGTGAGCCACCTGACAGTCAGGTAGGTCACGACGCTGGTTTTCAGCGGGTACAAGGTCTACACCGCGCATCCGTCCCCCTCTCACGGTACGAACCTAACGAGTGAGACAAGTTGATGAATAGGTTGTCTACGACTGTACTGTTTCCCCATAGAATTATACCGTAATTCAACCACGAATGGGCATAGGCGTAGTATGCTGCGATAGTCGTGTTTTTGTCCGTATTTAGTTTAAGTTATTAAGGTACAGGGCATAAGTGAACCTTAATAACTTCGCTCTCACTTTCTGTTCTTCCAATTCAAATGGGAATCAATTTCTAGGCCAAGTAGAGAGCTGGTAGGTAGCTCACACTTTATATATAAGATTATTGTCGATTTCCAATTGTATATTTAACCGTGATTTTTGGTATGGTCTAAATTCTACATGTTTAGTTTTATTGTAATTCGTTTGTAAATTATGTTGTCTAGCCAATTTTTAATTTTTGTAAGTAGTTGTTTTAATTCTATCTCAGTTTTATTAACATTTTTGGCCTGTAAAGTAAAGATACGTCATCTGCAAATAAAACGCAGGTTGTATTTATAATTTTAGGTAACTCATTAATATATATTAAAAAGAGGATGCATCCAATTACACTACCTTGGGGATTGAGCTGTTTACTACTATGGGATCTGATCTATATTAGGTGATTTTACCGGTTTGGCTATCTATATGTTTAATCTGCACATATTGCCCTCTATTCTGTAGGTAAAAGGTTAATCACTCATGGGCTTTACCTCTAATTCCATGCTGGTGAAGCTTGTTGAGCAGCGTCTTGTGTTGGACTCTGTCGTAGGCTTTCGACATATCCAATAGAATACGAACCGGGTAATATCCTTCGTTAAGATAATTTAGTGCCTCTTGGATGTATTGGTAAATAGCTAAAGTTGTCGATTTATTTTTAAGAAATCCGTACTGATTTTGACTAAGTATATTATATTTTTCGAAAAAATCATACAATCGGTTAGACAATGCCCGTTCAAATGTTTTAGAAGTCGATGACAGAAGAGCAATTGGTCGATAATGAGATGGGTTAATTTTGTCTCCTTTTTTGTGAATAGGCTTTATAAGTGCATTTTTTAAAAGATCAGGAAACTTTCCCTCATCAAATGACTGATTAATCAAAAACTGTAGGGGTATTGCTATCTCATTGGAACATTTTTTAGTAGTGATGACGGAATTTCATCTATACTAAAACTATGTTTGTTTTTTAAATTTGATAGCAGAGATTTAACTTCTTGTGTGCCTAGAGGTTTTAAGTATACAAGGTGTAAAAAAAGCCTTAACGAAGCTTAAAACCACGCAATTTGCCTTTAGTAAATCCAAACTGATTATTGTGCAATAAATTATTAATTTTAAAGTGAATAACTATTTGATTAAGTAAGACTTTTTCAAAAATCTTACTTAGCGCTGGTAATATTGAAATAGGTCTGAAATAAGATGGGTCACTTTTGTCACCTGGTTTAAATAGAGGAATAATTTTACTAATCTTCATTAGAGTCAGGCATTACCTCGCGCTGGCCCTCACAGCGTAGAGGAGCGTCCCCTGGGTGGCGGATGGGGGAAAGGTCGGTAGTACAGCCTAGCTAACTATCGGCTAAGTCCGTAGGACTCGCTGACCAAAGTAAGGTGTGGTCCTCCAGCAATATGGGGGTTGTGCGGCGGGTTAACACCCCGCCTACGGAAAAAGAACTTTGTTACGAAACTGACAAAAAAGAATAATAACCGATCTGATCTTAAAAACGGAAATTGGCATGGAAATATGGACCTTAGACTAGCCTCATGGAATGTTCGTAGTTTATATAGAGTGGGAGCCCTGTACCAAGTTAATAGAGAGCTACAACGATACCTCATCCACATCGCAGCCCTGCAGGAAGTTAGATGGCCGGGCCAAGGAGAAATAGCTCTTGAGAACGACGCAGTACTCATGTACAGCGGAGCTACTCTCGGAAAGCATATAAATGGAACAGGGTTCCTTATTAATAAGAATGCATTAGGAATGATCCTAAAGTTTGTTCCCATTTCTGAAAGGATCTGCCTTCTTAGAGTCAAAAGTAAATTTAACAATATGACAATAGTTAATGCCTATGCACCAACCGAGGCAGCACAAGATGATGATAAGGACCGCTTCTATGAGGAACTTGAAGTAGCGTACGATCAGATCCCTGAATATGATACTAAAATATTGCTGGGTGACTTCAATGCTAAGGTTGGTCGCGAGGATACATTCGTGCCCACCATTGGTAAACACAGTAAACATCAAACAACTAATGATAATGGTCTCAGAATGATAACATTTGCAACCTCTATGGTGGTAAAAAGCACTATGTTCCCACACAAAGATTATAAAGGCACATGGAAGTCTCCGGATGGTTTGACTGTTAACCAAATCGACCACGTACTTATAGATAGCAGGCATAAAAGTACCATAAATGACGTACGATCGAGCCGACTGTGATAGCGACCATTATTTATTAGGAATCAAAATAGCAGCAAAATTAAAATCATTTCCCAAGAAGCAAAGCCAGACAGAAGGCAGGTCTGACACTGATATTTTAAAAAATAGCGAAGTCCGAAAAAAGTTCCAGCTTGAACTAAGAAATCAGTTTGACATCCTTGAGTAAAAGAAGACATAGATGAGAACTGGGAACAGATGAGAGATACCATAAAAGATGTTGGATTTCGTATTCTGGGGAAAAAGAGGTGTCGTAAGAAAAGAAAATGGTGGACAGATCAATGCGAATTATTAATGGAAGAAAGGAGAAGGTGCAAGTTATTAGCAGAACAGGATAATAACTGGGTAGAGAAATACAATGAAGCGCGGGATAAACTCAGAAAGGAAATCAGAAAAGCAAAGAAGGAACACCTGGAAGAAATATTAAGAACTATGGAGACATTAATAAGAGCAAATGAGTCCAGAAAATTTTACCAGGAAGTTAGAACCACAAAAAAGGCATACCAGCCCCTGGTTCAGCTACTTGAGGACGACGTAGGCAACCTCATATCTGATCCCGATGAACGAAAAAACAGGTGGCGTGATTATTTCCAAGAACTCCTTAATTGTACACCTGTTCTCCACCAGCTAGATTTTGAACCGGAAATGAACAGCACGCATAAAGAAACTCCAAGCTTTGAGGAAGTTCGAAAAGCCATCATGAGACTAAAGAACAACAAAGCCCCAGGAATAGACAGCATACCGGCAGAACTGTGGAAGTATGGAGGAGGAACGGCACAATCGCGCCTCTACGACCTGATAGTGAGGATTTGGGAGGAAGAGAGACAACCCGCGGAATGGAATATAGGTGTCATATGCCCCGTTCATAAGAAAGGATGCAGGAAGAAATGCTCTAACTACCGGGAAATAGCTTTGCTCTCAACCGCCTATAAAGTTCTCTCGTATGTTCTCCTCAGTCGTCTGGAACCATACGCAGAACAAGTCCTGGGAGACTACCAGTGCGGCTTCAGAAGAAATCGCAGCACTGTGGATCAGATCTTCCTTCTGAAGCAGATTATGGAAAAAAGATGGGAATTCGCCCAAAGTCTTCATTGCGTGTTTGTCGATTTTACGAAAGCCTATGACAGTATCGATAGAGAAGCGCTCTTCAATATTTTAAAGTTGTTTAAGATCCCAGACAAATTGATAAGGTTGATCAGAGTCGCCACAAACGAAAGCAAGATGAGAGTGCGTGTGGACGGAAATCTGGCAGAAGAGTTCATTGTCTTTACCGGTCTTAAACAAGGCGATGCATTGTCACCTATCATGTTTAACTTAATACTAGAACACGTCATCCGGAAAGTCAACTTGACGGACGGCGGAGTGGAGTTAAATGGAAAGCACAACATCATAGGATATGCTGATGACCTAGCACTCCTGGGACAATGCGAGGAAGATGTGAGGACGATGGTGGGGGTGTTGGAAGGAGAAGGCGCTAGAGTGGGTCTCAGAATCAGCCTTGAGAAGACGGAATATCTCCTCATGAAAAGGTACAGGAACAAAAATTTTACAAGAACGGACCTGACCGTAAACGGCACGGTATACAAAGGCGTTGAGAAGTTCAAGTACCTGGGATGCACAGTAACCGACACCAACCAAAGACATGAGGAGATCGACATCCGCATACAGAACGCACTGAGATGCTCGGCAGCCCTACATAAAGTTCTTGTGTCCAAGCTTATCAGCAGGAAAACTAAGGTTCGGATCTACAAAACTGTTATTAGACCGATTCTATTGTATTGATGCGAAGCCTGGACACTAACTTTAAAGGAAGAAAATCGGCTCTTAGTGGCGGAAAGAAAAATTCAGCGGAAGATTCTGGGACCAACTCGAGATGAGAATGGAGACTGGAGGATAAGGCGTAATAAGGAAATAGAAGACCTGATCTCCGAACCTAACATCATCGGAGAAGTGAAGGCGGCCAGACTCCGCTGGCTTGGCCATGTCGAGAGGATGACTGACGAACGGGCCGTGAAAAGGGCATACCTGGGGCGACCGTCTGGGCGACGGCCAGTTGGGCGCCCCAGATATCGCTGGATTGACGAAGTGGTAAAAGACCTGAAGGAGCTCCAAGTGCCCAACTGGGCAAATTTGGCACGTAACAGACCGGAATGGTGTTCTTTAATGTCGGAGGCCAAGACCCACTTCGGGTCGCTGAGCCAGCGTAGTAAGTAAGTAAGTCATTAGAGTAGGAAAAGTGCCCTCATCAACGCATTTATTAAATATAATGGATAAAAGAGGGGCAATGTTGCCTTGTCACTAAATTTGAATTTATGGCTATGGATTTTAATGTTTTTTTTTTTAATATACCATTAAATTCCTTGTCCATTGTATGAAATAATTTATTGTTTAAGTGATCAACATCACCAACTGGTTTAAAGCTCATAAACGATGTCTTACCTCGGATATTTGTCTTAAATTTTTATACAACGTGTAATGTTAAATGCGCAAAACCTGGAAACAGTATGATCAGAATAACGAGCTGAATCAATTAAACCACTTTCTGATATAGGTCACATTTTTCAAAAAATCTTTATTAAAAATGTTGCCCTGTCTGTTTACTAATAAGGCAAGCCATCGCGCGCACAAACGCGCCAAAATACGTAAACAAACTATGTCTGTCGTCCAATTTAAATTTTCTTATACGCGGGATAATAGTTCTTATTTCAATGTAAATAGGAATGAACAAGACAATTTGAAGTAAACAAATCAATGTTATCTATCCTTATTTAACTTAAACGTAACTAATAAGAAAAAGAAATGGGGGTAGGGCGTGCGAAATTCGTGACAATGGCCCTGACCTGTTTACACTAGTCTCAGCGGCGCCGGCACATGCGTCACAGGTGCATTTTTTTATTATCTCGATACCCCGGCGGCGCGTGTGCTTAAAAAATCGCGACTATGGCGTTTTTATACACAAACATTCAGTATTGTGAAATGGTGAGAATGTTAGCGCGTTGTAATGACAACGTTAACTTGGCAGTGCGACGGTTTTAAGAAGAGATTGGAGTATCTGTATCCAATCGGACAATGTTTGCAGCTACACAGAGGCTTTGTGATTATGGTACATTTACGCCTCAGTCAATGGACAGAGGGGGTCCGCGCGTTTCAACAAGTGAAAAGTGACACTCAAGTGCTCGATTCGCTGAAAAATAACTTGAGAAAGCGGGCTGTGTTGTGTATTCACAAAGTGGTAGACATTTTGAATCTTTTCTACCGCAACAACAGGACCAGTAAGTGGAGATACCAAATTATCTACTTAATTAATTGTAAATAAGTTGATTACGTGCCAATTATTTGTAAATACAGTGATTTAAACCTTTTAAACACGCCAACATCACGTACTTACGTTACGTAGTACCTTCCTAATAATAAGATCTTACTGTAGGTAAAGTCTGAAAATGTAGGTTACCTATGTTGCCAGTTCAAAGCCTGGAAAAGTGTGATGGAAACATTTAAATCACTGTTCAAGGATAACCTTATTTCTTTATGAGCGTAGATAGTAATAATAGTAATGTCAGCGCGGCGCAGCGGCCCGGCGATATAACTACCGACTTCGCTTTCGACAGAGCGTCGTCCACAGACATAATAAATGATCAGAAGTGCCAGTAAAACTAAAACATCACATAAAATCTTTAAACATTTTTTTTTAATAAAAATCTCTCATAATTAGGTCAATTGAATTAAAAATCATTTGGGGTGTCTGAGGTTTTGCGCATGTAACATTACACGTTGTATAAGACTAGTAGTAATTGTCTACAAACAATGTTTAACGGTGAAGGGGCACTCTGACGTTCGAAACTAGCTAGCTGCCTGCTATGGTCGGAGTTAACTATGGCTTTTTTAGTTACACTGCAATTACTAAATATGTTATCTATACATGTAGCTGATGTGGGAGAAATAGGTGTAGGTTCATTAAATAATTGGAGAAGGTTGAATGAATTGAACAGATTTACAAACCTAGTAGAACTTTGCGAGTTGTCCAAAATATTTATGTTAAAATCTCCAAAAAAACTTCTTCCATTGTCGACTCAAATAAGAAATAGTCGGCAGATGGTGGCCTGTAAACACAGACAATAATATAGTCTTCAACTTCTGCACAAGCAAGCTCGTCTTTAAATTTCTTATGGCAGAAGCCCTTGTGAAATAACTACCAATATTAAAATATCAATACTTATCATTATCTCATGCTATTTCAACCAGTGTTCGGTGAGACGTAACACATGGACATTCTTATCATTAAAAACAATTCTAACTCTAATTCCTTACCCTGTATATTTTGATGCACTATCTTAAAAGGGTAGTTTCGGCGGCCATAACTGTCAGACGATATTTAACGAACTCCGCAGTTTTTTTTTTTTTTTTTTTTTATTTAACCTATTGTGTCCCACTGCTGGGCAAAGGTCTCCCCCAATTCTTTCCACTTCTTTCTGTCCTGGGTCAGCTCTTCCCAGGTGGTGTGGAATTCAATTAACTCTTTGCGCCATCGAGTTGGTGGCCGGCCGTTAATAAATTAAAAACCAGTGCATAAACCACTTTTACACTTCGAAATAGTGATAAACAGACGCCCTAAATAACAACAATTGTGATAGGATGGCGATTTAGCAGATCTCAAGGAATAAGAAGTGCGAATCGTGACTCAAAACTAAACACTGGAAAAGTGACGTAATTAACGAACGTCGTTGATCATATACTACAAGGTGAAAACTAACCAAGTTAAGTGAGAAAGCACCTGAAACACTTTTTCAGCAAGTCTTTTACCATATAAAGTGTAAATAAAACTTCTATAACCTCAAAATACCAGTAAACTTAAAGGTAAACAAAAGTGTTGCCTGACGAAAAAAGTTGCCAGCACTTTATAGTGAAAACATCCAAAAGGAGAAAATATAAATATATATAAAAAGAAATAAAAGTGACTGCGTACTACAAGAACTTTATAGTGCTACTTACTCAGAATGGATGCAAACATTATGCAGCAACTTTTACAAAAAATGGATGAAATTATGAAAGCAGAATTCCAGAAACAAACTGTTAAAATTACGGAAAACTTATCTAATACTATAGAGCAGAAATTAAAACCACTTATAGAAGAAAATATTAAATTAAAGACTGAAATAACAACTCTCAAAAAAAAAATTTAGAATCTCGAAAGAGAAGTAAGGAAAAAAAAACATTATTTTGCATGGAGTAGAAGAAAAAGAAAGCAACGATTCTGAACTATTGGAATTAGTCTTAAACACACTCAATGACAGCAACAAAAACATGGAACTGAGTAATTGGGACAAATGGGAAGTAAGTAAGGTGCGAAGACTAGGAAACAAAGATGGACGGAAAAGAAGACCCATCCTCATTTCATTAACTCTGGAATGGCGAAAAATAGAGCTTTTGCGGAACAATAAAAAATTTCCAGAAAATATTTATGTTACAGAAGATTTTCCTAAAGAAATTTTGGCAATTCGCAAAGAACTAAAAATCAAACAACTAGAAGAGATTAAAAAAGGAAAACAAGCCTATTTGAAGTACGACAAACTTATTGTAAAAGACCAACCGAGAGCAAATGACAAGAGAAAACGCCAACCAACCAAATCACCCCAAGGGAAATTATCTTCTGAAGATACAGCAGGCTTACAGGGTCCTCGAAAAATAAGCAAAGCAAGCACGCCATCTACTTTACATCGCGCTAGATCAAGCTCTATATCGTCATTAATAACAAAACAATGAAATACTGCGCACATCAGAAGCCGGAATAATACCAACACAGAAGAAACCAAACCAACAAAAAACCATAACCATCCTCCAAGCCGGAAAGCGGTCACCGTGGAGGATGTAGACCGCATCCCTCCAACATACGAAAGAGAAAGAAAACGGAAATAACGGGAAAAACTTTGGCAACAAACTATATATAGTAACACTAAATACACTATCTTTGAGAACAGACGACAAACTACAGGAATTACAAAGCGCCATTCAACGGATAAAATGGAGCATATTGGGCATATGTGAAGTCAGAAGAATGGGTCTCCCATTCTTCTGACTTCACATAGAGGAGTACAGTGACTTTATTCTGTACTACAAAGGAGAGACAAAAGGGCAATATGGGGTAGGATTTCTAATAAAAAAAGAACTGAAGAAGCATATAATAGAACTAAAAGGAATCTCAGAAAGAATAGCATTGCTTAATATAAATCTACCCGGATTCTGTAAGCCATGGTCGATAATTCAAATATATGCACCAACCGAAGCCGCTGATGACAAATCTAAGGATGATTTCTATAGAAATCTATCAGAAACACTACAACACGCATTCGATAACATAATTGTCATGGGAGACTTTAATGGAAAAATTGGAGCACAAAAGAAAGGAGAAGAAAAAATTATAGGAAGATATGGCATGGGAACAAGAAGCGCAAATGGAAAGAGACTGGTCAACATAGCCCTAGAAAACAACTTGACCTGTATGAATAGCTGCTTCAAGAAAAGACCATCAAAGAAATGGACTTGGAGATCCCCGGATGGCACATACCACAATGAAATAGACTATATCCTATGTAACCAACCCAAAACATTTGAGAATGTC
Source organism: Glyphodes perspectalis (assembly GCA_951394215.1). Taxonomy (NCBI): domain Eukaryota; kingdom Metazoa; phylum Arthropoda; class Insecta; order Lepidoptera; family Crambidae; genus Glyphodes; species Glyphodes perspectalis. Next base: position 7,201,677 of record OX596224.1, read on the forward strand.
AATGTGATCAATCAACTAAATTTTAATACTAACCATCGGATGGTCAGAGCAACACTACATTGCACAACACAAAAGAGATCCAGAAAAAACTTTAGAAGCCAAAAAACAGATGAAATCCCTCAGAAAAAATTGCTAGCTGTGAACTTAAAGATTCAAATAACGTAATCCAACAAATCTATGATTATGAGATTGCAAATATGTACAGAGATAAACAATTAACGTAATCCAACAAATCTATGATTATGAGATTGCCAATATGTACAGAGATAAACAATTAAAACGAAACCAAGAGTCAGAAATGCTAAGCCAAAGTACATTAGAATTAATACAGAAAAGAAAGGAAATGTTCAAGTTTAAAGATAAGACCATGTCTAGGGAAATTTCGAAAATTAGCAAAGAAATATCAAAAAGTATAAAGAAAGACAGAACACAGAGACAGATAAAATGTATTACCTACCATATAGAGAAAACCGGAGGCATAAATAAAGCACTTAAAGAATTAAGACAATCTAAAGTATGGGTACCAAAACTCCAAAGTAAAGACAAAAATTACACAATAACAAAGCGTGGATCAATATTGGAATTAGCTACCAATTTTTATATGACCCTATACAAGACTAAAATACTTCCTAACAAACCCACCCTCCTAATGGAAACAGAGAATGAAGAAGTCCCACAAATACTTGCATCAGAAGTAGCATACGCAATACAAACACAGAAAGACAACAAAGCCCCTGGGCCGGACAATATCAAAAACGAAACTATGAAAGCAACCCTCCCACACACAATCCATCGTCTAACTAACCTCTTTAACCAAATATTATAATCAGAATACATACCAACACAATGGACGAACAGTACTATAATCCTGGTATTCAAGAAAGGCATTAGAGAAGATATAAGCAATTACCGGCCCATTAGCCTAATGTCAAATATTTACAAAACATTTTCAAAAATAATCCTTAACCGCATTAAGAAAACATTAGATTGCCAGCAACCAAGAGAGCAGGCAGGTTTCAGAGGAGGATACTCAACTATAGACCATATACATGCACTAAGACAACTTATGGAAAAATGTCAAGAATATGGTTATCCCCTATACCTGGAATTCATAGATTACAACAAAGCATTCGACTCGTTAGAACATTGCTGCATATGGCAAGCATTGAAAAACCAGAGAGTAGAGGAGAAATATGTGAGAATAATAAGAAACATCTACCAGAACAGTTCAGCACAAGTAAAGCTTGAAACACTAGGAGAAACTTTCCCAATACAGAGAGGCGTACGACAGGGTGACCCACTCTCACCAAAACTCTTCCTAGCAGTGTTAGAAGAAGTGTTCAGAACCCTAAACTGGGACAACTTTGGAATCTGTGTAAATGGATCTAAACTCAACCACCTTAGATTCGCTGATGATGTGGTGTTAACAATTCAAATTCAAATTCAAATTCAAAATCTCTTTATTTATATAGGCTTCAAAAAAGCACTTATAAATAGTCAATTTAATCAGAAAAAAGGATTACTACCGGTTCGGAAGGTAGAATCTATCGAGAAGAAACCGGCAAGAAACTCGATGGTTACTCTTTTAAATGCAAAGATTTACAATTTCGTGCTTAATATTCTATAGGTACTTATTAGGTAACAACACTGCAGGTGAACACTTCATTATGAAGTTAAACATAAATGCTTATCATTTAGGAAGTCTTCAAACTTATAATAGCCCTTTTTCATTAAGAACGCTTTAATGCACAATTTGAACTTATGTAAAGGTAATGCTAGTAGACTTTCTGGAAGTTTATTAAATATTTTAATACTAAGACCAATAAATGAATTACCACTCTTCTGGAGTCTATGGTTTGGAACAGCAAGCTTGTGTTTATTTCTAGTATTAAAACTATGAGTGTTTGACTTCTTAGGAAATTGGTCAATGTTTTTATATATATACAAAATACAATCTAAAATAAATTGTGATGCAATTGTTAAAATGTTAATTTCTTTAAAAATATCTCTAAGAGAGTCACGTGGTCTAAGGCCGTATATGGCTCTAACGGCTCTTTTCTGCAATACAAAAATAGTTTGTATATTAGCCGCAGATCCCCACAGCAGCAGACCATATGACATTACGCTATGAAAATAACTGAAATACACCAATCTTGCTGTTTCAACATCTGTTAATTGTCGTATTTTCCTGACTGCATATGCAGCCGAACTAAGTCTTCCTGCCAAGGCCGCAATATGGGAACCCCATTGCAATTTAGCGTCTAAGGTGATTCCAAGAAACACAGTTGAGTTAACTACATCAATTGCTTCATTGTTCATAGTGATTTGTGTATTAACTTGCCTTGTGTTTGGCATTGATAACTTAATGATCTATGCACTCTCAATAAAAAGTACAGAAGTAGGACTATCAATAAACAGATCAAAAACAAAAATAATTACTAACAGGACGATAATGTGCCTTCAAGGTCTATAGTAGATAGACCTTGAAGGCACACCCATAGAATGTGTAAATACATACATATACCTTTTTTTTTTTTTTTTACGTGAGGAATGCATTTACGCACCGTCCAAGTAAACCTAGGTTCGGCCTACGAGGGATGTGTCGGGCTCAGAGGCCGGGAAAGCACTCTACTACCGACTAAACCTCACGGTGGTCATTCTTCGGGCGTTGGCGCAGATTCCGGGCTCCCCACTCGGGACTCTAGGCGAAATCTACGTCTACGCCGCTGCCGATCCATGCGGCCCATCTCGAGGGAGAGGCAACCTCGCCCCCAGAACACCTCGCGGTGCTTATGACGGCACAGACCACAGTGTCACCCCATCCTATTTAACGGACGAGGATCCACGTGTCGTCATCTTCTCTGGGGCTGCTTAACGAAGTGAATGCAGGCCCCCCCGCAAACACTCCACAGCCCCAAAGGCCCTTTTAGTCGCCTCCTACGACAGGCAGGGATACCACAGGAGTATTCGGAGCCCCCCCTGTAGGGCGCCGCCGGGCTAGACACCATCGCCACGGCGGCCTCGCCTTCTGCGTCGGGCGGGATTGTCGAGCTCGCGCTGGCGTTCGGCGCTCTCCTTCTGCGACATAACGATGCCGCAGAAGGAGAGCACCGCCTCCCAGGAGCTCTCGCTCGCCACCATGGCTGACACCACGGATGGCAGCGAGAGGTCCTGCCCAACGGCGGCGGAGAGCGCTACGCGCTCGCCGGCAAAAGCCGGACACACCTCCAGCGTGTGCTGGGCACAGTCCTCGATGGCACCGCAATGGTGACACGACCTGGACGCCTCCCGACCAATCCGACACAGGTACTTCCCGAAGCAACCATGCCCCGAGAGCACCTGCGCCAGATGGAAGGTTACCGCGTCATGGGTCCGGTCTAACCATGCGGCTAGGACTGGCCGGATCGCTTGGATGGTCCGAAGACCAGCTCCAGGATCGGCTAGTCGCGCGTCCCAGAGTCCCACGGCAAGACCGCGGAACTCTTCCAACCAGGAATTCACCTCGCGAGCGGTGACCCCGTGGACTGAGGACCGACGCGCCTCCTCTCGGCAATGGAACGCGGCCGAGAGGGCTCTCGCGTCAAGGTCCCAGGGGAGGGCACTAGCTAGCACACAAGCCGCCTCGAACGAGATTGTGCGGTAGCCCCGTATCACCCTGACCGCCATCGCGCGCTGCGGACGTCGCAGCTGCGCGAGAGACCGGCCTGTCAGGGTATCGGCCCACACGGGTGAGCCGTACAGGGCGATGGACCGCACAACCCCGAGGTAGAGCCTCCGGCACGAAGCCCTCGGCCCCCCTATGTTGGGCAGAAGTCTGCCCAAGGCGGCTGCAGTCCCCATAAGCTTAGGCGAAAGTTGCCTAAAGTGCGCCTGGAAGTTCCAGTGACTGTCGAGGACCAATCCCAGGTACTTCATGGTCGACCCGACAAAGATCTAGACCCCCCCGACGCAGATATGGGAACCGGCTGGAGGTGATTTCCGAGGCCCATGGAATAGAATGGCCTCGGATTTCTCTAGGGCCACCAGGAGCCCTAGACGTCGGATGCGACCGACGACCTGTGCCACGCCTGCAGTGGCCAGGATGGCTGCTTCTCTATACGAGTTCCCTTTCGCTGTCACCAGGGTGTCGTCCGCGTAACACGTTACGCCGACACCCGGGAGATTGGCACCGCGAAGCGCCCAATCGTAACCGATGTTCCACAGGAGCGGCCCGAGAACCGAACCCTGTGGAACACCGCGCGACATGGGGTGCCGCGACCAACCGTCGCGCTCCAAGCAGGCCGTGAACAGCCCACGCAGTCTCGGCCCCAACCACGGCAGGCAGAGTGCCCACACGCGGCCGGGTATGCCGTCTAACCCGGGGGCCGTGTTGCGGGCCCGCATGCGCGAGACGGCCGCGTCAAACTCGACGTCCGACATGACCGGGACCTCGGCTGCGCTCACCTCGCCTGTTGGCGGCGCCATCACCGGCGGAGTGTGCTCAGCATCGCAAGGCGGGAATAGTGCCTGGACCACAGTGCGGAGCAAAGGAAGAGGGAGACTCTGCGTCACCGGGGGTGCCCAGGGGCGGAGCTTGTTCAGCGCCACCCTGTACGGCCGTCCCCACGGGTCAGCGTCGAGCGTCCCCAGAAACTCCTCCCTTGCCCTGGTCTTGGCTCTGTCGATCCCCACCTTGAGCGCCTTTTTCGCCTCTCTGTAGACGTCGTAAAGGCGCGCCTCCTCGTCTGCAATCCTTGCGCGTCTGCGCCGGTACCGGGAGTACTGGCGTCTCGCCCTCACGCACGCAAAGCGCAAGCCCGCGAGGTCTGCGGACCACCAGTACACCTGCTTCCGTGGAGAAGCTGGCCCGGCCCGGGGCATGGCTGCGTCGCAGATGTACGACAGCGCCTCCCGGAACCAACCGGCCTTACTCTCCACATCCACAGGCCCATCCGGCGCAGGAATCCATGCCTGGACGAGGGATGCACACTCCAACCTACCGCGATCGAGTCGCTTCAGTGACCATCTCGGACAGTCTCTATGCCGGATAGAACGGCTTGGACTGGTCTGGGGCGTCGGATGCTGCGGACAGACGTCGAACCGGATATACCGGTGGTCCGACAACGTCTCCACGTCGACCAACACTCTCCAGCCCTGAACACGGCGTGCTAGCGCAGGACTCGCGAAACCTAAGTCCACGATGGACCCGCCCTGCATGCGCACGCAGGTGTTAACCGAACCCCGATTCAAGACTGTCAAACCTGAAGCGACAAACCACTCCTCAAGCGCTTCTCCACGCACATCTGTCGCCGGAGACCCCCACACCAAGGACTTGGCGTTGAAGTCACCGGCAACTAGCACATGGAGCGAACGATTGCGACCGAACACGATCTCCAACTCGGAGAGAAAACCCTCGAAAAGAGCGAGAGACCAGTTGGGGGAGAAATACACCCCGACAAACAGGGTGTCCCCCAACTCGGCCGCAAGCCATCCGTGCCCCCTCTCGATTCTCCGAAAGGGGGGAGCGCCAACCACCGGTCGGGTGATTATGGCAACGGAGCCGTCGATGTCCGCCACCCAATCGGGGGGGACGAAATACGGCTCGGCCATAACCGCCACGGCAATCAACCACTCTGCCATACTCTGGACCGCGAGGTCCTGAGCCCTGGCACAGTGGTTGAGATTCCCCTGAAGGAATCTAAGAGCCATCTTACGGAGACATGGTGGTCATCTCCGCGTCCCGAGGTGGTTCGGAGTGGGCGGTCTGCGGCTGGGCCGTAGCCTCAGCGGCAGAGCGCCGATCGCGGTTTTTTGGCCGGGGGGCAGTGCAGGCCTTTCCCCCGACCATGTGGTCGGCCTTTCGGCCGGCCACGGAGCACACCGTGCAGTTGGGCGCTGCGGTGCAGGCTCGTGCCAGATGGCCTAGACATCCGCACCGGTAGCATTGACTGCTACGGTCGACGTCTGACCCGCACTGTGCCCGTACGTGTCCCTTCTCGAGACACCGGAAACAGCGCAGGCTTCGGGCCTCCAGCAACCGGACCCGCGCCGACGACCAACCCACCAGCAGACGATTACCGTCCACCAGCTTTTTGGCCGCCGACACGGGGCAACGTGCCCACACAGTGCCCTGCCCCGATCGGGCTCGGCGGATTTCGCCAATGCGAACTGACTCCACCGAGCATCCTCCAGCGGTGGAGACGGCAGCTGCGACTTCCTCGGCGGTGACGGAGTCATCCAGCTCAGAGATGCGCAGTTCTGCGCACCTCACAGGCCGGGAAACTCGAACGTCTTCCGCCTTGAGGACCTCTCTCAGCCTGTCGGCCAAGAGATCCGCCCTACTGTCCGTCTCCGCACCCGGCAGCTCCAAAATGGCGCCACCGGTTGCTGCGCGACGAAAACGCACCGACTCAATCCCCAAGGCTGCCAAGGAAATCTTGGCCTTTGCCTTGGAGATGACGCTACTATACGTCACGCCCCGCTTCTCGGCATCGGGCTGCAGTGTGAGTACTACAGCCGCCGACCGCGCGGAGCGGAGGTTGGGCGTCTTCGCCTGCTTAGGCTGGGGTCTCTGCTGGGGCTTAACTGCAGCTGCAGCAGGTTGGTTTTTGGCGCCGTTAGTCCTTCCCCTTTTGACCACTGTGGTCCAGCCGTCCTCCATGGACACGGGGGCCGGCGGAAGGGGACGAGGCTCCCTTGGGGGCGGGGCAGTTGGAGCTGCCCTGCCCTTCGCGGCCTTCCTTGCCCTTCTCCCACGACGGGACTCGGGCTTGGTCGGCGCTGGAGCCTGTGGCTTCGGCGCGGCTGCAGCCGGTGTGCTGCGAGCTGGGGCCTGAGGAGTGGCCCCTTTGCTCGCTTGAGCGGGCGCAGGTCGCGCGGCCGGTCCTGGTACCGGCGGCGCGTTCGCCAAGCGGCGGTCAGCGGCCAGGGGAGGCCTCGATCCGCGCGTTGACGTAGGCGAAGACATTGCTGTCTCCGCCGGCGTCAACAACGCGGGGCGCTTGCCCGGTGAGGCTCGCGCGGAGCTTGGCCATCTCCTCGCGGAGTTCGACCAGCTCTCTCCCCTGTCGGCTGAGCTCCGCTTGTAGGCGGGAGTTTTCGGCCTGGAGCTTCTTCGTCTCGTCTGAGGCGGTTCGGGAGTACAGCTCGCCCGCTGTCCTCGCAAACTCCTCCGCCGCGGTCTTAAGGGCCTTCTGGCTCGTGCCCTTAAGGTGGCCCGAACAGGCGATCACCTTACGGACGATCGCCACCGAGCCGTCCATGCGCTCCTTAAGGACGGACGCCGTCATGTCGCGCTCGTCTTCCTCGTCTCGCGACGACTCCGACGTACGCGACGCCCTCTCACGCAGCTGCCGAAGGTCGTGGTCCATCCCGGCTAACTCCCGTTCACCACGCTCCTCCGCCTCTGCCCGCTCTTCCTTGCGCTTCTTCAGCGCGAATTCCCTTTTGGCCGCCGCCAGCCCGACGTACTCGCCGGTGGTCGGCGGACGGCCTCTACCTCTCGATTTGACAGATGCTGGTCTTCCGCTAGTGGACGAGGAGCCTGACACGCTCCCGTCCGACACGGAACCAGCACCCTTGTCGGCCTTGTCTCCCTTGGTGTGGCCGCGTTTGCGCCAGAGTTTGCCGGCTTCACCCTCGGACTGAGGGTCCACCGTCATGCGGCTCGCGCTCGAGTCCGACTCCGGCTCCGACTTGACGCAGGACGTCTCTGGGCTCTCACTCCGAGTAATGCCGGCACTAGAGCGGCTGCTGCGCAGGACGCGCCCAGCGCTCGAGTCCGACTCCGGTTCCGACGTAGCTCGGGACGCCGCCCGACTCCTGCTCCGACTCCGGCTTCTACTACCACCGGCGCTAGAGCGGCCACTGCGCAGAACGCGCCTAGCCTCTCTGCCCGGCTCCGACTTGCCCTCTGCCGATGTTGTTGGCAGGGCCAATGGTGTAAGCACCACTGAGCAGACGTTGCCCCCCCCAGAATACGAGGGGCAGGACGCGCCCGAAGACGCGCCGGCGGATTCTCCGGCCTCCCGGCCGGTACCGCCCTGGGGTACACACTTTTTCCGATCTGCCTTCATAGTGTTTAAGCTCAATTTTTAAAGTGGTAGAGCTCCCACTGAAGGCGAAGGAAAAGAAGAGAAAGAAGACGAAGAAACAACAAAACGACACAAAGACAAGAAAAAAGAACCCAAAGATCCCCCCCAAAAAGAGTGCCCATCCACGAACCTCCTCAAAAAGGAGGGACGGGAGGGCACGGGTGTCAGGACATTGCCGTCGACTGGAGAGATCCGATAGGACGTCTCCAGCCGCCGTTGCCCGGGGTAAACCTGGCCCGACTGCTTGCCCTTCCCTCCTGATCCCCAGAAGGGGATTCTGAGGGACGGACAAAACAGCCAGGCACGCGAGGAGGTTTCCTGACCCGATACCCCACATACATATACCTGGGACAACTTATTGCATTTAATGACCAGCTAGAACAATAAATAGACAGAAGATTAGCAAATGCTTGGAAGAGGTATTGGTCCTTAAAAGATATTATGGAGGGCAACGTATACCCTATAAAAATAAAAAGAGAAGTATTTAATTCTTGTATACTACCAATACTAACATATGGGAGTGAAACATGGGCTACAACCATAAAATTGCAACAAAAAATCAGAACATGTCAGAGGAGTATGGAACGTAGCATCATGGGCTACACAAAGTGGGACAAGATGTATGCAACAGAAGTAAGGAAAACTACAAAACTTAAAGATGTCACAGTTAAGACCAAACAGCTAAAATGGCGTTGGGCAGGACACATAACAAACAAACAAATGGTCAAAAGAACTCACAGAATGGACCCCTAGACACAATGCAAAAAGAAAGAAAGGAAGACCAAAGAAAAGATGGGCGGACGACCTTGTGAAAACTGCCGGTGCGCTATGGACAAGAATCGCCAAGGATAGGTCATCTTGGAAAATGTTGGAGGAGGCCTACGTGTCAACGGACACGCTGATCGGAACTAATGTGCAAAAAATAACTTTGTAAATAGACTTTAAGTTGTCAGCAATAAAGGCTTATTATTATTATTATTATTATCTTAAACGCATTGGGTTTTACCTTTGTCCCCAAATAGCTAGAGATGTCCTCTATTGTCTTGTACTTAAATTTAAATTATTAAGTACTTAAGACTTAAGTCTTAAGTCTTAAAAATTAGATTATTATTATAAGCTATCACAGAAGCTAATTTAAATTTAGTTTTTTTTTGGCAAATAAAAAGCATTGCCAGTCATAATAAACTTATTATCAACAAATTTATTTGTGTCAAAAAAACACAAAAAGATCATTATGTCTACATGTAAAATTGTATAAAGAGGTATTCAAAATATGAATACTGTTATTTTGATTTTGCGAATAATGCAAAGAATGTGGGAATACACATAGTATAATTTTTTCACCCTTAGTCCCGAAAGTAATGAAAATCCCTCTATAATATTCTTTTAAGAGGTATTTATGCCATTTTCTATCAATAAAATAATTAACGAGTTTTCGTTCACGTTGCAGTCAACTACTCTCTTACATATATGAGTAAATGGAGCGTCCGGAATACAGTGGTTTAATACATTGTACTCTAGTTATTTCTTAATATGGAACCAAAACTAACTCCTATTCCATCTGAGAAAATTAAAACATTATCCTTTTATTTTTATTAAACACAGATAATGTTGCTTTAGCCAAGGTATCATCATTGTCAGATATTATTAACGTTTGCCTATGATTAATTGGATGCTGTTCAGATGGTCCAGTACTCTCCTTACAGCTGCCTTGGTTAATGAGACTGCTCGCTGCCAGGATATGTTCATTGATTTGAGCTTGAGCAGACTTATATTTTTCTATCATACGCTCTAAAGATCTATGCAGCTGCGTCATATCGAATTGCAGTGCTTGGACGTCATTTTCATGTTTTAACCTACTTTCATCTTTTTTTTTACTATATATGTCTAAATTTTGTCAATTAAAGAGTTGCGAATGCGAGTCTTTCTGACTTAGATGTTGACGAATGCTGGAACATTTTGAAATAGAGTATGGTGGACAGTGCAAAAGAAGAATGTGGATGCGCAAAGAGACGTAAAACAATGAAAGGTGACGATGGTGGGATGAGGAGGTCAAAGCCTCCGTAGCGAGAAAGAAGAAGGACTGGCTTGACTATGTCTCTTCTTTTTCAAATTCAAATTCAAATTCAAAATATCTTTATTTATATAGGCTTCAAGAAAGCACTTATAAATAGTCAATCTACAAAAAAAAGAACACATAATACTACCACCGGTTCGGAAGGTAGAATCTATCGAGAAGAAACCGGCAAGAAACTCGATAGTTACTCTTTTAAATGCCAATTATACAATTTTGTAAACTTAATTAATCCACACTTAAGACTAGATATCACTGCAGATGAACAATTCATTATGAAGTTAACCATAAATCTTTGTCATTGAGGAATTCTTCGATCTTGTAATAGCCCTTACTCATTAAAAATGATTTAATGCATAATTTGAATCTATGTAAGGGTAATGTTAAAATACTTTGTGGTAGTTTATTGAACATTTTAATACTTAGACCAATAAATGAATTACCACTTTTTTGGAGTCTATGATTTGGAACAGCAAGTTTGTGTTTATTTCTCGTATTAAAACTATGAGTATTTGACTTTTTAGGAAATGATTCAATATTTTTGAATATATACATAATACAATCCAAAATGAATTGTGATGCTATGGTTAGAATTTTTATTTCTTTAAGCTTTTCTCTAAGAGAGTCACGTGGTCTAAGGCTGTATATGGCTCTGACTGCCCTTTTCTGCAATACAAAAATAGTTTGTATATTGGCCGCAGAACCCCACAGCAGCAGACCGTATGACATAACGCTATGAAAATAACTAAAGTACACCAGTCTTGCTGTTTCAACATCAGTTAATTGTCTTACTTTTCTGACTGCATATGCAGCTGAACTAAGTCTTCCTGCCAGTGCCGCAATATGGGGACCCAATTGCAATTTAGCATCAATAGTTATTCCAAGAAACACAGTAGATTGAACTACATCTAGTGCTTCATCATTCATAATAATTGGCGTATTAACTTGGATTGTGTTAGGCATTGAGAACTTAACACATTTTGTTTTTTTTGCGTTAAGAAGTAAGTTATTAGTTGAAAACCAATGAAGAACCCGTGAGAGAGCGTTATTTACGTCGTTAAGAGATTCATTATGTCTATCAATTTTAAAAATCAGTGAAGTATCATCAGCAAATAATACTATCTCACACAAGTCCCTTGTAAAATATGGGAGATCATTTATATATAGAAGAAAGAGCAAAGGTCCCAATATCGAGCCCTGGGGAACTCCCATCGATAATGGGGCACCACAAGAGTTAGTTCCATTAACACTTACGATTTAGAGCCTATCAGTTAGGTATGACTTTAGCAGACTAAGTGAGTTCCCAGAAACACCATAGTGACGTAGCTTCATTATCAAGGTTTTGTGGTCGACGCAATCGAATGCCTTCGACAAATCACAGAATATTCCAACAGCATCCTGTTTACCTTCCCAAGCTTCAAAAATATGTTTTAAAAGCGCTACTCCTGCGTCAGTAATGGATTTCCCTTTGGTAAATCCATACTGCTTACTATGAAGTAAATTATTTATTCTTAGGTGACATATTAATTGATTGAATATAATCTTTTCAAATATTTTACTTAGTGCAGGCAGTATAGATATTGGTCTGTAATTAGACGGGTCACTTTTGTCACCTGATTTAAACAAAGGAATGATTTTACTATATTTCATTAAGTTAGGAAACTGACCCAAATCAACACATTTGTTAAAAATATTTGATAAGATAGGGGCAATACATTCAATTATATGTTTCAGTAAATGCATTGAAATTCCCCACAAATCTTCTGTTTTCTTTAAATTTAAATCTTTAAAAGTGTTCAAAATTATCTTATCATTGACATGACAAAAATTAAAAGCAGTTTTGCATTCCTCTACATTAGATTTAAGGATGCAATTTGCTAAGTGTGGATTGGAAGGTAATAAACGAGTCGCTGCAGTCGGGACATTAGAAAAGTATGATTCGAAAGCTTTTGCCACTTCATCATCTGAGTCTAGGCATTTACTATCAATTCTTAAAGAGAGCTTGTGATTTTGTATTTTGTTTTTACAAGTCTCTTTGTTAATAATATTCCAAGTTGCTTTAATTTTATCTCTAGAATTTAAAATCTTGAGCCTGAGATAATTAGATTTTGCTACTGCACATACTTTTTTAAATATTTTAGAGTAATTTCTAACAAATTCAACAAATTTTGGATCACTTGAATTTGCCTTCAAGTTATATAAATCAAATAACTTCCTTCTACTAGTGAAGATACCTGTGGTGGCCCAGTCACTAAATTTAGTTTTAGAATTATTAAAAGTGACTTTTTTCTTAGTGAAAACACTTTCAAATTCTTTTTTTAATTAAATAACATGCTATACGAATCATTAATTTCCCTATCCCTGAACTGTAACAACGAGACTCTTTTAACTATATTTTCTATATTTTTATCTTTGCAAATGGATGAAAGTATGATTGAAATTAAGAAAGAAATATACCGTTATTGCAAGAGTGAAACTAAAGCTTTAGTGACAGAGAAGCGTGAAAGAGTAGCTATGTATGAAGAAGAGAGGCTGCGAATAGTTTCGAGGCTTTTGTGGTTTTGTGGATATGGAGAAGGACTTTGACAGGGTTGTACGAAAGGACCTTTGGGACATATTGCCGAGATATGGGATTGATGGAGCATTGCTTCGTGCTGCGCAGTCCTCCTATGTGGCTTGCGTGGCATGTGTGCAAGTGGACGGCAGCCTGTCACCCTAGTTTGACGTCAATATTGGTGTCAGACAAGGATGCGTGCTGTCTGCTCTGCTGTTTACCCTATATCTCGACCATTGTCTTCAGAGAATTAGGTCTATGAATGTTGGAGTGCGTATGGGTGACTTGGTTGTGAAATGCCTGCTTTACGCGGACGATGCCGTACTTCTAGCAGAATCGGCATCGGATCTGCAGCAACTAGTCACAACATTGAAAGATGACTGCAAGGAGAGAGGCTTACATTTGAATGCGAAGAAAACAAAGATTATGGTGTTTGAAAGAGATGAAACCAGAACGGATACAAGGATAACGATTGACGATGTAGTGCTGGAACAGATGAATGAAATTGTATATCTAGGATCTGCATTTAGTAGAGATGGAAGGTACTCCGCTGATATAGAAAGAAGAGTGAATGCAGGGAATAGAGTGAATGGAGTGGTAGGAAAACTTCTAGGCAGTAAAGTCTTAAACCAAAAGGCCCAGCTAGCTATACACAATGCGGTGCTGATTCCTACGCTGACATATGGAAGCGAGAGTTGGGTATGGTAGAAAGAGCATGGAAGTAGAATAAACGCGGTCGAGATACGTGCGCTGCGGAAAATCTGCGGTGTATCGCTCACAGACTGCGTTCGGAATGATGATGTAAGAAAGAGAATCAGTCTGAAGGACAGCGTCAGAGTCAATGTAAGAAGAGGCATGCTCCGGTGGTTCGGACATGTCGAAAGAATAGATGACGAAAGATTGACTAAACAGATATACAATGCGAAAGTGGAAGGATGTAGGAGCCGCGGAAGGCCCAGGCTTACCTACCACGGCCAGATTGGTCGTGTATTAACAGAAGGTGATGTTAGGAGTTATAAAAACCGTAGAGCTTGTATGAAAAGAATTATATTATAAATGTTGAAGAGGCGAGTGAGGTGTGTAAGGATCGTGCCATATGGCGTTCGGTTTTCTCTGCCTACCCCGCTAGGGAAGTGGCGTGAAGTTTAGTTAGTTAATTAGTTAGTTATATCTCTAAACTATCTAATAAATCAATGTGTTGCTTTCTTAAAAGTACATTTTTGTGAAAGCAATTTTGATGCTTAACTAATTTCTCAGTTTTTTTTATATAGTTGTTAATTTTAATATATTTTCGAAGCTTTCGTTTGAGGTTAAATTTAGCAATATTATTTTCATAGTCGTAGAAAATGATTGTCCTGAAGATGACCCGATCAGTTATTCATATAGGCTTTGGGTGTGTACAGTATCTTGACACCGTACGTCCTCTTCATATTGCTGAATGGTCTTGTTCGCGTCACGCAGATCTACCTCCAGTTCTTGGATTCTTCCCAGGGTTCAGGGTTCAGGGTTTAACTGCATTTATCGAAGTTTTTGTCCATATCAAGGAGTTTGTCACGTTGATCGAGTGTATCCTCTAGACGGGCATGCAGCTCGGCAAGTTCTGATTTCAGCTGAGAGTTCTGGTTAATAATTTTGAGAGATTCCTCTTCATTCTCATCTCATTCACGGAGCAGTTGGCTGTTTTCCTTTCACAGGTCTGTAATTTCTTCTAGACCTTATTTTAGCTTGAGTTCCATTCATGTCTGAAATAAGAGATAAAAAGAGGAAAAGCAAATGTATGTAAACAACTAGATTTAAAACAAAGGGGTTCACGACGCTAATTCAAATCACGTTACATCTTATTACATTTTAACTATGACGACTCATTGATTATTATTTTCATTGGTAGTTCAATTCTTACTATGTTTATATGGCGAAGTACACTTCATCTACATGCTACGTTTCACCTAAACACTTTTAATTTTAAGTACTGTTAGAGTGTTCAATAAAACGATAAAATACAGAACAAATACTGTATTCTACTTTAAACATACAATGTTTTACAAAAACAATCCGCAGCCGCAATGACAGTCGTCGCCTGTCAGTTCTTCCCGCCATCACGTGACCTGCGTGCGCAGGCTGCTCGCCCCACCGCCGCTACGTGGCAGCGGCGTATCCGCCGCCAAGTTTACAGTCGACCATCCTGCGCTAACAATACGACCCCGTATTACCTGGAAACAACTTGTATTAATTCCAATTTACCGAACCAAGGTCCTGACCGAGCTGGCCCCGACCGAACTGGTCGCGACCGAGCTGGTCCCGACCGAACTGGTCCCGGCCGAACTGGCCCCGACCGAACTGGCCCCGACCGAACTGGCCCCGACCGAACTGGCCCCGACCGAACTGGTCCCGACCGATCTGTGCCCGACCGAACTGGACCCGACCGAACTGGTCCCGACCGAACTGGTCCCGACCGAACTGGTCCCGGCCGAACTGACCCCGGCCGAACTGGCCCCGGCTGATCTGGCCCCGGCCGAACTGGCCCCGACCAAACTGGTCCCGACCGAACTGGTCTCGTCTAACCTATCCTTACAGAACTTGTCTTCATCAAACGGATCCCGACCGAACTGGTCTGGACCAAATTAGTCTGAACTGGTATTAACTAATAAACTGGCACCAATTTAACTGTTCCTAACTAAGCTGGTGCCGATCAAACTGATCCTGACTGAACTGGTACTGATATAACTGATCCCAAATTTACTAGTATCGATCGAACTGACCCCAACTGAACTTGAACCGATCTAGCTTATTCTGATCAAACTGGTACGTATCTTGATGATTTTTGATTAAACTTATACCAATTTAAATTATCCTAATCGATTTAATACCGATCTAACTGATTCCAACTGTACCGGTACCTATCTAACTGATACTGACAGAACTGGTACCGCTTTAACTTATCGAACTAGTTTTGATCTAACTGATCCTGACCGAACTAGTGTTAATCTAACTGATCCTGACCAAACTAGTATCGATCTAACTGATCCTGGCCAAACTGGTATCGATCTAACTGGTCCTGACTAAACTGATCTTGACTGAATTGGCCTAGACCGAACTGGCCCCGATAGAACCTGTATGGGTATAACTGACCGAACTGGTCTCGATCTAACTGATCCTGATCGAACTAGTTTTGATCTAACTGATCCTGACCAAACTGGTATCGATCTAACTGATCCTGACCAAACTGGTATATCTAACTGATAAAGATCTAACTGATCCTGACCGAAGTGGTATTGATCGAACTGATCCTGACCGAACTGGTCTTCTTGTTCTGCTATGCCTTTTCCTTTTTCATTTCCTCCTTGTTTTAAGGCGCCAAGACAGTCGGTCTTGGGTTGTCCGTTCCTCCACCTGCGCTCCTTTTTGAGCACGAGGGCTTTCCTTTTTTTTTTTTTTTTTACTTGAGGAATGCATTTACGCACCATCCAAATAGAATCCTGGGTGGACCCATAAGGGTGAGTCGGGCTCGAAACCGGTAGCAAACTCCGGAGACCCTACCGACTAAACCTCAAGGCTGTCGTTCTTCGGGCGCTAACGCAAAACCAACGGGATCCCCACTGTCGGGATTCATCTCGTAAAGTCTACGCAGCGCGCGCTGCCGCCTGGCGGCCCATCTCGAGGGAGTGGTATTCTCCCCCAGAACACCTAGGGTGGTGTTTCACGACCACATAGACAGCTGTGTACCCTATCCTGACGGACCGGGTGTAACACCTGCAGTCGGCTTCTCCGGGGACGATTGAGGGCTAGAGGACCACCCCTAACCCCCACGACCCCAAAGGCCTTTTTAGTCGCCTCCTACGACAGGCAGGGATACCTCAGGAGTATTCGGAGCCCCCCCTGCAGGGCGCCGCCGGGCTAGACACCATCGCCACGGCGGCCTCGCCTACGACGTCGGGCGGGATCGTCCAGCTCGCGCTGGCGCTCGGCGCTCTCCTTCTGCGACATGACACTGCCGCAGAAGGAGAGCACCGCGTTCCAAGACCCCTCACTACTTACCATGGCAGACACCACGGTCGGTAGAGAGAGGTCCTGCCCAACAACGGCGGATAGCGCATTGCGCTCTACGGCAAAAGCCGGACACTCCTCCAACGTGTGCTCAACACTGTCCTCAACGGAGCCGCAATGATGACAGGACCCGGTCGCCTCCCGACCGATCCGACGCAGGTACTTCCCGAAGCATCCATGCCCCGAGAGCACCTGAGCCAGATGGAAGGTTACCGCGCCATGGGTCCTGTTCAACCATGCAGCTAAGACAGGCCGGATCGCCGAGACGGTCCGAAGACCGGCTCCGGGATCAGCCAGTCGCACGTCCCAGAGACGAGGGCTTTCCTTACAATATGTTCTTTATCGCATCTTATCATATGTCCATACCAACGCATACGGCTTTCAGCCATATTTTCTAAAATAGGAGTGACTTTTAAAAAATCCTGTGATATACTATTTGCCTACTCTATTGTATCTTGTTACCCCAGCAGCCCATCGGAGTATTTTCATTTCGTTTGTGTGTTTTCTGTTCATGTTGTTTCTATATGGCCCAGCACTCGGGTCCATACATCACAGCAGGCCTCACTGCAGTTTTCTAAACTTTTCCCTAAAGTTTTATCAGTATTTTGGAATCACACAGTACTCCCGAGAGTTCTTCATTTAGGCCATTTCCGCGTTAACTCTAGGCCACGCCTACATCCACATTTACATCCGCGGTTAGCGTCGATCCTAGTAATAATCGGTGTACTCTGGGTAATGGCTGGCCGTCCATCGTTATGTCTGTGCCGGACGCTGATTGGTTAGTAAAGCTGCATTTCATGTACTCGGTCTTGGTTCTACGAGTTGTAACGTGGGGTACAGTGTGAGAGCCGCCTACTGTGGCGGCGTGTTACTGCGGCGCGTTGCTGCGGCGCGCTACTGCGGCGCGCTACTGAGACGCGTTACTGCGGCGCGTTACTGCGGCGCGCTACTGCGGGGTGCTACCGCGGCGCGCTACTGCGGCGCGCTACTGCGGGGCGCTACCGCGGCGCTACTGCGGCGCGCAACTGCGGCGCGCTACTACGGCGCGCTACTGCGACGCTACCGCGGCGCTACTGCGGCGCTACTGCAGCGCGCTGCCGCGGCGCTACTGCGGCGCGCTACTGCGGCACCTGGGCATTTACTTGGACAAATAACTGAACTGGGCAAAACACACAGAGCACATCAAAACGCAAAAGCCAGCATAGCATTATGGCAATGCAAAAGTCTGCTTGGCAGGAATTGGGGCTTAAGCCCTAAAATTACCTACTGGCTATACACCACAGCCATCCATCTAATCATCACATACGCCTCCTTAGTTTGGTGGCCCAGGGCCAATCCGAGTACAACCCAAAAGACCTAGAAAAACTACAGAGATTCGCCTGTGTAGCAATCACTGGCAGTATGAAAACCACATCTACCGCCGCTCTACAGGCGATGTTGAGTTACCACCCCTGCATCTTGTTGTAAGAGAAGAAGCAACCTTAGCGTGCTTCAGGCTTGAAATATTTGGAACCCTAAATAGGGATTCCAGAATCAAACCAACACCCATAAAAGAGGATGCAATTAATCTACAGCCCATGTTAGCATCATCCAGCGACAGAACCCTGAAAACACACTGTTTCCAAAAACAATACAAAATAGAACTCACAGCAGAGCAGTATGATTGCTCAAGCCCACACGAGGATCTACACTGACGGATCGAAAACCGACCAAGGACTGGTTACGGAGTTTTCTTAGATGACCTAAACATCAATATATCCAGGCCCCTAGGAATGCTTAACACTTTCTATCAAGCAGAATGTGTTGGCATTATCCAGGCAGCACACGCCATATAGGTCAGGAAAGTCACGGATACTCACATCCGTATACTCTCCGATAGTGCCTCGGTGCTCCAAAATTTCTTTAACAAACCGTAATACAGTGACACTGCAATGGATCAAGAGACACATTGGATCAGCTTGTAACGATGCAGCTGATGAACCAGCCAGAAAAGGCTCCAACTCCAAAGCAGTCGGACCAGAACCAATCGTACCCATACCTTTCAACCAGTTGGAGAGCTAGTTATTGGAACACACACAAATACAACCGACAAAATGGTGGACCTCGTCACCTGGCTGTAGGGAATCCAAGAGGCTATTCCATCCTTGGACACTAAACTGACCAAGCGCCTTCTGTGCATGAACAGGAACAGCCCAAGACTGGTGGCGGGGACCATCACCCGACACTGCTCACTGAATAAACACTCCCACTCACTAGGCATCACTGACAGTCCTCTGTGCAGAGCGTGCATGGAGGCAGAGAAAACGTTGGCGCATGAGTTCCTCGAATGCACCTGCGTCGCCCAGATCCACACGGAGACTCTGGGTATACCAGGATCACTCGCGGACACCCTGAGAAGTCTGGGAAGATTAATCTGCTTCTGGAGGGAGGTGGGCTGGCTGGAATAACCGGCCGCCATTGCTCAGGTACAATGGTCCACTATAAGGACTAAGTGCGGAAACCATCACCGCTAACATAGAACATAGAGCATAGCTACTGCGGCGAATCTGCGGTGTATCGCTCACAAACTGCGTTCGGAATGATGACGTAAGAAAGAGAGTCGGACTGAAACTCTTTAGTGAGATAATCCATTGACAGGTTAAATAAGAATCTTAATCCAGCTTAATCACATTTCATCGCCTAAGGTAGAGAGTAGCCGTGTCAGAAGATCATTGGGCAAAATCCATACATTCATATTGACAGTGAGCCTATTGCCCGTGTAGCACGAGCAAAGATCCCAGGCTTAATAAATTGATGGAAAAATGCGTTACATGAAATATATTAACACTAAAATTAGAAATGCTCTCTTCTGACTTAAAATACTATATGGGCTGCAATTGCACTTAACCGAAGATGTTAGGAAAATCCTTTAAGTCTCTTATTGTCTCATTTTAATTATTGCGATATTGTGTATAGACAAAGACTACTGAAGCAAATAAAGATGGTGCAACAGGTACAAAATGCATGTATGCAATTCTGTCATCATATATTGCCATATTTAAACACTAAGCAAATCTTAACCTTAGATTCATAATCATATCTAAGACAAACAGTATTCATAAATATTCGTCTCACAGACGACTATATTTAAATGACAGGTTTGTATTTATTTGTAAATAAAACAAAAGAAATTAAGTATGGCACTGTTAAATATGTTTAATAAGGGTTATAAAAAAAGTAATGACTTAATAAAAATTAAGGTTCATCGGCACATTCCACACGTACGAGGCCGCGATGGTTCATGCACATAAACTTTTTACAGGACTTGCATTGGAACCTTGTCATACGACGTTTTTTATAATCACAATGACAACAAATCTTTTTTTGAGTCCCACTTGGACCAGGTGTATCAATGGTAGGAGTTTCACCTAAAACTTCAGCGATTTTCCTTTTTAGGCATCTCTTCAAAGTTGGCATTTCGCTCCTTTTACGTAACCACGGTTCAGTCAACTTTTCTGATATATTCTTTACAAAACATCGCCTATTTGATGGTTTTTGCCCTTGTTTTATAGTATTGTGTACGTAAATTACATACGAGTTTATTATTGCCATATTGAGTATGCCGTAAAAGTAACATAATGGCCATCTTTGCGTTTTCCTGCTACAAGACATACTTCCACACATTTGGTCAAAAGTATCTACGGCCCCTTTGGTTGAATTGTAAAACTTGATAATATCCGGCTTACCAGAATCAGCAATAGTACCGTCCCCATGAGTGGTAGAAAGCAGGAGAACGTTCTTATTATTTCTAGGTTTGTAAGATACTAACGTACATTCCCTATCGTAGCAAAACATGGACGAACCTATAGGCCTTTCTTTGATTTGAAGTAACTCAGGCGGTATTTCTCGTTTGTTTGCTCGAAGCGTACCTACTATTGTAAGCTTGTATGGTGCTTTTAGTAACTGTTGGGCCAAAGGGACAGAAGTAAATCAATTATCCATTGTGATGTTACGGTTACTGCCCCACAAACCTTCGTTCAAAGCCTTAACATAGAAAGATCCCAGTGAATTGCCATTTGTTTCAGTTTTACCAAGATATGGCATAGCGTTTAGCATATAATTTGTTTTAACGTCACAAAGCATTAAAATTTTTAAGCCATATTTATTAGGTTTTGAGGGAATATACATTCTAAACGGACAACGCCCTCTGAAACCCAATAGTTGCTCGTCTATTGTAATATAATTTCCAGGTATATAGCTATCCCTGCATGACTGAATAAATACTTCTCACAAATCTCTAATACGCCCGAATTTATCTTGACCTTTGCGCTCAGTTCTTGTAGATTTATCATCAAACCGCAAGCAGTTTAACAAAAAGTCAAATCTTTCACGCGACATCACTGACATATAACGAGATCCACTAAATGTAGGATCAAATAGTTCTAAGCTCGTGAGATGATTATCTTTTTTATCAGCTGATAACAAAAGCAAGCCAAGCAGAGCAGTCAATTCTTCTACGCATGTTGAAGAAATAGTAGCAGTACTGTCTTTATATTTTGCACTTCTCAACTCAATTTCTTCATTAGTATGTATAAGTATGTTACAAATTAAATCAGCTGTTATGAAAAAAAGCAATCGACTGGCTCCATAATCTCTTTTGCATTATTAGCTGTTCCTTGAATTACATGCACGATATTTCTAGCTGCAGTTCTAGTATTCAAAGATTCGAAAGGTTTTGAAGACCACTTGTGACCATTTTTCCCTCTAAGATTATGATTTGATGGAATAATTATACGTCGAGACGGTGTAGAATGGAACGATATACCTGGTGTTTCTTCATGTTCTGAATCAGAAGATAAAATAATACCACTTTGGCGCTGAGTTTGTCGTATTCCAATTGGTTGGTCGTTGTCATCACTGTCGGAATCTGTCGGGATAGTCTTCTGTAATTCTAAGTGATCTTCGACATCACTCAAGTCCTCGTGTCTTTGCTCGCTGGTAAAACCATCATCATCAGAATCGGATAAACGATTCAAATAGTCCGCAATTTGTCGATCCTCCATTCTAAAATAAAATTAGACGAATTGAAGTACTTTACACGTAATTATACACTTTGAAAAATAATATAATACATAATAACTAATGTATAATAATATCACTTACTTACTTTTGATTTCTAACAACCAGTACTCTTCAAAAAATGATTTTCAAAAATAACAATCCACGTAGTCAATAGTTACACTATTCATAAACATTCGTCTCTCAGACGATCAAAGGTTTATAACACGCTAATTGGACGTCACTGCGAGGCAAGCGCACTCGCGACACTAGCGGTCGAACGTTCTAGAAAGGTACTTAAGAGCACAGCTTTCTATCTCTTTCACTCGAAACGCTAGAAACAAATTTGTGTTTCGCGCGTTCCGTGAGACGAATGTTTATGAATCTAGGGTTAAACATGTCAAACCTATGACTAGTACATTTAGTTATGGTGATTTGCAAAATTATTGAATCCAAAAAACCGGAATACCTCTTTGAAAAAAAACTGTAATGGATAAAGGATGCGCATAAAAAAAGTCACTACGCCTACACAGAAAACCAGTCTCTAGTAGTACCAAAACATAGAACAACTCTGTTCAGAGGGGTTTAAGTTTGCTGTGGGCAAAGTTACAAGAACCAATGCTTTTGGGGAAATATAAAACTCTAGTTTGCTTCTATCTTCTAGAAAGACAAAATGCTACAGGAAACCCTGTACAGACCCCGCTCTAAAACTTTACCTCGGCACAAGTGCAATCTCATGTGTCACCTAACACATGTTTATTACATATAATTATTATCTCACATAGTTCTTTCATATTTATAATGCCTTTTTTATATACTACTACTATATGGGTCATTTTACCAAGTACTAGAAAAACTGTTATTTAGCCATAATAAAATTTTATTAATTTAGTAATGAAGAAATTCACTCTAATTAAGTCATTTGTGTCTAATTTAATCCTTTACCTAACAAAACTGTCCCTAAATTTATCATAAAACCCTAAATAAAATTTAATCATTGTTGACGTCATACTCCGTGAACTGTTATGATCACATGTGCAGTCGCAAATAGCATCAAAACAAACTACACAAATAAAATAATCTAAGTTAAACTCCTCAATTAGTTAAAGCAGATAAAAGGTTTATTGAAATCCATTAGAACACTTTTTTTCTGATAATACATGTTTTTTTGTGGCTATTATACGCCTGTTATCAAATTCAACCTCATTTCCGTGAACCATAATTTTAACAAAATCCCTAAAAATTACTAAAAAAATATTTTTTAAACTACCAACACTGTAGTGAACTGTCAAATCAGTTGTGTCAGAATAGAAAACGAGGAGTTTCGTGTGCTGCAGAGTAATATAGTTAAAATAAATGTAATTTACGGATTTTGTCAAGTTTTCCGCGTCAATTCGGTTAACGAAGTATATCGGTAAGTAATAATCTTTTGTTTTGCTAATTAAACTCATGACACGTGCCATGGGGTCTAATATTGGACAAGGACAAGGTTAGAATTTGCTAGGTTACTTGTAAAACCACGATGTGTGTTGACTTTAATTATGCTTTACCAATTCCGTGAACATCATTTCTGTGAACACACTGTTCACGGAAATTGATTGATATCACGGAAATGACGGCTCTTTAACTATAACAATGTTTTTGACTTAACACGCTGCTTAAAACCTCTATTTGGCTTAAATTAACTGTTTTCTTATGTAACTTAACATAAAAACTTAATTAATTTCGTTAATCGGCCATGTTCACGGAATTAACGAGTTTCACGGAAATGATGTCTTGGTTATTTGTGTGTGTATTTAATTCCAAACTAATCAGAAGCTTTCTATTTACTAAAATTGCACGTTATACTTTGGTCATGGCCATCTTTTTCTTGTATCAGGTACGTACAAAAATGGCAAAAACTAGAAAAAAGTTGTCTGATGAAGAAAAAAAGAAAGAAGGAGCTAAGCGATTAAAAAATTCACATTTTGTATAATGACCTATATACCAACAAACACACCTGACCTTACTGCCTCACATCTCTAACCCAAATAATTACCCCTGAACTGGACCAATCTGATAATCAGCGCCTCTTAGCATCCGCAGAGATTAGTACCCATTGCTTACAAACAATTACTTGAAATAAGCTGCTATTATTGTTATTATTACATTACTTGATTTGTTAATTGTTTGTATATTGACATCATTATGATATTTTTATCAATTATCAATATTATTCAAATATTTATAACAAACCAAATTATACTAATAATGAAATAATGCAGACCTGTACTATGTAATCAACATCCACTAAAACGATTATTCGATATCATTATTCCTTTCATCTATTCATTAATATTAAAATTCACTTCATAGATATTGATCTAACGTAACTTAAATCCAAAATTAATTTACAGATAATAACATAACAAGTTAAACACTAAGCAAATCTTAAAGACTTAGTGTTTTGAATTTAAAAGGCAGCCATACTTCTGTTTTGAATAAATATTTTCATTCACAACAACAAGTCCACCACCATCCAAAAATTGCAGACAATGCCTTTAGTTGATTCAACCAACTTTACACCGTTGTCTTGTAGTTTTTCACATTTCCAGTAAACACTGGGATACTGACCAGTCCCGCATATAACATGTTCGCCTGACCTTAGGCACCAACTCCATGTCTTGTTTTTCACTTGATGACAACTCTGTGTGCTTCAAATGAGTCATACAGGCCGGTTAGTTGAAACTGATGAAAGGATAGAACATAATCCGTACACATGCTCGGTGCCTTCGGTGTGATACACTGCGCCAATAACTTCGAACTATCAGGATGTTGTCACTATAAAGTATTGAATCCATTCAATACTTAAATTACGTTTTGACGAGCGTTCTCATGATTTAAAGCGCCTGCATCTTTCCTGCAATCGAGTTTGCGACTGAGATCGCTTAAGCTTGATTATTCACTATTAGGACGTAAGTTTATCGCACCTCTGAACTGTTAAAGTATTCAATAAAACGATAAAATACAGAACAAAAACTGTATTCTACTTTAAACATACAATATTTTACAAAAACAATCCGCACGCCGCAATGACAGTCGTCGCCTGTCAGTTCTTCCCGCCGTCACGTGACCTGCGCGCGCAGGCTGCTCGCCCCACCGCCGCTACGCGGCAGCGGCGTGTCCGCCGCCAAGTTTACAGTACGTTTTCTTTTACAACAATTCGTCGAACCGAGTTATCCCGAGGAATCTTTTTATCTAATGAGCGTAATAAACGTTCAATATCAGGCGCTTCGTAATGGTGGGTACATGGAAAATAATATGTTAGACAATGCAACAGGACGGCACTTTGTGTTTACGTTGTTTAGTATTTAGTTAAATTCGGTTCAAAACTGTGATTAATCATGTCGGACGATATAATTATTCGAGAATGTGACTTGATAATTGAAAAATCGGTGCGTGGAAAGAACATGTTTGTATTAAATGGTTATCAATATAATATAAATGCATGCAATAATAACAAGTTCTATTGGCAGTATACTCAAAAAGTATCGAAGCAGCGTAGAAGTTCTATTATAACTGGATATACCAGTGAACACGTCCGTGTTCACTGGTATATCCAGTATATATATACTCAATTTTAAAATCATCAGCAAGTGAACATTCTCATTCGCCTGATGCAGCAAAATCTGATGAATTTATGCTACAATTATTTTTCTTTATTTTTGTCTTTAATTACACTTAAATCCTTCCCTCATAAGTAGGCACTGAAGTTGATCATACACTTTATTATATCAAAATATATCCAGTACCGACAAAAAAATCTTGATTTATTTATTATAAAACTTCCTCGACACAATAATATATGTTCCGTTTTCACGTCAAAACGGCTGAGCCGATTTTGATGAAATTTTCCATAAAGGTAGATTGGATCTTGGAGACGGATGCCCATCTCCTATGCTTACGTGGGCTAGTTTTTAGATATCTATTTCTTCGAAATTCAAAAATTAATAAAGCGCGGGCAAAGCTGTTCTTCGGAAAGCTAGTAAAGATACGTGGACGTAATCGCGGGCAAAAGCTAGTCTTATCTTCTTAATATATATAAATCTCGTGTCACAATGTTTGTCCTCAATGGACTCCTAAACCACTTAACCGATTATAATAAAATTCGCACACCGTTTATCGTCAATAGTTTAAATCTCAAATTATAGTCGCAATTTTAATTTATTGCTAATTATTTGTCTGTTATTATTTGACAGTCACAATTATCTGTTAACTCCAAATGATTCTAACAGATGTCGATACCTTTCGACTGGGTTGAGTAAGTAATCAATAGATGGTGCTGCTATGGTAAATCTACGAACGTGTCATATAAGCTACATTTTAACAGCATAATTACCACGTGTTGTTGACGCTATAAAATTAATTAAATTTATTTTGTAGTGAACGAAATACCGTATAATTCAATTATTTCCACTTTTGAAATTTTTGGTGTTAGCATAGCCGGCCACATTATCTGTTAACTCCAAATGATTCTAACAGATGTCGATACCTTTCGACTGGGTTGAGTAAGTAATCAATAGATGGCGCTGCTATGGTAAATCTACGAACGTGTCATATAAGCTACATTTTAACAGCATAATTACCACGTGTTGTTGACGCTATAAAATTAATTAAATTTATTTTGTAGTGAACGAAATACCGTATAATTCAATTATTTCCACTTTTTAAATTTTTGGTGTTAGCATAGCCGGCCACATTATCTGTTAACTCCAAATGATTCTAACAGATGTCGATACCTTTCGACTGGGTTGAGTAAGTAATCAATAAATCTACGAACGTGTCATATAAGCTACATTTTAATATCTGTTAACTCCAAATGATTCTAACAGATGTCGATCAAAAACATTGTGCACCGATTGGTGTTAAATTAAATTGAAATTGAAAGTATTTAGAATTCAAAAAAATTGATATTAATGTTTAAAAGTTTAAGACTCTGCCTCTGCCTTGCCTACCTCATTCATGAGTTTAAGCGTCACATGTTATTTACTATATTATACTGTAATATACTTATATTTGTTATAAAATTAAATGGAAATAATTAATCTGATAAATTTTTATTTTGTACCTATTGATTTCTGCTTAATATCAAGTGTAAGAACATTTTAATTAATTGTGTTCAACGTACTTCCTCTTCAAATCTCAATCCAGTGAATTTGTATACCAACATCAACATTTTCGTCTTTGTTCGTAAATAACAATGAAATATTGTACTAAAGGGTTATAGTAGTAGAAAGTCAAATAAGGAAATCACCATATTTTTTTACAAATACCATCTGTGTGAAAAAGCATAGTGGACTCCGTGACTGATGTTCTCTTGTTGTTCCTCTTAGATTGTTTACTATGATGTAATATAACAAAAACTTTAGCCACAGCAACGCGTGGCCGGGTCAGCTATCTTAATATATGTAAATTACGCGTCACTTTGTTTGTCCGCGATGGACTCCAAAATTATTTAACCGATTTTAATCAAATTTGCACACCGTGTGCAGTATGATCCAACTTGAAAGATAGGATAGCTTACATCTCAATTTATTTAACCCGATTATGTGTCATTAACTGTTAGGCGAAACGAAGTTCGCCGGGTCAGCTAGTATATCTTAAGATTAAGTTTGCGTCAACACTTTTTCTCTTGCTGTTTACGTGTTTTCATAATACATGCTAAACAGATTAGGAAAACTATGTAATATTGATGATATAGAAATGTAAGTAGGTATAAAAAACCTTGTTCAAATGTTATGTAGATAAAACAGTATTCGACCAAATAGCTTTACACAAAATAATTCTTGGATATAATGACTTTAGTTGAAATGAAACACTGGTGTAATGTAATTTGTTTAATAGCAGACTCGCACAGATAAGTGGTCGAGCAGTAGTCATAGTTAAAATGTAACAAGATGTAACGTAATTCGAATTGGCGTAGTGAACCCAAAACAAAGAGGGTCTTTAGTTGACTTTATATTTGAAAAGTAAACAGTTAAATTAATTTATTTAGACTAATAGTGGCTGTAAAATGGTAGGTTTGTATTTAGAACGTAAATTAATATTTACTTAAGTAGTTGAAATAATTATAAATTGCAAAATGTGGAGGCTAACTTCCAAGGGTGTGTGTTGAGAGATTAGTTAAACTCGAGCACCGGGATGGTAATGATTTTATTTACAGGATTGTTGCATATTTATGCAATTGTTAGACAGAGAAAACAATATCATCTATTGCAATAAAATGTAAGTTTAGCCTAGTTACGCCAGGCGTCGCTACTGCGTCGATGTGCGCGGCGGAGATGCGCGCAGGTCCCGCGATGCGTGAGCGAGACGGCATGTCGGACGTCTCGAGCGGAGGTCATAAATATAAGTCGTCGTCGGGTTTCATCACCCCTAGGGGGGGGCGGTTTCGGGCCTCGAGCGGGGAGCTCTTTGCCCGGACATCTTCTCCCGAGCTCTTCAAGCTCGGGGTATTCTAGGCCTCTCGGCTGGGAGAGTCCTCCCCTTGCGCTATCCGGCGCACCCTCGGCGCGGTCGGACCCACCGGGTGGAACCCGTTGGGGAAGCCCAGTGAGTCTGCCAGCGAGCGGGTGCGGCTTACAGGTGCGGCGCAAAGGGGAGGAAGTCGGTCAGTCTGTCGGGGGGGGGCATGTTAACAAATTTCACGTCGGTCGTGTCTGTCTGTCCTAATTCTCGTCCGTCTGTCTGTCAGGGCCTGTGTCGCTGCGCATTGGGTCGTGGTGCGAGCTCAGCAAACAGGTCCTGGGGTTCCCGCTTACGACCCTGAAGCGGGGACGGGGACGGGGGTTAGGGGTAGGATTGGGGATAGGGTGGGAGGGGTCGACTGGGTTGGCGGGGAGCAGCGCAGTCGAGGCGCATGGGTGGATTTGTGCGGTGAGTAACTGTGTAACGGGTGTATGTGCGACGTGTACATGTGTGGGTGGGGGTGTTGGTGTGCGGTGTGTTTGGGAGGGTGCAACCTGTGTAGTGAGTTGCGTGCCCACATTGCCCTCCTCATCCCCGGAGAGGATGAGTTCGCGGGGAAGTGCGCGTCCCAATGGGTCAGGCGGCCGAGCATGAAGCGGCGCGATATTTACGAGGTGCTTGTGTGGCCCGTTATCCGCGCGGTCGTACATTCGACGCGCGGACAGTACCACAAAGTCCTCTATCGACTGCATCTTCAGGTCGCGGGCGATGACGTCATTGCGGACGTAGCGTCCCGCCCCCGTGATGATGCGGAGGGCGATGTTTTGTTGTGCCTGGAGTCGCTTTTTAGTCGCCTTATTACATAGTCCATACCAGGCCGGCATGGCGTATGTAATTCGACTTCTAATGTAGGTCTTGTATATGGATAGTTTTGTTGGCACAGGTAGTCTTGACGTTAAGACAGGCCGCAGCACGGCCCGGGCCGCCTTTGCCATATTAATGGCGTGCGTCGCCTGGGGTACCATGCGCAGCGACCTGTCTATTCGACACCCTAGATAGGTGACAGTCGTCCCCCACTCGATCTCCTGTCCCCGGAGACGGAGTGGAGGGCCGGGCGCTCTCCTGGTCGCGATAGATAGCGCGGTCGTCTTCCCCACGTTGACGGCCATACGCCACTTATCGAGCCAATCCGGGAGCGCATCCAGCACCGTCTGCAGCCTATCCAGCGCTAGGCCGAGCTTCCTCGAGGACGCGAAATACGCGCTATCGTCGGCGAAAAGAGCGAGCATTACGCCCCGCTCTTCGCATTCCGACGGCCCTCTCGGTGACGGCATGTCGTCTGTGTAGGCGGCGTATAGTAGGGGGCTGAGGCAGCTTCCCTGGGGCACCCCTGCCCGGATCGGTGCGGGTTGGGATACGGCGTTCTCTACACTCACGTGAAAGGAGCGACCGCTCAGGAAGGAGTGAATGAGATGGATGATGGCCGGGGGTGGAGGGGGGTTAAGATGGATGAGCTTATACAGCAAGCCAGGGTGCCAAACCCTGTCGAAGGCCTTCTCTATATCGAGAAAAACTCCGACGGGTCGGTGTCCCCGGTTTGTTGCGCTCGCCAGGAAGTGGATAACCCGCGTCAGTTGGAGCGTTGTAGAGTGGCCGCTGCGGAAGCCGAACTGATCGTCTCTAAGACGAATATATGGTCTTAGCCGCCGCAGTAGCAGTCGCTCAAACAACTTAGCGAGATGGGATAATAGGGTGATCGGTCTATAGCTGCCCGGGAGTCGTCGGTCCTTCCCCGGTTTGGGGAGAACAATAACACTCCCGGTTCTCCATGCTTCCGGGAAGTGCGACGTGCGCAGGATGGCGTTAAAAAGCCTCCCTAGCGCGACCGTGCACCCCGGGGGCATATACCGGATCATGGCCGTCGTTACTTTGTCTGGACCGGGGGCCTTTCGCTTGGGTAACCGCGCGATGGCCTTCCGCAACTCTGACGGGGAGATATATAAATCGCCCCGCAGCGGCGGTGTCGGGTCCGACAGGTATCCGGCGACCTGGCTTTCGACCATGGAGTGGTGCTGGATGACGGAAGGAGTGACGTCGACGGGAATGGGGTGTGGAGTGAATTGCACTGACAGGTGATCGGCAAGGATCTGCGCCCTTTGTTGCGCCTCGTAGCACTTAGTGCCCGTTGCGTCAACTAGGGGTTGGACGGGGGCTGGGGTGTTCGAGAGTCGACGAATCAGCTCGAAAAGGTTTGTGGGGTTCTCGAAAGCCTGGTCCACCCTGGCTTCCCACGACTCACCACGCCACTTTTGGACCTCATCCGAGACCTCGGCAGAGAGCCTATTCAGCTCCCTCTTCAGGACCGGGCAACGCGTCTCGGCCCATTGCTTCCTCAGCCTACGTTTGCGCGCCAGCGAATCGCGTATATTCGCCGGCAGTGTAGTGTGGGAAGGACGGGAGCGG
Source organism: Glyphodes perspectalis (assembly GCA_951394215.1). Lineage (NCBI taxonomy): Eukaryota > Metazoa > Arthropoda > Insecta > Lepidoptera > Crambidae > Glyphodes > Glyphodes perspectalis. The sequence goes on from OX596224.1 coordinate 7,232,368, forward strand.
GGGCGAGGGGGGGATTGCGCCTGCTCTTGCGCTCGCGAGATGCGCTCCGCGATGTGCCCCGCCGCGGCCTCCACGTCCTCCGGGGAGGCGAGGGGACCACTTAGGCGCACATCACGCAGCGCCGCGGTGTAGGCGTCCCAGTTGGTGCGGGGGCGGGGAGGGAGTGAGGATTTGGTACTAGGCTGGGTATCCACCGTAACCAATATGGGCATATGGTTGGAATCAACGTCGTATAGAACGTCCACAGTTACGGGGCGATACACCCCCTGTGTGAGGACGATGTCCAACACATCCGCCCTATGGTTGTCGTTGGCCGGGTAATGGGTAGGGGAGTCGGGACCTAGGATCTCTATGTCCAACTCGGCGGCAGCCTCGCTCAACTTCCTGCCGGTCGGCGACATTGAGTGCGACCCCCATGAGGGGTGTTTCGCATTCAAGTCGCCGGCCAACAGGGTCGGGGTGGACCCGTGAAAAATGTTGGCGAGATCACCCTCGTGAAGAACGGGGACCGGGGGTCTGTACGCAGCGAATACGCCCAGTTCCTGTGGTCCTGCGTTTACTCGCACGCCCAGCGATGTAATTATCTTATATTCAGGCTCCTCAACTGAGTCGTGGATGACGTCCCGCCTAACGAGTACGGCTACCCCCCTGTAGGCGCGGCCGTTCCCGGACAGTTCGTCTCTCCGATACGTAAAATAGTTAGGGAGTCTGAATGTTTGATTTGGGTGTAAGAAGGTTTCGCCCAGAAGTATAATGTGTGGATTATACGTCAGGGCGAGTGTCCTTAGGGTGTTTTGTTTGGCGGTTATCCCTCCCGGGTTCCAGTAAACTATTAGTAGTTTACTGAATGATGCGTGAATGAGGCGGCGATGGGCCTAACGGTCCTATTGGCCGTTATGCGCGCTAGCGCGGCGCATATAGCGGGAGTGGGATTCTCCCCCCGGGACAAGGTGGCGAGCAAGTCGATGAGCAAGCTCATCACCATGTCCTCCAGGTCACTCATCGCCTGTGTGAAGGACGAGTTGTTGTGGTGCGGCGTGTTAGCGGCGTGATGGGCCTGTACGGGCCGTGTCGCTGTGGTGTTATGTGGCGGCGGCGGCGGCGGGGTCGACGGCCGCTGTAGGGCGGTTGGGGCCCTGACCCGCTTGGGTCGAGGTTGGGGTGGCTGCGGCGCCGACGGTACCTCGGGTACCGCGGGCGCCGCGGCCTCCACCCTCTTGGGCTTTTTGCCGCTGCGCCTGCGAGGGCGCCGGCGGTTGGCTTGGCCGGGCTCGTTGGCCGGCGGGGCCAGTGTTTGGCCGGGGGTTGCCTCCGGCATATCCGCCGAGGGCACCGTCACCGCCGTCGCCTTACGTGTGGTGGTTGTGGGCGGTTTTTTGGGCAGTGGTGGGGGGACTTTCACCCCGCTCTTGCGCGCGAGCTTGCGGAAGGCCGGGCACCTGCGATCGTTCGCAGTGTGCTCGCCTCCGCAATTGACGCACTTGGGCGTCGCTTCGCGAGAGCGGGGGCAGTCCTTAGTCGTGTGCTCACCCGCACACCTAAGGCATTTGGCCACACGATGGCAGTTGGCCGACGAATGGCCAAATGCCTGGCAGCGGTGGCACTGACTGGGACCTTGGCGGCCCCTCCACGCCACCACTCTCACGCCTGGCATGTAGAGAAGCTCATCGATGGCGTATAGCCTCGCGAGCTCCTCCTTGTCCAGTCGCGAGAGCGCGACGTGGTGGACGCAGCCAGCCCTATCCCCTTTGGGTGGGATGTGTCGGGCATGTAGCACTTGGAAGCCTAAGGCCTCCAGTGCTTGTTTAATGTCCTCCGGGGGGGTGTCCGAGGGCAACCCCAGGATGGCTATCTTGGTCGGCCTCTCGTCGGCCGGGCTGTAACAGTGCCATTGCACCGTTGCGTCCCGCTCCGAGAGGTCGACCAGATAGCGCTGGACAGTGCGGTACTCCTCCGCAGTTTTGGGAGTGAACCGAACTCCGGACTTAAACGGTCTGGCGTTCGGCGCATACCCCAACTGCTTCTGGAGCTGGGCGAAGTGTTGGACCCATCCGGGCAGTCGCTCCACGACGATGGGCGGGTAGCCCTTCGTCGCGGGGCGAGCCGCCGTTTGGGTCGGCTGCGCTGCGGGAGTGGGTGGTGAGCGGGGTCGGGGCGTCGGGACGCACGCAGCTTTCGCCGCGTACGTCATTGTAGGCGCTGGTGTCGGGGTCGAGGCCGAGAGGCCGGGGGCGTGCTCACCCGTTGGTGTTGTCGTGGCCGAGCTGTAGGCGGCCCGGAACTCCTCCTCGTCCGACTCCGTCGCCGTTACCGGCGGGTTCGCCGGTGGTGTGGGCGTCCGCGACGTCTCAACCCGCAGGTGCAGCGGGGAGTCCTGTCGCGGACGCTTGTCCGGGTCGTCTGGGCTGGGGTCGTCCATGAGACGGCGGCTGCGCTTTTCGAAGGCTTCCTCGGCTTCGGGTGTCCAGTTGATTGGTGTCTTGTCATTCTTTTTCCGGTTATGTAGGTACTTGTTTAGTTCGACTTGTAGTTCGGCTTGGCGGGGTAGACAGTCTCGGTAAAAGTTAATCATACCGAGGAATCGGCGTAGCTCGATGATCGTCTTCGGTTTCGGATAGGTAGATATTGCCTTGATGCGTTCTTCACTCGGTTTGATGCCATCCGCGGATACTTCGTAGCCCAAAAAGGTGATTGACTTCTTGCCGAATTCGCACTTTTCGATGTTCAATGTGACGCCATAATTGTCGAGTTGTTCGAGAACTTGGTGAAGAAGTTGCTTGTTTTGTTCTTCGTCTTCAGCGCACAAGAGAATGTCGTCGATGAAACAGAAACAGCCTTCTATCCCTCTCAGTACTTCATGCATAAAGCGTTGGAATGTTTGGCTTGCGTTTCGTAGTCCGAAGGTCATGCAGTTGAATTCGAACATTCCGAACGGCGTTATGATTGCTGTCTTCTCTGCGTCTTCCTTGGCTATCGGTATCCAGTAGTAGGCCATTTTCAAATCTAGTTTGGAGAATATCTTCTTGTTGTGGAGTTGGTATGTGAAGTCTTGTATACGAGGTATCGGGTAGCGGTCGGGTTGGGTAACCGCGTTGAGTCGTCTGTAGTCGCCACATACTCGTAGTCCGCCATCCTTCTTTTTTACGACATGGAGCGGGCTTGCCCATGGACTCTTCGACGGTTTGCAGATGCCCATCTCTAACATTCGTTCGAATTCTTCCTTGGCGGCTTTGTATTTTTCAGGCGGCAACGGGCGGGGGCGGGCGTAGAGGGGTGAGCCGGTCGTCTCGATGTGATGAACAACTTCGTGCTTACTGGGTTGCTTCAGTGACATCGGTCGGAGAACGTCTGGGTATTGTTTGAGTATGTCGTGATAGATTTGATTACTGCTCACGACATGGACGGATTCGGCGTTGGTCTTCACTTCGAGTGCGTCGATGGATAGTTCGGTGGTCTTGTCTACCAGTTTCTTCTTGTCTAGGTCTACAAGCAGCTTGAAGTGACGAAGAAAATCGGCGCCCAGTATGGATGTCTTCACATCGGCTACGACGAATGTCCACACGAAGTTGCGACGGAGTCCGAAGTTGAGCCTTAAAGTTTTCTCCCCATACGTCTTGATCGGCGAGTTGTTTGCGGCGTAGAGTTGGTAGGCGCTTTCAGTGTTGCTATTCTTCTTATGATTGGCGGCCAAAACGGAGATATCTGCGCCTGTGTCCACGAGGAAACGTTCACGAGTGTTGCGATCGTAGACACAAAGGCGATGACTGACGTTGTAGACACCGACATCCGCCACGGTCGGTGTCGGCGTTAGTTTTCCGCAGGCTTCTTCCTCCTACAGCACGGTGACTCGCATCGTTTCGCTCTATCGCCAAAGCGAAAATGATATCTGCATTCCCACGTTGCGTCCCCAGGCTTCGGTGCTGGTGTGCGTCGCGCATGCGCCGACTGCGAACGTGAGCGCGAGCGAGAGCGAGTGTGAAAAGGACGGCGATAGCTTCGATGCGTAGAGTGACCGCGTCGCAGCTCGGCGATCTCTAATGAAAGCTTCTCGACTTGTAGCGCGAGGACTTCGATTTGCGTCCGAGCTTCTTTTGAGGTCGAGGTTGATACTGCGGCGACGCTGGGACCTTCTGCGTACTCTGCCATCTTGTCCGCCATCGCAGCGAGTGTGTCCAGTGAAGATTCCGTGTTTACGGACAATACGACTCGAATTTGCGCAGGTAGGTGATTTAGCCACTCGATTTTCAGGCCTTCATCAGTGATCATTCCGCTGGCGAGCTCTTTCATCTTCCTCAGCAACTGCGAGGGCTTCTGGTCACCGAGTTCTAGACCGCTGATGAGCTTTTGAAAGTTCTTGACATCGGATTTTTCGTACGCTGCGAGTAGGCGATTCTTCACCGCGAGGTATTTGTCTGTGGCAGGCGGGTTGTACAAGATGTCTGTGAGATGTTGCAGGTCGACAGATTGTAGTTGTTGCAGCAGGTAACGAAACTTCTGATCGTCGGATGTCTTCAGCGGGTCAATGACGGCTTCAAACTGGATGAACCACGCCCGCGGGATTTCGCGCCAAAAAGGTAAGAGCCTCGATTGCACGGAGACAGCGCTGACATCGCAAAACGGTGCTGAGATATTTTCATGCTCTTCTGCCATGGTAAGTTAGTTCACTTCTCTCTTCAGTCTCTTCAGATCACGTCGGGGTCACCAGATGTGGAGGCTAACTTCCAAGGGTGTGTGTTGAGAGATTAGTTAAACTCGAGCACCGGGATGGTAATGATTTTATTTACAGGATTGTTGCATATTTATGCAATTGTTAGACAGAGAAAACAATATCATCTATTGCAATAAAATGTAAGTTTAGCCTAGTTACGCCAGGCGTCGCTACTGCGTCGATGTGCGCGGCGGAGATGCGCGCAGGTCCCGCGATGCGTGAGCGAGACGGCATGTCGGACGTCTCGAGCGGAGGTCATAAATATAAGTCGTCGTCGGGTTTCATCACCCCTAGGGGGGGGCGGTTTCGGGCCTCGAGCGGGGAGCTCTTTGCCCGGACATCTTCTCCCGAGCTCTTCAAGCTCGGGGTATTCTAGGCCTCTCGGCTGGGAGAGTCCTCCCCTTGCGCTATCCGGCGCACCCTCGGCGCGGTCGGACCCACCGGGTGGAACCCGTTGGGGAAGCCCAGTGAGTCTGCCAGCGAGCGGGTGCGGCTTACAGGTGCGGCGCAAAGGGGAGGAAGTCGGTCAGTCTGTCGGGGGGGGCATGTTAACAAATTTCACGTCGGTCGTGTCTGTCTGTCCTAATTCTCGTCCGTCTGTCTGTCAGGGCCTGTGTCGCTGCGCATTGGGTCGTGGTGCGAGCTCAGCAAACAGGTCCTGGGGTTCCCGCTTACGACCCTGAAGCGGGGACGGGGACGGGGGTTAGGGGTAGGGTTGGGGATAGGGTGGGAGGGGTCGACTGGGTTGGCGGGGAGCAGCGCAGTCGAGGCGCATGGGTGGATTTGTGCGGTGAGTAACTGTGTAACGGGTGTATGTGCGACGTGTACATGTGTGGGTGGGGGTGTTGGTGTGCGGTGTGTTTGGGAGGGTGCAACCTGTGTAGTGAGTTGCGTGCCCACATTGCCCTCCTCATCCCCGGAGAGGATGAGTTCGCGGGGAAGTGCGCGTCCCAATGGGTCAGGCGGCCGAGCATGAAGCGGCGCGATATTAACGAGGTGCTTGTGTGGCACGTTATCCGCGCGGTCGTACATTCGACGCGCGGACAGTACCACAAAGTCCTCTATCGACTGCATCTTCAGGTCGCGGGCGATGACGTCATTGCGGACGTAGCGTCCCGCCCCCGTGATGATGCGGAGGGCGATGTTTTGTTGTGCCTGGAGTCGCTTTTTAGTCGCCTTATTACATAGTCCATACCAGGCCGGCATGGCGTATGTAATTCGACTTCTAATGTAGGTCTTGTATATGGATAGTTTTGTTGGCACAGGTAGTCTTGACGTTAAGACAGGCCGCAGCACGGCCCGGGCCGCCTTTGCCATATTAATGGCATGCGTCGCCTGGGGTACCATGCGCAGCGACCTGTCTATTCGACACCCTAGATAGGTGACAGTCGTCCCCCACTCGATCTCCTGTCCCCGGAGACGGAGTGGAGGGCCGGGCGCTTTCCTGGTCGCGATAGATAGCGCGGTCGTCTTCCCCACGTTGACGGCCATACGCCACTTATCGAGCCAATCCGGGAGCGCATCCAGCACCGTCTGCAGCCTATCCAGCGCTAGGCCGAGCTTCCTCGAGGACGCGAAATACGCGCTATCGTCGGCGAAAAGAGCGAGCATTACGCCCCGCTCTTCGCATTCCGACGGCCCTCTCGGTGACGGCATGTCGTCTGTGTAGGCGGCGTATAGTAGGGGGCTGAGGCAGCTTCCCTGGGGCACCCCTGCCCGGATCGGTGCGGGTTGGGATACGGCGTTCTCTACACTCACGTGAAAGGAGCGACCGCTCAGGAAGGAGTGAATGAGATGGATGATGGCCGGGGGTGGAGGGGGGTTAAGATGGATGAGCTTATACAGCAAGCCAGGGTGCCAAACCCTGTCGAAGGCCTTCTCTATATCGAGAAAAACTCCGACGGGTCGGTGTCCCCGGTTTGTTGCGCTCGCCAGGAAGTGGATAACCCGCGTCAGTTGGAGCGTTGTAGAGTGGCCGCTGCGGAAGCCGAACTGATCGTCTCTAAGACGAATATATGGTCTTAGCCGCCGCAGTAGCAGTCGCTCAAACAACTTAGCGAGATGGGATAATAGGGTGATCGGTCTATAGCTGCCCGGGAGTCGTCGGTCCTTCCCCGGTTTGGGGAGAACAATAACACTCCCGGTTCTCCATGCTTCCGGGAAGTGCGACGTGCGCAGGATGGCGTTAAAAAGCCTCCCTAGCGCGACCGTGCACCCCGGGGGCATATACCGGATCATGGCCGTCGTTACTTTGTCTGGACCGGGGGCCTTTCGCTTGGGTAACCGCGCGATGGCCTTCCGCAACTCTGACGGGGAGATATATAAATCGCCCCGCAGCGGCGGTGTCGGGTCCGACAGGTATCCGGCGACCTGGCTTTCGACCATGGAGTGGTGCTGGATGACGGAAGGAGTGACGTCGACGGGAATGGGGTGTGGAGTGAATTGCACTGACAGGTGATCGGCAAGGATCTGCGCCCTTTGTTGCGCCTCGTAGCACTTAGTGCCCGTTGCGTCAACTAGGGGTTGGACGGGGGCTGGGGTGTTCGAGAGTCGACGAATCAGCTCGAAAAGGTTTGTGGGGTTCTCGGAAGCCTGGTCCACCCTGGCTTCCCACGACTCACCACGCCACTTTTGGACCTCATCCGAGACCTCGGCAGAGAGCCTATTCAGCTCCCTCTTCAGGACCGGGCAACGCGTCTCGGCCCATTGCTTCCTCAGCCTACGTTTGCGCGCCAGCGAATCGCGTATATTCGCCGGCAGTGTAGTGTGGGAAGGACGGGAGCGGGGGGGAGGGGGGGATTGCGCCTGCTCTTGCGCTCGCGAGATGCGCTCCGCGATGTGCCCCGCCGCGGCCTCCACGTCCTCCGGGGAGGCGAGGGGACCACTTAGGCGCACATCCCGCAGCGCTGCGGTGTAGGCGTCCCAGTTGGTGCGGGGGCGGGGAGGGAGTGAGGATTTGGTACTAGGCTGGGTATCCACCGTAACCAATATGGGCATATGGTTGGAATCAACGTCGTATAGAACGTCCACAGTCACGGGGCGATGCACCCCCTGTGTGAGGACGATGTCCAACACATCCGCCCTATGGTTGTCGTTGGCCGGGTAATGGGTAGGGGAGTCGGGACCTAGGATCTCTATGTCCAACTCGGCGGCAGCCTCGCTCAACTTCCTGCCGGTCGGCGACATTGAGTGCGACCCCCATGAGGGGTGTTTCGCATTCAAGTCGCCGGCCAACAGGGTCGGGGTGGACCCGTGAAAAATGTTGGCGAGATCACCCTCGTGAAGAACGGGGACCGGGGGTCTGTACGCAGCGAATACGCGCAGTTCCTGTGGTCCTGCGTTTACTCGCACGCCCAGCGATGTAATTATCTTATATTCAGGCTCCTCAACTGAGTCGTGGATGACGTCCCGCCTAACGAGTACGGCTACCCCCCTGTAGGCGCGGCCGTTCCCGGACAGTTCGTCTCTCCGATTCCTTAAATAGTTAGGGAGTCTGAATGTTTGATTTGGGTGTAAGAAGGTTTCGCCCAGAAGTATAATGTGTGGATTATACGTCAGGGCGAGTGTCCTTAGGGTGTTTTGTTTGGCGGTTATCCCTCCCGGGTTCCAGTAAACTATTAGTAGTTTACTGAATGATGCGTGAATGAGGCGGCGATGGGCCTAACGGTCCTATTGGCCGTTATGCGCGCTAGCGCGGCGCATATAGCGGGAGTGGGATTCTCCCCCCGGGACAAGGTGGCGAGCAAGTCGATGAGCAAGCTCATCACCATGTCCTCCAGGTCACTCATCGCCTGTGTGAAGGACGAGTTGTTGTGGTGCGGCGTGTTAGCGGCGTGATGGGCCTGTACGGGCCGTGTCGCTGTGGTGTTATGTGGCGGCGGCGGCGGCGGGGTCGACGGCCGCTGTAGGGCGGTTGGGGCCCTGACCCGCTTGGGTCGAGGTTGGGGTGGCTGCGGCGCCGACGGTACCTCGGGTACCGCGGGCGCCGCGGCCTCCACCCTCTTGGGCTTTTTGCCGCTGCGCCTGCGAGGGCGCCGGCGGTTGGCTTGGCCGGGCTCGTTGGCCGGCGGGGCCAGTGTTTGGCCGGGGGTTGCCTCCGGCATATCCGCCGAGGGCACCGTCACCGCCGTCGCCTTACGTGTGGTGGTTGTGGGCGGTTTTTTGGGCAGTGGTGGGGGGACTTTCACCCCGCTCTTGCGCGCGAGCTTGCGGAAGGCCGGGCACCTGCGATCGTTCGCAGTGTGCTCGCCTCCGCAATTGACGCACTTGGGCGTCGCTTCGCGAGAGCGGGGGCAGTCCTTAGTCGTGTGCTCACCCGCACACCTAAGGCATTTGGCCACACGATGGCAGTTGGCCGACGAATGGCCAAATGCCTGGCAGCGGTGGCACTGACTGGGACCTTGGCGGCCCCTCCACGCCACCACTCTCACGCCTGGCATGTAGAGAAGCTCATCGATGGCGTATAGCCTCGCGAGCTCCTCCTTGTCCAGTCGCGAGAGCGCGACGTGGTGGACGCAGCCAGCCCTATCCCCTTTGGGTGGGATGTGTCGGGCATGTAGCACTTGGAAGCCTAAGGCCTCCAGTGCTTGTTTAATGTCCTCCGGGGGGGTGTCCGAGGGCAACCCCAGGATGGCTATCTTGGTCGGCCTCTCGTCGGCCGGGCTGTAACAGTGCCATTGCACCGTTGCGTCCCGCTCCGAGAGGTCGACCAGATAGCGCTGGACAGTGCGGTACTCCTCCGCAGTTTTGGGAGTGAACCGAACTCCGGACTTAAACGGTCTGGCGTTCGGCGCATACCCCAACTGCTTCTGGAGCTGGGCGAAGTGTTGGACCCATCCGGGCAGTCGCTCCACGACGATGGGCGGGTAGCCCTTCGTCGCGGGGCGAGCCGCCGTTTGGGTCGGCTGCGCTGCGGGAGTGGGTGGTGAGCGGGGTCGGGGCGTCGGGACGCACGCAGCTTTCGCCGCGTACGTCATTGTAGGCGCTGGTGTCGGGGTCGAGGCCGAGAGGCCGGGGGCGTGCTCACCCGTTGGTGTTGTGGTGGCCGAGCAATAGGCGGCTCGGAACTCCTCCTCGTCCGACTCCGTCGCCGTTACCGGCGGGTTCGCCGGTGGTGTGGGCGTCCGCGACGTCTCAACCCGCAGGTGCAGCGGGGAGTCCTGTCGCGGACGCTTGTCCGGGTCGTCTGGGCTGGGGTCGTCCATGAGACGGCGGCTGCGCTTGGGGGTGTCCAGGGACGACAGCTCACCATGAGCTGCTCCCTGGATCGCTCCCTCCGCGCGGTGGTGTTGGCGGTGGGGGTCCTCGTTGTTTCTTGGGGCCGGTCTGGGTCGCGGCCAGGGGGATTCGCCGGCTCCGTCCTTCGGCGGGCCAGGCGATGGCGGGGAAGGGGACCGCGGCGAGTCCCTTATCGCGGGGGAGCGGAGCCTCGGGGCTCGACGCTCCATCGCGGCAATTCTTTCGTCCGATGCGGGTGGCGGTTTGTTTTTGTTGCGTCTCGCTCCCACAGTGGCTCACCCTCGACCTATTTATCAAAATAGGTGAGGGTGAGTCCGAAATACCGTGCGTCTCGCTCGCACAGACGCTCTCTCTTCCGCGGGGAAAATCAAGCGATCGCGGGTATTCGTCTCCGACACCGACCGTCGCGCGGGGTGGGGTGAGGTGGGGGACTACGACTCGGCGTTATATAACAACGCCGAGGAGCACACAGCCCACACTCGTACACTATGCGCGACCGAAGATGCCGAAGGCGGAGGAACGAATGGATGAAATATAAGTCGCCCTCTCGCGAGACGCCCTCCAGTACGACGACTGGGTTGATACGCGATGCGTCTCCCACAAAAATAATATTAAAATGTAAAATTGGGAGGGTGGGTGGTTAAGAAATTTTAATTCTTCACTAAATTGTTGTATTTATTATGCTTATTTTATCTGTTACAAACAGAATTCGATCTAATGACTGTCGACAACTAACAATAAATTAATGTTTAAAACTATTTAATTAGGTATTTTATACAATAGTCTTCAACTTATTTTAACCTATGTGATAAAATGAAAATGTTAGTATTACTTTCTAATTGATAATATAATGGTGTAAGACAATGTTATAATAAAACTAGCTTTTGGCGCACACGCTACGCGTGTGCTTGCCAAAACCCAGCTCTGCGAGGCGGAGGGGGACGCTCCGGGCTTCGCCCTACGCGGAGCTCGGCCTTCGGCCTCGCGATACGCAGCTCGGCCTGCGGCCTTGCTTAGATTACATGGCTGGGTTGGACCGTTCGCAATGGCGTTCTTATTCTTTTTTTGATGCCCTATGTTCCATCAAATGGGTCCTAAAGAACCAGGCCTTCAGCCCGGAGGGCGCTCGGCCTTCGGCCTCGCGTACCTAGTTTGACCAGCGGTTTTGCAAAATGGCATGATTTATTAGCGCTCCGCCTAAGCAGTTGCAGAATAACATAACTAAATTGGCCGCTCCGCCTATGTCATTGCAAAATCACATTATATGTTTGCCGCTGCGGGCTGTGCCCCTATAACATCGAAAAAATCCATTAACTGTTTGGCCGCTCCGGGCTTCGCCCGACGCGGCGCTCCGCCTATGGCTTCGCAACATTACATCATTTGTTTGGCCGCTCCGGGCTGCGCCCTACGCGGCGCTCCGCCTATGGCTTTACGGAATCACATCATATGTTTGGCCGCTCCGGGCTTCGTCCTACGCGGCGCTCCACCTAAGCATTTGCAAAATAACATAACTAAATAAAATAATTAAAGGCGCTCCGCCTATGGCTTCGCAACATTACATCATTTGTTTGGCCGCTCCGGGTTTCGCCCTACGCAGCGCTTCGCATATGGCTTCGCAAAAACATATTAATTGTTTGGCCGCTCCGGGCTTCGCCCTACGCGGCGCTCCGCCTTTACATTCGTAATATAACATCACTTGTTTGGCCGCTCCGGGCTGCGCCCTACGCGGCGCTCCGCCTACGCATTTGCAATATAACATTACTTGTTTGGCCGCTCCGGGCTTTGCCCTACGCGGCGCTCCGCCTTTACATTCGCAAAATTACATCACTTGATTGGCCGCTCCGGGCTGCGCTCTACGCGACGCTCCGCTTACGCATTCGCAATATAACATTACTTGTTTGGCCGCTCCGGGCTTCGCCCTACGCGGCGCTCCGCCTTTACATTCGTAATATAACATCACTTGTTTGGCCGCTCCGGGCTGCGCCCTACGCGGCGCTCCGCCTACGCATTCGCAATATAACATTACTTGTTTGGCCGCTCCGGGCTTCGCCCTACGCGGCGCTCCGCCTTTACATTCGTAATATAACATCACTTGTTTGGCCGCTCCGGGCTGCGCCCTACGCGGCGCTCCGCCTACGCATTCGCAATATAACATTACTTGTTTGGCCGCTCCGGGCTTCGCCCTACGCGGCGCTCCGCCCGTGACTTCGCAAAAATACATTAACTCTTTGGCCGCTCCGGGCTTCGCCCTACCCGGCGCTTCACCTATACATTAGCAAAATTACATCACTTGATTGGCCGCTCCGGGCTGCGCCCTACGCGGCGCTCCGCCTAGAACTTTGCGAAAATTAAGGTATAATAAATGTTCTCCGCCTATGCCCACGCAAAGTTACATAGTCATTTTGTATGATAAAGACAGTACCGCAATACTATGCAACCGTTTCCCTATACAAATTCGTACAAACTTATCTTTGCAGAGCGGTGGTAGCTCAATGGTAAGGACACGCGCCTCTTAACCGAGGAGTGCGGGTTCAAACCCGGGCATGTACCTCTAGATTTTAAAAAATCTATGTACATATTTATACCACTAGCTCGACGGTGAGGGAAAACATCGTGATGAAACCTGCAAATTCAAACAACTTTGAATTTGTAACCATGATCCAAAAATTGTCTGGTTCCCCTATCTTAGGGTTACGAAGGTCAGATCGGCAGTCGCTTCAATGTAATTACCAGACTCGCTAAATCCTGGATCATGGTCTAAGCGGACCCCGTCTAAACACGGGACATAACGCTAGGAAGATGATGACAAACTTATCTTTGCAGTCGGCTCCAGTACAAAATGTATGGGAAAATCGAGTACCAACATGACATGGAGTTTTTCATTTTTTTCTTTTGACTGTTGATTTATTTTCCAAAATTAGATCAAAATGAAAATAAATGACCACTTTTGACAGATCCTCATACTTATTTTCTGCCAAAATATGTTATTTCAAGTTTTTACATTTCGGGGTAAATCTCAAAAACTACCCCGAAATTTGAGAAAATTTCTTAACCAGTTTATAGGTCTTATAGGGCTCTACAACAAAGGTCATTATCAAAATTTTGCTTTGCTAACTGCAACTGCCCCAAAAATCACTTTGAAAATTCTGGAAAATTCACATTTTTACAAAATGGCCGCCACTTGGTCCGCCATTTTGATTTTTTTGAAGCCAGTATTTTTTAGGCATTCTACGTTATATACCACATCGAACTGCATTTTTACTTTTTCTCTCCGATGTATAATGACTCCTCCAAAACCTCTGGAAGTAGACAATGCCTTCGGAATTCACCGCCCCGCCGCTCCGAGTTTTGCCATGAAAATAAGATTAAAATAGTCAAATGTCATTTTAATAGACCCACCCTCTAGAAACCTGGCAATGAATTTACCGAAAAGTCGTTATTTCTACTTTCGACTTTTTTGGGCCATATCTCGAAAACTACCAAAAATTACCAAAATTTTTTTTCACCTGGCAACACATATCAACCAGACACACATCCGCTTACTACATTGGAAAACGCTAAAGTGTCGCCATCTGCCCAGAAAATTTTAAATAAAATTTCGAAAAAGTAAAATTTTCACAAAAGGCCGCTAGCGCGTCCGCCAACTTGAATTTCCGGATGCCCATATTTTTCCCATATTTTGGGTCATATACTTCACGAACCCACATTTTTAGTTTTTTCCTCTTTTGCGTCCTCAGACCCATAGAGAGTTTGGAAAATGACCATGTCCAAAAAATGTTTTGTTCCGCTGTCGCCAGTGTTGCCAGAATTTTTCAACAAACTTACCATGAGGCCATTGTGGGTCGGGGTTGCCACAAATCTTGCATACTCGATTTTTAGCAAAACGTCAAAATTTTTTTCCTACTATTTTCTACCATGGCTCGAAAACTACCATGAATTCGGTAGAAATTTAAACTCATGGCAACACATGAATAAATTCTCTACCCCTGCTACATACAACGCGATTCTCTAAAATGTTGCCATCCATGCGAAAAATGAAAAACAAATTTTTCGAAAATTTTAAGTTTTACTAAATTACCGCCAGCGCGTCCGCCATCTTGAATTTTGCAATGCCCATAATTTTTGCGTACTTTGGGTCGTATATCCCATCAACTCTCATTTTTTGTTTTTTCCTCCTATGCTTCCTCGGATCCACAGGGCTCCTAGAAGACGACAATGTCGAAAAAACGTGTTTTACCGATAATTCCCAGTGTTGCCAGAAATTTCCAAAAAAACTACCAAAAGGCCCAAGCGGGTCTGGGTTGCCACAAAACTGCATACTTGATTTTTCGAAAATCTAAAATTTTTTTTTCCTACCATTTTCTCCCATGGCCCGAAAACTACCATGAATTTGGTAGAAATTGTCACGCATGGTAACACTCGAATAAATTCCCCACCATAGCCTTCTTACAAGCGATTCTCTAAAGTGTCCACCCGAAAAAACGCCTTCGAAAATTTACAATTTTTTTATCGGGACAAAATGGCCGCCGGCGCCGCCGCCATCTTGAATTTCTATAATCTATGGATAGGGTCGTCGAGTCGACTATACCCGCAACAAATGTCAAAAAAAACTTTTCATCTGTCTATGCGCGTCTCTTTAGTACGACTGCGCAAAAATGACTCTAAATCGGATTTTCAAACCGCAATTACACCGCCGCCATCTTGTTTTTTTGACATTTTATTTTTTTTTCATTCTTAACTCCCAAACATCAATCTCTGACAGTCTAAACCGCCCCACGTTTCGATACATTTTTTTTTTCCCGCTAAGCCATACTCGGCGGCCATCTTGAATTTAAAAAAAAAAACAAGAAAAAGCTGCGTTGATTAAAAATCTAAACCCACCCCCCATACATCAAAAAGAGGTAGAACTACCCCCCAAAAACACCCCCGATCAGTGAGTGAGTGAGTGGTAATTTAGCTTTATATATATAGTAAAGTAAGATAGTAAGATAGTATTTTAATAAACAATACTTCCCCCGTTTAGTTCCGTTGTTTATTTATTTATTTATTTAGAAAACCAACAGCGTTAATAATAAATGATTAATTTCATGCAATTTACATATCATAAGGTCAATAACAGGTTTTCCTTAAGTAACTGTAAGTGCTAGGTAGTTGAAGAAAAACAAAGAGTAACAAATGTTTTATCCTTATGTAAGATTATTATATCCCGGATTAATGGAGGCAGTTCGCTGATTCGTAAGTATCAGGTATTAATGTGATTTAAGCTATCAATTTGTGCTAAGTATGCTTAATAACGTTTATATAAATTATTTGATATATGTCATCATATCGACAAGCTCGATGGCGCATTCGGTAGTGACCCTGCCCCATGCGCCAAGAGTTGTGGGTTCGATTCCCACCCAGGACAAACATTCGTGTGATGAATACTTGTGTTTTTTCTGTGTCTGGAGTGTTAATATCCAATATTTAAGTATATATTTGTAATACCACTGTAGTTTCTGATATCCGTAACACAAGTGCTTAAGCTACTTACTTCGGAGTCAGATCAATGTATCGCACCCTCAGCATTAAAGGGACTTAACTCAAAAAATCAGTTTTTTTGGGAAATTGCAAAAGAAGATCGGAAAGTTGGAAGTTACAACTTTGACATTAATTATTTTACTTATTTTATTTAATATCTGACTTTTTTATATTTTTAAAATTAAGTGTAGTTTAAGTTCTTTTGATAAATATTGAAAAAATATACATTTTATTTTTATTAATATTTAATTGATTTTTTTTTAAACTTTGGAAAATATGAGCCTGTATCATTCTGAAACATCTATATTTAAAAAGGCAGTTTAATAGTTGTGCCCATTTATTTCTAAATATTAAAAGAAAAAATAATCCCTATCTCTAAATGATTCCCTAATATACCAAACTCACAACATAGTTGTAAGACACTTTTTAAAATAAGCCTTTTTATGTGTAAGGGTGATTCGAATAAAACGGTGTTATGTTATTAATAAAAGGGCTTTTAATAGTTTTTCATTAAATAATAAAAACAAAATTAACATTAAATCACTTGGAAATAAAAAGTAGTACTTCTTTTACTTAAAACCAATCAAAATCAATATCTTTGTGGAAGAAACAAGTTAGGTACCTACTGGGTAATTACTTTAATCGACGGTCACCAATAATCTTCACAATCAATGTGATTATAGAACCTAATACCAAAACCATAGAAGAAATGGGTACCTGTACTTAGGTGATTAAAATAAAGCTATTGCTCTATTAAAAAATAATCAAAAAATTATAAACTCTTAAAAATAAATGACAATATTATGTAAATGGTAGATAGATTTTAAGGCGGCTGATTCTGTGTGAGATCAATAACGAGATAAGGCCTATCTATTATCAGTCTAAGTAAATATCACTCTGGTATCGTAAATATCTTAAAAGATTAATATAATTATTTTTACTAGTGTTATCACTAGTAAATGCTTTAAAATTGACGAGGAACACAGTTAAATGGCATCTTAACAACAAAAATAGTAAGCTTACAACTAAATAAACTTTTTTAACTTAGAAAAGGAACTTTTGTAGACTCTTTGAGAGTAAAATAATATATACTTAATTATCTAGATAACATTTCAAAAAATTTTATCAAAAATATAATATACCTACGTATGCTAGGTATGGGTACTAATTAGGTCACAATATTTAGTAAAGATTTGTAAAAATAAGCATAATAGTGAGGAATTAAATTTGTTTTAACAAGATATTGCAAGTCGTCATGCTTTTTCGCTTCGATAAGTCAATAGATTTAGAATAAGCTTTGGTCATTATTATATTTAGTCATTATGATAACATCAGACATCTTTTTTCTTTTGTTTCTCATATCAACTCCTGTGAACTCAGTTTGACTGTAAGATGTTTTGAAGTAAAATTTCAATATGTTATCTTGTTTTATGAACCTAAGGACTTTGATGTTCTTCCATATTAACACCTGTTTGTTCTCAGTTTCATTAAAATTATATGCCCATTTCACTTGTAAATCTTTTAAATCCCAGAAAAAGTCATGAGGTAATTCTTGATTGATAATAGGTTTTCCATTTTTCCAGGAATTTTTGATGAGCATTACATACGTCTATGCGCCTTGTCAGTATGTAATGCTCATCAAAAATTCGGGTTCGGACTTCTTGTTCGGACTACTATCTGAGTAAATTACGTCGTTGTTATCATGTTTTTTTTTTTTTTTTTTTACTTTATGACGTATTTTCATACGATAAATACGACATTTATATTACAATCTAGTCTAAAAAGACTAATTAGTAATTTAAATTTAACCTAGATTGCTAAGAATAGTAAACTAAGAATGTGTCCATTAACACTTTTCTTATTGTCTCTATTAAGGGGAAGACACATTGTTCTTGTGTTCTTATAATGAGTGGCACGCACACTTCACTTTCACTAATTCACTACACTAACTCAAAAGGTTTAGTTCTGTTGAGCCTTCTCACTGTGTCCGTGTTGTCAAGAAGCTGGATGGCCTCGACATTCACGTGATGATGAAGTCGTCGTTCATGAGCTTCGGCGTATTTCCTAATTATATCTATAACGAAGTCTACTTTTAGGTCCCGATGTAGGTCTTCATTCCTGATGTACCAAGGTGCATTTACAATACCCCTTAGTACTTTATTCTGGAAACGTTGTATTATCTGTACATTGGTATGTTTGGTACAGCCCCACAGCTGAATACCATAAGTCCACACAGGCATGAGGACTTGTTTGTAGAGTAGGATCTTGTTGTGAACTGACAACGAGGAGTGCCTCCCAAGGAGCCAGTACATCTTTTTATAACGAACTTCTAATTCGTCCCGTTTTTTCTTGACGTGAGCCTTCCAGCGAAGCTTTGCATCTAGAGTCATGCCAAGGTATTTGGCAGTGTTTTCATAGGGTACAATGATATTATTGATGTAAACCGGTTGATAATATTTTTTTTTGTTAGTGAAATCTACGTGGATAGATTTTGATTCATTCAGTTTAATGCGCCATTTCTTTGTCCAGTTGAAAACGGTAGTTATAGCGGATTGAACCTTTTTTACAGCTTCCACATGGGTCATTCCCGTAGCTATAATAGCTGTGTCATCCGCAAAGGTTGCAATAGTGTTATTATCTAGTGCTGGAATATCACAAGTGTACAATAGGTACAGGACCGGGCCTAAGACACTTCCCTGTGGTACTCCAGCCTTTATTGGCATAAGATTTGAATATGCGTCTTCTTGTCTAACTCTGAACATTCTGTCTTTTAAATAAGATTCTAGAATATCTGCAAATTGTTTGGGAAGGATATTTCTCAGTTTGAAAATGAGGCCTTCATGCCATACTTTATCGAAAGCCTGTGCTACGTCCAAAAAGACAGTACTACATACTTTTTTTTCTTCTAGAGCCTTTTCAATGATATTGGTGATTCTATGCACTTGGTCTATTGTTGAATGTTTTTCCCGAAAACCAAATTGATAGTCAGGGATGACATGTCTTTCTTCTATAATAGGCTTTAAACGTCTCAAGAGTAACTTTTCAAATAACTTGGACATGACAGGTAAAAGTGAGATAGGTCTGTATGATGTTGCTTCATGAAGTGGTTTACCAGGTTTAGGTATCATAATAACTTCAGCTACTTTCCACATATCAGGAACGTGTTTTAATCTAAACGCTGCGTTGATAAGGGTGGTCAGTTTAACTATGGCTTTACGTGGAAGGTTTTGAAGAACTTCTCCAGTAATAAGGTCATAACCAGGCGTTTTCTTTTTACTAAGTAGTTTGATTTCGTTGCGGACTTCTTTGGGTGTAACTAGTCTTATTTCTAGATCATCGTGTGATGTTGAACTTAACAAAAGGTCGTTATCAGTAGAATTATCATTAGGTTTAAAAATTTGTTCCAGATGTTGAGCAAATCTTCTTGCTTTTTGCTCATTATTTACAGCCCACTGTCCGTCAGTTTGTTTTATTGGTGGATTTTGCGTAGTAGGCTTTTTAAGGCTTTTGGTTGCTTTCCATAAAGAATAGTCAGTTGATTTATTACTTGTTAAATTACTAAGGTATGTATTCATGCAGTCATCGTTGAACTTCTGAATATTTCTTTTTAACCTTTTGTTAAGGTTGTTTAACAAAGTTTTGTCTTCTGGATATCTAGATTGTTGCCATCGCCGCCTCTGACGCCTCTTTTCAACAATCAGATCTCTTATTTCTCTCGGGTAACGGTTGCCTTTGATTCTTTGTTTCAGTTGAGGTGTGTTTTTCCATGCACTTTGCTGAATATCTCTTGTTAATTTTATTACATCCATCTCTACTTGTTGAGGAGTTTTTAGTGGAACTTTGAGGTGTATACTAGAGTCCAAATCAATTCGAAAACTGTCCCAATCAGTTTTATTATTTGTTAGACTGAGGTTGCTCTTTGTCTGCAATATGGTATCACTCAGAGTTAAAATAATAGGTGAATGATCTGAGCTCATATCAAATCCTTCTTCGATTTGAAGAAAAGGTGATGGTAAGTTTTTGTAGATAAAAAAGTCAATTAAATCTGGAATCTTATTAGGATCCGTTGGCCAGTAAGTGGGTTTCCCTGTTGAAATCACGTCACATTTCACTTCTCTGATAGCATTTAAGAGTTCTCTTCCTTTAGTAGTTGTTAGTCTAGAACCCCAAAATATATTTTTGGCATTGAAGTCGCCCCCAAGGATAAACCGGTAGCCAAGTTTTTCTAAAAATTGCATATATTGCTCAGATTTTATCGTATATCTTGGTGGGCAATATATTGAAGATATGGTAACAGGAAAACGTTTAGTCTTGATACCAACTGCAACGACCTGCATATATTGCTCTTCATATTTATGTTCTGCAAAATGACAGATGTTATCTTTTATTATAACAGCGCTACCCCCTCTAGCAGTGTTATCAGGATGTAATGCATGATAAATTTTGTAGCCATCAAACTTAACGTAGGATTCTCTCGTGAAGTGTGTCTCGGAGATAAGACACACGTCAATATTTTCTGTATTTAGGACTACCTGCAGTTCATCTCGATGCTGTAGGAGTCCATTAGCATTCCAAGTCATAATTTTAATGTTGTACATTTTTTGTTTTTTGTGAAATAGCTATTTTATTGCTATGTTCCAGATGTTTTAGTCTTTGATCAAACGAGGTTAAAAGATTTAATATGGTATCTATCTTTTCATCCGTCGTTGATTGTTGCTTAACCGGCACTGCAACCTCTTTCTTCTGAGGTTTTGATGCTGACAGAGATGGTTTTGTCATTTGTGCATAGGAGATATTCTCTGACACACGTTGGAATGTGGTTATTTTCTTATTATTTGATTTGGAGGGTTGAACAGTTGGCAGCGGTGTGCTTTTTTTGTTTGATTTGTTCCTAATATTTTGAAGTTCTTTCGCTATTGCACATCCTCTGTAGCTTGCGGGGTGTGGTTCCCCACAGTGTATGCATTTTGGCTTTTCTTCTGCTGGTTTTTTGCAGTCTTTAGTTAAGTGTTTACCAGTACACTTTACGCATCTGGGTTCTTTGGAGCAGTATCCCTGGGTGTGCCCATATGCTTGACATCTTTTACACTGTGGGATCAGTTTTGATGTTTTTAGTGGCTGGATGTCTATTTTGCAGCCTAAGATAGATTTAATAGTATAAATGTTGTTAATGTCTTCATCCTTTTGAAATGAAAGCATAAACATATTTAGAGGCTCCTTAGTCCTCCAGCTGAGCTTATTGACAGCATTTTCAATCTTATAGCCTTTTGACTTTAGGTCTTCGACTATTCTATCAGGTAAGCATGATGAGTGCAGGTTTTTTACCATTACCCTAATTGGCCTGTCCTGTTTGTTCTCATATGAGTACCAGCGGCAGTTGTTTTGTAACAAAAGCTTGGTAATTGCTCTGTATGAGTCTTCATTACGGGCGTTTATCTTGGCGCTCTCTCCGTTCATCATTTTAACTATGAATGAATCTTTATCTAATTCATTATCCAATATAAAATCATAGAACTTCTGGTAGTTCTTGACGTTTTCAACAACGATTGGGGGTGGTTGAGGTGCCTTCTTGGCTTTAGGCTTCTCTTTGGATACCTGGCTGGTTTCATCCAATTCTTTTAACGGTGGGGATAGTGACAGGTTCAACTTCCTTTTCTTCCTGCTTTTTTGGCGTATCCACTCGGTTTCTTTGGCCAGTTCCTCGTCATCGGTCTCATATTGGACCGGTTTGGGAGGTTCCTCGTTGTCCAAGCTCTGTTTCACTGGGACAGCATTATGTTGCTCCTGAAGATGTTTCAGGTGGCGTTGTAGTTGATCTATTTGATCCTTTAGGTCGCTGACCAACGTTTCCAGTTTCGTCCGTTCGTTTTTTTCATCTGTGAAATATTTATACAACAGATGTTCTGTTTCGGTTTTAAGGCTGATAGATTTTGTCGGCGAACCCATATTTATATTTTTCGAGTGTAGATTCGCCTTAACACTTATTCACTTTATATAATGTAATCACAATAACATTAACTGAGTCATCGCGACGGCGACCACGTACGGCCCGCGCGCGGCGAACTAGGTTGCTGCGTCAGCGCTTTACTCGAGTACGGACTAGAGTAAGGTCTGCGACACAGCTGTTCTCATCGGAAATCGAATGATCACAGGTTGTTATCATGTAAAGGCGATTCCTGAAATAGAAAATATTTTTTAAGTAGGTACTCCATCAAGATTATAATAAAAATATTATTTATCAAGTATTTATTAATTTTATTTCAGTTAGTACAGTTACAGATTACCTACAGATTATTTTATTAATCGGTACTTAAAGTAACACTTACTCCCTCATTATTATGTGGTAAAAGTTGTAGTGTATTAGTATTTTCCGGTGGAGTTGTATGTTCTTTCTGAGGTTTTTCTTCATATTCATAACTAGCTGTGCTAGCGGTGTCACCCGCGTTTATAGTTAATATTATAAAGACTATTTCCGTCATACATGATTTCTATGTAACTTTAACCATTAAGGCTGCACACGCGACGGAAGCTTAAAAAATGGAACAACTTCTCCCGTTTTCCCAACATTTCCCTTCACTACTCTGCTCCTATTTATTGTAGCATGATGAAATGTATACTATAACCTGCCAAGGAGTATGAAGAATAATTGTACCAAGTTTCGTTAAAATCCGTCAAGTAGTTTTTTGTTTCTATAAGGAACATACAGACAGACAGACAGACAGACAGACAAAAATTTTACTGATTGCATTTTTGGCATCAGTATCGATCACTAATCACCCCCTGATAGTTGTTTTGAAAATATATTTCATGTACAGAATTGACCTCTCTACGGATTTATTATAAGTATAGATTAAATTTGAGAATTTTCCTAGGAATAGACATTGTTTCTGGCTGTTAACAAAAACGGCAAAGGCTAGTTATTAGAAACCTTTTTATTTGTGAGCTGATATGGGGCCAAGATAAGGGACTGTAACCTACATGACGTATAAACAGGTCTGCTAGTAAACCATACACTTGCTGTCTGGAGCGTGTATCAATGTTTTGATAGGTTAGGTAGTTAATACTAGGTATGCATAGCATTGAGATGTCTTTTATCGAATTTTATTTGAGAAATGGGCCTCGTTGTTGATATATTTATATATCACTAATAACAATTAGGCACATAGCTACATACCTTACTAGTGTTATTTCTTCCGTTACGAAACTCGCGTAGGTAATTCTTAAAATAGTTGTTTTTTTGTGGGGTGTCTTCGTTCACTGAAGGACTTGATGGACTGAAAGATTCAGTTTCTAATCTGTAATTTAGAGGATCACGTCTGCTGGTTTTATAAGTCATGCATGAGTAGGTAGCAAGAAGTTTTTATCAAAATAATAACATACTTACTAGCGTAATATTATTGATAGGATCGTAATGTTATGTTTAACACTGTCTTTTGTTAATAAGTGTAGGTAATTCTATTCATTATTTTTATGTAATAAAGAACCAACCATTTTGCAGGACGGTGCAGGTTCAAGGCACATAGATAGACTCGTAACCTCATTATTGATATCATTGGATATATGCATGTCTAGCTGAAAGTGTCAGAAGGTCACATAATTATAAAGTAATGTGAGTGGGTACCGTACTCAACAAAAATAGTTTTAAAAAAATACCATCAAAAAAATTATTTAGTTACCTTATTTTTTCCAATTCTGAGTACCTGCTCTAATATTTTATCGGTCCTTCTTTTTATTTTTCTAAACTGATCTGAAACGATTGGGGTACAAATAAAAATTAATTACTTTATCTTTCGGTAAAATAAAGTCCTATTTCATAATGAGACCGGTAAACAATATTATCGTAAGGTATTAAAAAGACTCAAATCAAAATAATAACTGTGAACTGCATGTCTTAATAGAATGAACAAAACACATTTCGGTTTACAATTTATACAAATCAGATTTTTGAGTCGAAAAGAGGCCTAATTTTGTTTACTACTACTTAGTTTGCATAGCATTCGGTATGAGAAAGGCACTATCACTAATAAGTTCCACTAATATTAACTCTGTTTGGCATATTACAGGCCCATTTTTAAAAGTGCCTTTCCTAAATTAAAAATTATTACTGTACTTACCGACTTTCCTGGACAATAGAAAGGCTCATTCGGTTTTTAGCCCGTACGCCACTGAACTAGACATGTCCTATCCTAACCACCTTTGGCTCATCACTGATTGCATCTCTTTCATACTAAACCGGAGAGGTGAGAAGTGCCGGTGCGAAAGAGACCTAAATATGTTTTTGCTCGTTCTAACATAAATAGGCCTATATTTTAATTTTTATCGGATAGAGCATAGCTTTTTAAGCCTCTCTATGATCGTAACTCAGTTTCGCAAAATTTTGAATTAAGCCCCTTTAATACTGAGGGTGCGGTATGTGATGTCGTTGAATATTTGTTTATTTATTTATTTATTTATATGTAATAAAAATATACATTCAACTAAGGTAAGGGTAAATACAATGTTGAGAGACTGGTAAGTAGAGACATATACATACTTACATAAATACACATATATTTTTATTATTACTAATCCACTAGTTAACTTTTATTTTCTTTTAACATTTTTACCACTTCACTCCTAAATCTATGCTTTGTGTTTGCAAAGATGGCAATGGTATTGAACAATCTTATATACTGTCGAACGATCCTCAAAAGAACTGAATTACCATATTAATTAGAATAATGTCGTGGGATGCTTAATAACGGGGTGTTACGAGTGCGGTATTTCGGTGTGCAAAAGGTAAGTCTGGTTACTAAGTCTGGACAGTCAAGATTACCCCTATAATGTCGTGTAGGAGACCCATGTCTAGTACAAGCCTTTTCTGCTCCAAGGACATGAAATCATGCACGGAGTTACCATCTACATATGCTTTTTACATCTGAAATTCAAATGTTTCAGAAAAATCTTTTGTATTCGCTCAAGCCGATTTACGTATGTAACATACTGTGGCGACCATATAGGACTTGCATATTCTAAAACGCTTCTAACGTATGCTGAGTATACTACTTTTATAACAGAGGTATCTGTGACGGGCCTACAGACGCGCATAACGAAACCTAGATTTTTGTAGGCTTTTCTAGATATGTAGTCAATGTAAGAAGACATTAGCATTTTTTGATCAAAGTAGACACCTAAGTCCCTAATGCTGTCCGTCGTGTTTTCTTTGCCATTGAAGTGGTATTTATGGTGTATTGGTTTTAATTTGCGCGTGAATGTAATATGTTCGCATTTATTTGTATTAACAGTTATCATATTTTGATTATAGTATTAAATTAATCGGTCTAAATCGTTTTGCATTAATAAGCAGTCTCTTTGTGTGGCAATTCTACAAAATATTTTCTTGTCGTCGCGTACATAATATAAATATATATATTTATATTTTTTTTTTTTTTTTTTTTCAGACTGACATACCAGTTCCCTAGTCCAAACTAAGTTGATGCTTGTACTATGGATACTAGGTGAATGGATAGACATACTTAAATACGTTTATAAACATCCATGACTCGAGTACAAATGTCCATGTTCATCACACGAAACATTTGCCCCTAGCGAGATTCGAACCCGCGACCCTTGGTTTCGTGGCCAGGGTCTCTGTCCACTCGACCAACGGGCCAGTCAGAATATATTTCAAATGTTTAAGGCATGCTCCTATATCATATAGGTACGCATTATAGAAGAGTGGGGCCCAAATGGGAGCCCTGTGGGACTCCAGTGGGTACATTTACGTAATCGGATCGATAACCACCCAAAACTACAGCCTGTGACCTATTTGAAAGGTATGATTTCGTCCATCGAAGCAGATCACCATGCATTCCTAGTTCCTGTAATTTATTAGGTAGAATCATGTGATCACGCGGTCAAAGGCCTTCTCAAAGTCGATGTAAATTATATCGACCCGGCCTTCCTGTTTCATATTCTCAAGAACAAAACCGGTGAAACATGCAAGGTTAGTGTGACGGTAGATCGCCCCCTTAGAAAGCCATGCTGTTTTTCAGGGATAGATTGGGACAGGGTAGTATATATGTTGTTATCCACAAAACGTTTGAGCATCTTGGCCACAGTGCTTAGAATAGAAATACCTTTATAGTTCGTACCTTTTATACGCGAACCTTTCTTGTGTATAGGTACTATGTGAGCTGACTTCCATTTTTGAGGAAATATACCTTCCCGCAATGAGCGGTTAAATATAAGAGTTAGTTGGAGGGCAAGTGATTCAGCGCACTGAGACCAAAAGAGAGGTGGCAGACCGTCGCTGCCGGCACCCTTATCAGTATTCAGTTATTTTAATTGTTTTTTTACAGCGGCTTCAGTCGTTTGTAAACTAGACATTACGGTAATTTTATAATTTATTATGGAATCAGCTTGATAATAGTTACTACTAGGATTCCCGAACATACTTTGAAAGAAAGTGTTAAATGCATTACAGATATCCCGTCCCTTCGTGTACTCAATCCCTTCCAAACGTAGCTTCCCCGGGTAAGCCGATCCGCCACGCTTAGCCTTCAGGTCCAAAATGCCTTCGGATGACTCTTAATACTACTTTCACAAATTAAAGTGTATTTTAGAAAACATTCTTTTTGAATACGCTGCCCGTAATGGAGAAAATTCGTCGTAATACATTCTATTTCCGTATTTATTCCACCATGCGTGTGCTTTCGTTTTTTCTTTTATTATATTTATTAACGCTGGTGTATACCATTTTGGATACGATTGTTTACCTAAATAGCGGCTATAGGGTACGTATAGAGATACAGCGTCGTCAATTGTCGCGTACATAGCATCAACAGCATCGTCCATCGAGCCCTTACACAAGAGAGAACGCCAGTTTTGTCGGTTAAAATATGCGTTGAGATTTAAGTAATCAGCTCTTCTAAAATTACGTCGCTGTGTTGTAGCTTCTTGTAACGGAGTCACTTTTAGATCGAGAATGTTACAATAAAATTATGGGTGGGCTCGATCTTCCTTGAGGAGGGAGTAGGTGGATGGAATTATGGTTAGGGGTAGACTTGAAAATATTAAGTCCAAAGTATTACCAGCATAGTTTCTCAAGATACTATATTGCGTCAAACCACACAATGTAAGAAGGTTTATTAATCTCGAGCTAGCGTCCTGAACTTCTACTGATCCCTTTTTTAAGATTGAGTAGCCATTTTTATTCCAGGAAATACAAGGCAGATTAAAATCCCCCGCCAAAACAAAGTTGTCGTTTGGACAGAGTTGTCTAATGTTTATGATAATTTGTTACATCTTATCAAGATCAGAAGGCACTTTTCGGGCTTAGGTGGCTACTCACCCACTACAAACTCACCCAGTGGGTGAGTTTCCACTTTTTTATATTATTAGTGGTCATTTCACCCAATACTTTAGCCAATTGTGGGTGAGACAACTATTTCAAAGTTTCGGCATCGTCCGTTCACCCAGACTGAAAATTTTGTTACATCGCACACTCTTTTAGGGAAACAATGTCAAAGTCAAACTAAAATAAATGTAAAAAAGTTTAATAACAGCTACAAAAATCAATAAAACAAAACAATACTCCTAAGTAAAAAAGATTACAATCAATACTACTAAATCATTTTAATTCGTACTCTTAACAATTTCTCTATATACTTACTCTAAAAAAAAATTGAATTAATTTGTTTTTAATTTTCCTCAAATTCTCTTCACTATTTTAATTTTTCAAGACAATGACCTATAGAAATTTCCTGATCGACCAGTTCTCGAATTGCGTTTTCGATCGTTTTTTGCTGCAATATCGCTTCATTTGTCCGTTTTGTTATATACTTGTTTTTTTTCCAAAACGTGAAATAGTAGTTGGAGTCTTTGGTCAAAGTTTTCAATAGCACGGCAATGTTTGGTTTTGTTTTTATTTTTTTATTGAGACGTGAATTCCAAGACTCACATACGTTGTTGGTTTTGTAAGGTACGTCATGGAAACACCATGTATCAGTTAAACATGCACTCGGCTTTAGCCAAGTGCTTTGAAAATATTGATTAAAGTTGGCTATTTTTTTTTCTATTTGCATACATTCTCCCAAAATATAAAGCCAACCGTCAGATTTCAACTCTCTTGGGAGGTATGCAAGCGCAATACAACGTTTAATATGTGTTTTACACACCTTTGATTTGGTTAATCCAATCTGTTTGGCCTTTCTCCAGACGGCTTGGCTAAAATGAAATAAGCAGCCACGAGACTTAGATTGAGGGAATACTTGTCGAATTGCTGCCAAAACACTAAACTCAAAGTCTGTAATAAACAGGCCTGGTTGAAATTCCGCGATTTGACTTTTTATCAAATGCAACATAATTTCGTAAGTGCTTTGTTTTTTGTTTGGGAGAAGTGCGTAAAGTACAGGTATGATATTCATATTTTGGTTATTAGTGCTCCTAAGGTCAGCATGTATTGTATAAAGCTGGCTGAAAGGAGGGACTGCGCTTTTGAATGTACCATCACAGTAAAATTCTTTCGCTTGTTTTAATATTTCCCTCCCTTCATCACTCGCGAAAAGTAATATTCTAGTTTTCTTGTCACAGTAATCCGCAAAGAGAAAATTTTGGAACTGAGCAGGTATTACCACATCCTTAATTTTTAAAAAACGTACCTTGTCAGTTTGTAATGCCTTATGTCTGTGTTTATATAGCGTTTTTTTAATATTGTTGTATTTTGGTAATTTTTGTAATGTCTCATGGTCAGCACTTTTCATCTCTTCCAGTACATCCGAATAAATACTAGGCACTGGAGTGATCTCTTTGTTAACCCTTTGCATACACAAATTCAATCGCCGCTTAATCTCATTTCCAGCTATATCAGGCACACAGGTATGTGTTTGTTTTTTTATAACAGCAGTAACGTTTGTGATCAAACTGCCAGTGCATTTTACTTTAACACAACGCCATACGGTATGTTCATTATTGTTGACGCGCCTCATATTGTATCTGTATCCATTAAACAAAAGAATTTGCCTCCCCTTTGTGAATCTATAACTATAAAATCAGACAGGTCATCCATGACTGAAAAAAAGACGTGAAGAAAATTAAAAAAATCCTGCATAGATCAATCTAAGATAACTAAAACTATAAAAAGAAAATTTACATATTTCTTACCTCGATTGGTATGTCACAAAAACACCAATACAACAATTAACACAATATCAACAATACAATGAAATATTCGTTTTTTATTAATTACTATGACAGCTGCAATTATTAACTTTATTGTTAACTTGCATACTTACATACATACATACATAACATCACGCCCATAATCCCCGAAGGAGTAGGCAGAGTCAAAGGGGTAGCATGCCCCCTCAACCACATTCAGCCAAAAACAAAGCCGGGCTGGGTTAGATGGGAAATTGTGAAAAAGCAGTGACAAGCGGCTAACCTGTCGCCTACACAATCACACACCCAAAACCCGATATACCATTAGTCGCCTTTTACGACATGCTAGGCAAGAATCACAGTTGGCACATTCTTTTTTTTTTGTCCCAGATTAACATGGGCCAAGTCCCAGACCAACATGGGACAAACTTGCATACTTCCGAAAAGATAATGCAAATCATGAGTCCATAACTACGACGCAATTTTTTTACAATTACCCACATAATTAATAAAAAAAAGTTATATATCTAAATCGCCAACAGATGATGTTAACGTATTATATATAATCCTATGTTTAGTTTTTAAGTTGTTTTATTATTGATTTATAAAAGCTTTCAAGAAAAAAACAGACAAAAAGCACAAAAAAAAAAACGATTGAAAACGCAGTTGGTATCACGAAATTTCTAAAAGTCATTTGTCTTGTAAAATTAAAATAGTAAAGAGAATTTGAGGAAAATTTGTAATGAATTGATTAATTTTTTTAGAGTAAATAGAGAAATTGTTAGAGTACAAATTAAAATGATTTAGTAGTATTGATTGTAATCTTTTTTACTTAGGAGTATTTGTTTTGTTTTATTGATTTTTGTAGCTGTTATTAAACTTTTTTACATTTATTTTAGTTTGACTTTGACATTGTTTCCCTAAAAGAGTGTGCGATGTAACAAAATTTTCAGTCTGGATGAACGGACGATGCCGAAACTTTGGAATAGTTGTCTCACCCACAATCGGCTAAAGTATTGGGTGAAATGACCACTAATAATATAAAAAAGTAGAAACTCACCCACTGGGTGAGTTTGTAGTGGGTGAGTAGCCACCTAAGCCACTTTTCGGGGGTCTGGCGGAACATAAACTACGCATAGATGTAGGTCGACATTTGCATTACAGGTGCGTGAGGGTACCGTAAGACACAGTATCTCAGCGGGCCCGCAACTGCCGAGGTTGCGACGAGTAACCCTAAGTGTCCTTCTGATTAGTATCATGACTTCGCCCCCTGTATATTTACCATTAATACTTAAATTTCTATTGGCCCGAAAGACGTCGTAGCAATCGTCGCATATCTTGCCATCGAAAATACCTTCATGCACCACGTCTCCGTCATTGTTATCGTAATCATTTCTCAAAATACTTTGTTGTAACTCAAGAAATTTCGTCCTGAGACCACAAACGTTTTGATAATAAATATTAAAATCACATTTATCATTGGCCATTTCTGAATAAGATAATCATTCCATAAAATATTTGTTCGAGGTAGCCAACAATGTAAAACAAAACCATAATCAAGACAACAATTAATAACATTAAAAGGATTTTGTTAAGGCATAGAGTGCTAATGTATTTACCTTGCTCCTGGATCGCCACATAAAGATAAACAGTAACACTTGTCCGTAAAACAAATTGGCAAAGTCCAAACAATAAAATAAGTAATACACAATCCGCATCACACGTCATATAGTCTGTAGGATTTAGGCTTACAACTGACCCTATCCGAGAAACGTGATGCAATCACACAGTGCACTGATCTTATTCGTATCAAATT
This sequence comes from Glyphodes perspectalis, assembly GCA_951394215.1. NCBI lineage: Eukaryota > Metazoa > Arthropoda > Insecta > Lepidoptera > Crambidae > Glyphodes > Glyphodes perspectalis. The sequence continues at coordinate 7,262,790 of OX596224.1, forward strand.
CATAATAATTCTTGTTTTGAGACGGAGTATTTTTGTAATTATTATTTGTAGGGTGGGTTGATTTAGCAGCGACTCGCAGCGCGCGGACAATACTCCTCAGTGGTCTTTTAGATGCGTGTAATATAGGATGCTCGACAATAAAGAGTGAGTGGTCTTTGTAATGTATTGTGCGTTTGTAAAAGTGGATTTTCAAATCAATATAATTATAAAGGTGTAATGAATATATGATATATATTTACTTAAGTAATAACAGAATATAATACGCATAATATTTTAAAGTGGTCGCATGAACTGAGAAAAATAATAATAATCACTAAAACAAAATAATAACAACAATAACGTGTAAATAGTAAAATAAACAATTTATGAAATTTCCAAGGATGATATACATAATAGATCAAATCAAAAATCAAAATCAATACATAACACACACATACATAACATCACGCCCACGATCCCCGAAGGGGCAGGCAGAGTCGAAGGGGCAGCGAGCCCCTTCAACCACATTCAGCCAAAAATAAAGCCGGGCTGGGTCAGATGGACAATTGTGAAAAAGCAGTGACAAGCGGCTAACCTGTCGCCTACACAATCACACACCCAAAACCCGATATACCATTAGTCGCCTTTTACGACATGCTAGGCAAGAACCACAGTTGGCATATTCTTTTTAAGTCCCAAACCAACATGGGACAGTGGGCTGGGTTGGATGGAAAGCTGTGAAAAAGAAGTGACAAGTGGCTAGCTCGTCGCCTACTCAGTCACATACCCAAAAGCCCGTAAACCATTAGTCGCCTCTTACGACATGCTAGGCAAGAACCACAGTTGGCACATTCTTTTTTTTTGTCCCAGATCAACATGGGCCAAGTCCCAGACCAACATGGGACTAAATCAAAATCAAAATCAAAATCAAAATAATTTATTCAGTTAGTTGTGGTTGGAGCTTCCTTTTAAGCAACATATTTGCTTGTATTAGGAAAACTCCGCTCTTCTTTAAATATTACATACGTTATATTTAAACTTTCCTTAATTTAATTTTCCTTAATTTTAATCTTAGTTACATTATAACATTTATTTTTATTTTAACAAATTCAAGTTACATTATGATCGGAAGTAAGAATTTTGTAGTAACGGAGTAAACAAAGTAGTTAAAATTAAATTTACGAGTGTTAATGTGTATGAAATATAGTTTTGTTCTTTTATTTTAAAATTGGTTTATAATGCATTCGAGATCGTTGTAATTAATTGTTTTTAACCAATTTATTAAAGATTTTTAGCTTCATCATATGATAGGGAGTAGATGTTTATTTGTTTATTAATTTGATTATAAAGATAGGCCGACTGATACTCGAATTGTCGCCTAGCAAATGTTGATTTAACAAGAGGCTGTGTTGCTACGCTGTGTATTCTTCTCTTAGAGGTTATATTTGGGTTGTAGCTGATAGATTTATGTTTTTTTAGCACTATTTGCATTAAATACAACTTCCTTATTGACAGAATCCCGCTCGTCGCATATAGAGCTTCAGTTGGGTATCGGTATGGTTTAAAAAACATTACCTTCACCAGAGCTCTCTGGGCCCTTTCCAACTCTAAAAATCTTGTCTTAGTGGCACCACCCCACACCGGCACACGATACAAAATGATAGACTGAGCCAAGGAAACATAGGTTTGCAGCAAAAGGCGCTCCGAGGCTACGTGACGTAATGACTTGAAAGTCCACACTAGCTTCCTTACCCTGCTCATGAGTAATTCCGTGTGGTTATACCAAGATAAGCACTGGTCTAGCATTATGCCTAAATACTTTATATGTGTCACTTTTTTGAGTTCTTGACACAAGCAGTCTGGATGGGGGGCGCTTTTGCATGTATGTAATATTATTTTAAAATCTTCTGTAGGTTGACTATTGTTATATTTAGTGAAACACATGTAATTGCTCTTTAGTACATTGAGTGTAAGGAGGTTTATGTTAAGCCAGGAGGCTATCCTAGCAAGCCCCATTTCGGCGTATACCCTTAATTGCTCCCAGTTGTCTGCAGTAAAAACAATAGCTGTATCGTCGGCATATGTGACTATTTTGTCGCCGTTTATTTGCATATTACAGAGGTTGTTAATATAAATTAAAAACAGCGTAGCACCCAGCACGCTGCCCTGAGGTACTCCGCAGGTAACAGTAGACTCCGAGCTAATAGTCGAGTTTACTTTAACGCGAGTCTTTCGATTGCTAAGATAGTCCCTAAAAGCTGAAGTGGCAATCCCCTGACGCCCATATCATACAGATTATTTAAAATAATTGAAACAGAAACCGTATCAAACGCCTTTTTCAAGTCTACAAAGATGGCCAGGCACTTTTTTCCCGAGTCAACTTTGTAATCTACAATAAGAGAAGTAAGAGCAAGAACTGCATCTTCTGTGCTTAAATTCCGTCGGAAACCAAATTGCGAAGCTGATAGTAGGTTAAATTTTGTCAAGAAATTTAACAATCTAGTGTTAATTATCCTTTCCAAAAATTTTGCTATAATAGACAATACCGAAATTGGCCTATAGTCCGATGGATCGGCCCTGTTCCCGTCCTCATAAACGGGCGTAATAATAGCTTGCTTTAGAGCAGAAGGAAAAATACCTCGCTCAAAGCACAAATTTTCAAGATGAACCAGGACAGGGACCACCTCCTTGTGTGTAAGTTTTATGAAATCTGTCGGTAAATTGTCCCACCCAGGGGCACTGTTCGATTTCATAGACATAAGCACAGAATAAACCTCATCGGGATCAGTGTTATACATTGCGAAAGAGTTAGGTTGTAAGCTTGTAGAAGACGTTGCTAAACAGGAGTGATATTCTGAAGGATTTGAAATAATATCCTCAGCCAATTTCTGTCCAACAGTTGCAGAGTACGAATTAACAGTATCCACAGACTCTTGGGGAGATGATGCTATTTGGAGGAGTTCAAGATTTCGCGACTTTGGTGGTTTTCGCTGTGTGATACTGTTTATGGTCTGCCATAACTTTTTTGGATTCTTGATAGCTTTGTTTAACTGTTCCCTATCATAATTCCGTTTAAGCTTTTTGATCAATGTATTACAAAAATGTCGGTAACGTCTGAATGTCATTTTTAATATTTGATTATCTGGGTCTAGTCGTACCTTCCTCTGCATAGCGTTTCTGTTCTTTATACATCGGAGGATACCAAGTGTCATCCACGGCTTTATAATTTGACTACTCATTTATAATTGAATCATTTTTAAGATTACTACTAAGTTTTAGCAAGACCATCGATAGTTGCTGATTTATTGACATCTCTTAGTTTTATGATGAGGTGGTCCAGACAACTAGTCGGCAATATATGGCCTGGGAGCATACCATGCGTTGCAAGCATGTTTAGATAACTAAATCTATTGCAGCAGTCTTGACTGCATTCTTCTGCCCTAAATATCAAATTAATTTTTATGTCTCCCGTTAGAATTACATTTTTATTTATGTTGGTGGATTCTAGGTGATGATTTAATGAAAATATAAAATTATCCGCTCTTGATGTAGAAGGAGATCGATAAATACCAATAACAGTAATATCATTCATAGTTATCTATAGGCAAGATGCGTCAGATATATCTATTTCAGTAATGGCAGCTTTATGCTTGTCTCTAAGAAAAGCAACTACTCCATCAGCTTGGTTGAAATGCTTAGTTGTGTGATATGATGTATACTGCTGTATTTGAGGGATATTTTAATCAGGGTCAAGCCAACATTCGGTTAAAATGATTAAATCTACATCAAAGTTAAATTTAGCTAAATGTAATAATAGATGCAATTCTGGCGGAAAGGACATGCGAGTAGTCGCACATGAGTTATGCGTATCGTTATTAAGTTGAAGTTGTAGGTCATTGCGATTAATGAGCAAGTTTTGCGCTCAGTCAAAGAGTAATAAACATTTAAGGAAAGGTTACTTACCAATTCTTTACGATCAACGAATGCCTTTACATATTCAAACGTAGAAAAATAATAATACCATTGAGGAACAAGCAAGTAAATAAGTAAATTAGAAGAGTAAGAGTTCACATTATTTTTAAGATGTCAGCTTCTTGTGTAACCTATATAGCTGGAGAAAGGTCGTTTTTTCGGATGTAGATTCTTCAGTTTTTTGTCCATACATACTGATACTGCTTTGATTTAGCTACGTCTCGGCATTTTTCTAGTAAAATCTTGTTGAATCTTGTTAAATGCTCATTAACATAAATAGGTTTAGGACTGCCGTGTATTCCAAAGATTTGCGTAGTCAAACGATTTTTTCTGATACCTGATATTATGTTGTGCTTTAGTAATCGTGACTTTAATTTTGCAACAATTGATTTTGGGCCAGGCTGTTTTAGTACAGCTGACACGCGATGTACATGTATAATGTATTCAGGAGAAATGTCTACGTTGGCATACTTAGCAATAATATGTATGATATCCTGTAGATTTTCGTTTTTCATTTCCGAAACTCCAACGATTTCAATATTGAGGAGACTGTCCCTTTGGTTATTCATATTTAGTTCTGATTGCAGTTGTCTGTTTTCAATTTTTAATTTCTCCAATTCAAATTCTAAAGTATCTATCTGGTTTGTATTCTGCCGTCAAGGACTCAACCTTCTTATTGAGGTCATTATATTTATCATTAGCAAATTGAACTGAGTTTGAGATAAAACAAGCTGCCATTTGTTTCATCGTTTCTGTGTGTTTGAAATCTAAAGATTGGACCGAGTTTTAACTTCCTTATATTCTTGGCGTGCATTTATTATTTCTGATCTAATTTCTGAGATAGACAGGTTCACCTTTTCAAGGTCGTTCTTTAATACCGTGTCCAAGTTGCTTTTGATTGAAGATATTTCCTTCTGCATCTCGGATTTCCGATCATTTAACGTACTCCGAATTTCTGTTGTAAATGATTTGAGAACTTCGGTTACTTCGTCATCATGTTCATTCCGCTTCCGTAAAGTATTGTTAACTGGTTCGGTGAAATTGCTGGATTTGCTTAGATCTGTGTCAGAGCTATAATGTTTGCTCGGCGAAAGTAATACATGTCCATACTGCATTATTGTGCTACGACTCTTCTGTGCACTCTTAATATTTGAAAATTTGCCAAAAATTGGCTAGTTTAAAATTTGGACTTTACGTGGGCTTGTAATATGGTTTGTTTTTTATTGAGGTAAGTAATTGTATTTAGCTCCGAAATTCAACAACACGTCTACTCAGTAAGAGGCGCAACCCTCGGAATTTTTGATAGAATTCAAAAGTTCTCCGTATTTACTTTGACAGCCGGCCGGCGAATACGAATCGTTGACTTTATTTGAGTTTTATGCACAACACAGTCTTGCAACCATTAGTCCTGGCTATTTATATAAATACCTAACGAATTTAACTTTCTTGTGGTGTACAATATCAATAAATATAATTTAAATTTATTAAATAATTAACAGCTGGCGATTTGACGTATGTCACCTAGGGATGTCAGAGACAAAAAAAAATATAATATTACATAGTTGGTAAACTTTATAACAAACATTCGCTGCCCGCGGGACAATAAAATGTGAGACTACGACAAAGATTATATATCTCTCTTTTGCACTTACAGCCCTAATGGGGAGGCGTAGTGTTGCACGAGTGTAGCGTCGATATTAACACTATAAATATTTTTTAACGGACGAGGCTGACAAATATTTTCACGTGGACAAGTTGGTCCGTCGTTAGTGCACTCGCGTTTAATGTTCCCAACAGTTTTCAAACACAAACTTTGTCTGTAAGATCACGTGTTTGGTTGAAATTAATAGTCTTAAATTTTTCGGGATCTTCTTTTAATTCCGTTATAAACATTAGCACATTGTTGATAACTATGTGCGCTTGAGGTTGAATGTTGGTTCCAACGCGTTTAATATGTATTTCCAAAAATGCGTCCATATTAACTTGTGTTAATTAAATATTGATGTATAATCGTCGTACTACTTCCAGATGTGAATGTCAAATGATACAGAAAAATATATAAATACAATTAATTAGTAAATTACTCTTAAAAAAGCATTTATAAATTGAGTAATTATTTTTTCTGAAAGGGTAATTTACTAATTAATTGTCATTTGCCAGCGCAATAAGTAAATAATCATGATGCGCCGGCGCACATAACAATGTAAGTTGCAGTTATCGATAAGTGACGCACCGCACACGGGTCGCCCTAGCGCACAGATGATTTATGGCACCGCAGATGGCGAGTGTTTGACACAGTAGTCATTTTTTTTCTAAAATAGCGAGAGCGTTGGATACAATTGTGCTTATGGGCTCACGGAACGGCAGAACACAGATGGAGTTATTAATAGCCTCCTACTTACATCATCGGCGGCTATATGTCAGAATTAATAGTTTTAATGAGGGCAGGATTGTTTAATTTAATGAGCTTATTGTTTAAGGTGTATTACAAGGTAGCATTTTCGGACCCTCCCTTTTTTTATGATATACATTTGAATTTTTTGGATATACAAAATAATATCTATGCAGAATTCACTAGTTCCGTTTTTAATGATTGGCCCTAGACTGTAATATTTCGACGGGTCCCAAGAACAAAGACGTATCTTCAAAATTTGAGGGAGACGAGAAGTTGCAGTTCGAGGCACTAAAGTTACGCGAGTCAATTACAAACAAACAAATAAACATAAAGCAATTTAATTTCATGTATAATCTATAATGTAGTGTTATTTTAAATCTGACATTTTTAATTAAATATTGACTTGTTTTACATATTTTTTGAATTTATAATAGTCGTTAATTGAAATAATGATAATAATTTATGTATTGTCGAGCAATTTTTAATGTATTCGTTTGTATTTTTTTTTCGTAAGCCGATATGGCAGATCACAGTGATACTATTTTTATGTAACTAGACCTAATGACATTTGTCTGTGACACCTGTGCATTACGAATAAATGATTTGATTTGATTTAAACATAACATCACGCCCATAATCCCCGAAGGGGTAGGTAGAGTCAAACGGGCAGCATGCCCCTTCAACCACATTCAGCCGAAAATAAAGCTGGGCTGAGCTGGAGCAACCTGTCGCCTCAACGCCTCAACAATCACACATCCAAAATCCGATATACCATTAGTCCCCTTTTACGACATGCTAGGCAAGAACCACAGTTGGCATATTCATGGGACATTGGGCTGGGTTTGATGGGCGAGTCAATTACGGTATGTATCTGAAAACTATAATATGTAGAAAATTATAGTGAAAGGTATTTGTCTATTTAGTTTACTTGCTTTTGCTCCCTAATGATTTATTTTAATTATGTATTGTATTTCAAATGGATTCATTATATAATTATAAGACTTTGTTCTTTGGAATAAACTAAGACTTAACTTTATATGCGACTTGGTTTTATGAAATCTTTATAATCTTAATAAGTTGAATGTGTACGATAATGACTAAATCGTATGTTGCAAATGTAGGTACCTGTAATGTCTCTAAACGTAAATGGTAAGAAATAAAACCATTTATATGATTACTTATTTCTTGCTCAAATCAAATAGAGTTCCAGTGGCAATATTTTTTTACAGTAAGACATATAAAAATATGCTTAACCTAAAAACAAAAGAATAATAACAACATTCTAAACAAAAAGAATATTTGAAATCAGTAACCAACTTTTTACCTATTCTTGTTAAAAAAAAAAAAAAATTACATTCTGTAGAAATGTATGCTCTTTATTCCTATTAACCTCTTAAAAACACTTAACAAAGGTCAAAATCTTTCATCAAACAAAATTTCTTTTTTTACGGTCAAACATTAAGCCATTAAGCCGTTTTTTACATTATCATATTACGTCATCACTAAACCTTATACAAAAAAACAATAAAATAATAATCTTTGTTTTTTTTTTTCGTTTATTATATTTTAATCAATGCTAGCTAATTACCAACTATTCAGTTACTCAACTTTATTTTACTTTTACTATTTTTTTAGATAACAACTAATTTATATTATCTTAAGGGCGACTTGCAGCATTTTATTTTAAACTGGATAAAATTAAATCTAAATTTAGTCATTCTGTCGCTGTCAGATATTGGGTGATGACAGAGACAGAATGACGCTAAATCGAGATATAATGTAATCCAAATTTAAATAAAATCCTGCAAGTTACCCTAATACTATGATGCCTATCAGTCTTATTAAATTTCACCAATCTGAGTCTCTCGTATTAAAGAAAAGGATATTACTTATTCAGTTCCATCACTTAAAAAAAAAAATGTTAAATGTGGGTACGTCATTTTCCATTTGTTACCGCAAGTGTGTGTTGTGTTTGTGAGATTAGAATGTAAGTATTAATGTATTTACTATTAATTTCTACAAGTGTTATATATCAAAAGAATCCTCAAGATATCTGCCAATTGATTATCTATAAATATCAAAGTTTACTATCAGATATTGGCACAAAATCGACGATATAAAAATAATACAAAAATTCAAACATGGCGTGCCGGTTTTCGTGTGTTGTTTTGTTTTTTGAACTACTTTAAACTCGTATTTGTACTCTAGTTCTTGCACGAAAAAAAAATCTATAGTTTCAGCTATACCATGTATTTTTTATATTAATATAGCTTTACTAGTTTTTGAGATATTAACGTTTTAAGTAGGCAATGAGCGCGCGCTTAGTTCGCGGAAAAATCGTTCGCGGCGCTCGAACATGCGCGGTGCCGCGACCTGTCAAAGGACGGGGTGACAAGCCGTTAAGTTGTCATCATCATTTGTAGGGTAAAGATTTAAAAAAATACTGCATTATTTACATTTATACTATAGCACATGCTTTCTAAATCATTATAACGCGTGTAAAAAATACCTTAACGAAGCCGTGAACTACATATTCTCCTGGTCATTACGAACATCATTAGTTCTAGAAAAATACCTCGGAAATGTATAGTTTCTGAGATATTGACCTTCAAAGATAAAAAAAAAATCTACGTTTTTTACATAAAAAAAAATTAAAACTTTATTACTAACATTTCTTCCAAAGAAACCATATCTTAATTTTGAATATTTTCTAGCAAATAAGGCCTTTCAAATCACGGCCTGCAATGTACATCGCACGCGCACACACAGTCACTATCCCCTGTAGCGGCTGCGCGGATACTACACAGCGTACGCACACGCGCGCGCGCCTCAGCTGTTCTGTGTACCACTCGCGTATCCGAGGGCAACGACTCGCAGGCGCGGTCGGGCCATCCCAGCTGATCGCTCAAAGCCTAGTTTTCATCAACTTTATTAGTTATCTAGGTACATTGCTTAGATACCTGTAATTAACACGTAAATAGTAACTAAATACACCAATCACCTTTTTCTTTCGACCCTGGGAATGCATTATGTACCCATAACCTCAGTTGGGGAACTTAGGTCATGTTAAGGACTCCCAGGTCCTGACATAATACCGCATTTATTATTTATACGATGTCAGAAAAGATAATTGTACATGTGTTTGTAGAATGATGGATCTTACGCGCGTAGCGCGACACTCCTATAGGAAAACTAATAGCAATAAAATTTATAAGGAATTTAATTTGGATTTTTTCCAATTCGCTTATTTATTATACAAAAGATGAAATTACGTAGTAATTAATACAAGGTTGGTTAGTAAATACAGTAATTCTTTCCAATTTACTCGAACCCAGTCTAATTTTTAGTCAGGATTTCAAATAAATTGAACTTTTTTTTTCATACAATTAGAGCATTCCCCAGCGCCTGAAAGAATACTCTGGCAATTTCCTCTTTCTGCTTTAAGAACGAACTTATTGACGATAAATAAACGTAAATTCATTTTGGATACAACTCGGACTAGTAAAAAAAGAAGGACTCCGCGCCACTAACTAGTCATTGAAGCTCCTCAGGTGCTCCACCTTGACTCGTAACTTACGTCACACATTGATACAATAAGTGCTCCAACTGACAGATATCCGATATCTGGTATCCATAAGTATCTCACTCACGCATGTATAAACGTGGCTTCACGCTATAGTATGACAGCGTGGAGTCCGTCGTTTTTACTAGTCCGTGGGATACAAGCATAAAATTATTACAATTTTATTTTACGTACTGGGCTCCTCTAACCCAAGTGTCAATTGAGAAGTATTGAAGTCTGCTAGGCAAACAACAACACTAATCATTAGGTGAAAACTAAGGCAACCTGTAACCCAAAAGCCTAGACTCAAGTAAATTTATAATAAAATTGTTAAATGAATGTCAGCGGGAATTACAAAAATTTACGCCTGGCCTTAGAAACATTTCAACAACGCGTTATTATTATTGCAGGCTTAATAGCTCGTTTGATTTGATTTTTGTTTAGCAGAATTATTATTTTGAAGAAACTTATTAAATTAGTAACAACTAAAACTAAACTACGTTTTTTTTACAATTGGTGTAAGTAGTATCAAACAATTAAACCAGTTGCTAACACGTAAGCAAATCTGATTTTGTAAATAATTGCAAACAAAACAGATGTAGCTTAATCGTCAATAATACGACAACACTAGGCGAGGCGGCAATAACCGGATCGCGTGCGCTGATTGGTCAGCCGCGTTTGTTTACTTTAAAGGAGCGACGGTTTTTTCTTATTATTGACGTATTTCAGTTCGGTTTCATACGACTTCGGATGCGTATTGATTTCGGATAATTTTGTGATTTTGTATTGTTATATAGTTTTCTTAAGTGTTTTCGTGTCGAGTTGAGTGCTATTAGTTGTGTTGTGCTGTGATAAGTGTCCAAGATGCCTTTTTATGCAAAAAGCGCCCGCAAGTACGTCAACATGGTGTACTGTTACGGCATGGCCCATGGAAATGCTTCCGTGGCACTGCGGCTGTATGGGATAGAATATCCTAATGCACATCAGCCTCGTGATCCTCGAGTGATCACTCGGGCAATGCAGTGGTTGTTAGAACCAGCCTATAGCGCCCGTTTTATAGGGCCGTGAGTTTTCGACCGCCCCTGTGAGTCAGCTGATGAAATGCGTCAAAAGATCATCCACGTTTTTGACGAACTCAAAAGAAAAGCAGTTCAAGAAGGACTCCTGGACCGGGCGCTTCGCAACACGCTGTACAGGGCGCGTGTTTGTTTACCCGTAGCGGGTCGCCAGTTCGAGCCACATCTTGTCCGCTTGGAGAGACCTACACTGGATGACAATGATGAGCACTAGGTAAGTGCTTACATTGACTTCGTACATGCAAAAAAGTGTTTTTACGTGTGAAATAATTAGTATAATATCAGTCATGTTTCCATCGCACACACGCGCTCGCGTCGCGTAGGTACCTAGCGAGAGAGCGGGGATGCCCATTCTCCCGCGCACGCGCCCGCGCTTGCGCGACGTACATTGCGTGGTCTAGAAAACTGCCGTTTTTTTATGCATAAAATTAAAAGTCGTTTCCCTGCAATAATATTTGAGTATAATACTCAGTTATAAGAGTGGAATGCGTGGTTCAAGGCTTCGTTAAGGCTTTTTTTACACGCTGTATTTAGCTTTTGTTAATTTAAATGGTGAAGTATAAGCACGGTCCAAGACAAGTAATATAGATGAGTTTCTTGTATCATTTCGTAGAACCAAGCATTCGTAAGATTCTTCATTTAAATCATACTTAAAATAAAATTTATTTGGTTCAGATCTATCAACGCAAACTTCTTTAACTTTAGTCCACAGTATTTTATGTTTTCTAGAATTTTTGTTCCATTGTTTGTCATTTACATGGGTCTTAAAGTTAAAGAAGTTTTCTTGTTTTATATTTTTAACAAAATATGGTTCTCCTTCTGTTTTTGCCCATCGTACTACAAGGCGGCATTCATCGGGTGTATGAATCATTTTGGAGTGAGCCGAACGCTCTATAAGGGCATGGACACTGTCTTCTTCGTTCTGGGTATGTCCTTTCTCTAGGAAACGATATGTAATGGACACCTTGTATTTTTTTGCTGCTAATAAATATACAAAAAATACAAATCTGTTCCGATTTTGGCCCGCACAATTATTAGATCAAAAACGAAATTCTTTTGTACCTTCTTCGGTACAATTATCTTTTATGTAATCTATCAAACAACTTCCAACTTCATTAGCTCCTCGTTTAGCTACCGTTTCATCCCACATATATTGTTTAAGAAAGTTTGTGCAGTTCATTAAAGAAAAATAATTAAAGCGACCGATAAAAGTAAAGCTACCTGAATTATTAGTACCAAAGAGACTTGTAAAAATAAAATACACGATAACAAGCTCTCACTCAAAATAGATAATACTATTCTAAAGTCTGATCAGAAGTGGCAAACGCTTTTGAAACATTTTTCTCATATGTTCCAGTCTCAACAACTTTTTTTTTTTTTTTTTTTAGTTGGGGAAACTCCCACGAGCCGTCACCCTCCACTCGGGGAAGCAGAGGGCGGTGTGTCGGACTCGAACCGACTAAAACCCCAACGTGGCCTCCAGCGGCGCAGTCCCGGAGGAGCCTGTATCCCCACTGTCGGGAGTATACGACAGCTCCTCCGGTGATGCGTGTGCCGCGCTACGCGGCCCACCTCGCGCGGCGGTGGTCGATGCTGTGTAGCCCACGACAACAGTCGTCGGATGCACAGCACCGAGCACGCGCGCGCGTCGAGACATGCCAGGCCACCCAGCATGTCTCAACCACTCCGCCCAGGATTCAGACGCCAATCATCCCCGTAACCGGCGTCGTGGGCCCACTCTCACGCTGTGCCCTCTGCTGAGCCAGAGGGGCACGCGGAGAGCGTCTCGCCAAAGGGGCCGCCTTCCGCCCGGCGACCCAAATTGAGGGCAGAGCCCTGTCGTCGCAAAGGGAGAGCGTCAAGACGCTCAATCCCTCTGCGACCCACCACGACGCGACCCAGCGCGTCCCTGTCGGGTTGCCGAGGATAGGGAGGCGAGCAACGACAACACTCAGCTCCTCCTTTTCCTCGGCAACCCTGGTCCGGCCGCAGTGGGCTACAGCCGGACCGCCGCAACTGCCCGGTAGCAAGTCGTGCAGTTGCGGCTCACCTCGGGGTCCTTCTTCGCTTCAGCCCTGTCATGTCAGGGCCTACTAAGCCCCCCCGGTACGACAAACCGAGGACCCCGGCGCGGGGGAGTCTCAACAACTAGTCAACTGCCGTCTAGCTCGCATCTAGCTCAATCTCTTCTCAAACCACATGTGCAAGAGTGCACAACCCAACTCAATTTCCGTCATATAAACTCTCAAACTATTTTGAACACTTTTAGAGAAATAAGTATGTGCCGCATTGCCGCACGTAGTAAAATATAGCACGTATCGCACGTACGAGATATAACATGATCAAGCATTTACTAGCAGATAGAGTGATATATAAACTGTAATACAACGTTAAATAAATCAGTCATCTTCAGTTATCTACAGACATCTATTAACCTGTGTCTCATTCCACACCAATCCTATACGCGGTGATATTTGGCGGCGAACCCAACGTAATGGGGTAGTTGAGACTTATACCAACTGTTGTCTCAATTACCCCAGTCCTATACTCGGTTAAAGTGGTGACCCCGACAGAACAACAAAATGGTGAAGCAAACGAGCCAAGGGATTATGGTAAAAGTAAAAACCCCGACAGAACAACAACATGGAAACTCCGCGCAAGTCGTGTGCATCATACAGCATTATAAGAAGTCGCTGCCAACACCGCCGTCACATTCCGCATTTCGGAATTCTGGATCTCGAACCCGACCGACACTGCAACAACATGGGAACTCCGTGCAAGTTGTGTGCATCACAAAAAGTCGCTGAAAACAGGGCGTGGAATACAAGTTAACACGGTCGTCTCAAAATTAAGCAAAGAAGAAATAATACTTGTCAGCAACATAATATCTAGTCCCCGAGAACCGATTCGTCAGACTTGGATAAACTGAACCAGATTGCCGACAATATTAAGTAATTCAGACATAAACGAAGTGTCAGCAGTCGACGACAGCGCAAACAAGGTCACGATCCAACGATGGAAGAAATGCTAACTCAGCTGAAACAAATGCAATTGGAATTTGAGTGCAGTTAAAAACGAACGCAGCAATAATCGACGCAGATATTGTCGCAATTAATATTCGCCGAAGTCAAGTTCAAGGCCGCTTAGCCAAGAGAGAATATTTTGTCACTGTCATCGCAAATTTGGGAAATACGCATAAAGATGTGAAAAACCAAGCGATTGGGAGCTAGTGTATATTCCTAAGCATTAGGAAAAATAATTATAGCACAGTCAACGGCGGAACCTGTGCTATGTTTTCAAACAACCGCCTCATTTTTACCGACTGGAAAAGTGGTATGAGGTTTTGGTTAATTGATACGAGATCGGATAGATCAAAAAATAAAGAAAAATGTGAATTCCTCCAGAGCGATTGGATTTCTTAGGTTATCGGGTAACGAGCCAAGAAATACGCCAGACGAGGAGAAGTATACAAATACTAGCGAATACCCTAAGCCAAGGACAAATAAAGAGCTAAGAAGACCTTATGATGGATCGCGAATACGACAACGTGACTACGGAGAACAGAAGAGAGCGTTGCTGTTTCTTACAAATTGTATTGTTTTCATTATGTATATTTGTTTTTATTAATTTAATAATTTTTTTTTAATAAGGGGGGAGTACTGTGCCGCATTGCCGCACGTAGTAAAATATAGCACGTATCGCACGTACGAGATATAACATGATCAAGCATTTACTAGCAGATAGAGTGATATATAAACTGTAATACAACGTTAAATAAATCAGTCATCTTCAGTTATCTACAGACATCTATTAAACTGTGTCTCATTCCACACCAATCCTATACGCGGTGATATTTGGCGGCGAACCCAACGTAATGGGGTAGTTGAGACTTATACCAACTGTTGTCTCAATTACCCCAGTCCTATACTTGGTTAAAAAGTACAAAAAAGACTGAAGATTTATGGGGTTTATCAATAGATATTTAAAAAAATATAATACACTCTATTGCTCCTCTTTTATCCATTATATTTAATAAATGCGTTGATGAAGGCACTTTTCCTACTCTAATGAAGATTAGTAAAATTATTCCTCTATTTAAATCAGGTGAAAAAAGTGTCCCATCTAATTTTAGACCCATTTCAATATTACCAGCGCTAAGTAAGATTTTTGAAAAAGTCTTACTTAATCAAATAGTTATTCACTTTAAAATTAATAATTTATTGCACAATAATCAGCTTGGATTTACTAAAGGCAAATCTACTACTGATGCGGGTGTAGGTCTTATCAAACATGTGTTTGATGCTTGGATAAAAAAGTGCAATAGGTGTCTTTTGCGATTTGTCAAAAGCGTTTGATTGTGTAGATCATCAAACGCTGCTGATGAAACTACGATATTATGGTCTCTCGGACAATTCACTTAATTTTATTAAATCATTTTTAACTGATAGAACTCAAAAAGTACACGTCAATAGTACAACTTCCTTAGGTGTACCCTTACTTATGGGAGTGCCCCAGAGGTCGATATTAGGACCCTTGCTCTTTTTAATTTATATTAATGACCTCCCTTTATTTACTAGAGACTTGTGCGAGATCGTATTATTTGCTGATGATACATCCTTAATTTTTAAAATTGATAGACATAAAAATAATTTTGACGACATAAATAATGCTCTCAATCAGGTGCTCCATTGGTTTTCAACCAATAACTTATCGATCCCTCCTACGTAATCTATCGTAACCCACAAAAAGTCAAATTTCGTTTTTTTACAGTAACGTGTCAGATATTCTTCATAGTATCAGTGTATAAAATTTTACAACAAAACTCTCACGTTAAGGCTGTTTTTCCAGTCGTATAATATAGTAAGTAGAAATTGTATGCGATGTAAAGTATCGCATGAGTCAAAGCGACGGTTTACGAGGGGCGCGGGGGACCGCGGCGCGAGCGCGGGCGCGTCGTATGTGCCACTTACGATCGTTCACGCTGGAAAATGCCACGTATGTAGATTTTCCGCTCCGAATACGAAAAAAACTATGGTTATAGATAGTTATTGTCAGTATTTTTAAACATGCATAAAGAAAAGTATTTTGTGAAGAAGAAAATTTCATTAAGATCAGAAATTAGCTTGATTAATTTAGCTGTCAATAAAATTGGCGTTAATAAAGAAACACAAGAAAATCCAGGTAAACATTACTTTTTATGCATAATATTTTTGATATTAATTTAGTGATTACTCGTGATTAATATTTAATTTTAATAAAAAGTAAAACGTTAGTAAAACGTTTTTAATGTATTGATTGCTTCTCTATAGCGAATGAGTGGGGTAAATAACGGTAAGTACTACATACTATAACTTACATCGGAAATCAATATTTTTATGTTGTCGTATGTGATATTTACTATATCTTACATGGGAAACGTTGAGTAAAATTGATATGGTAAAATCACTTACTGTTGTTTACGTTGGTTATTATAGCGAATCATAAATAGTATGTATGACATACCACTATTTACCTCGCCCCTATATTAACATACGATATGTTACGTTTCAGGATATCGTAAATCCTTGCTATATTGTGTACATTTATGGTTATTATTCTTTGTTTTAGAATCTCCTTTGCCTCCTGGAGCTGATATAGAGACAATTAACAATGTAATGGACATCTTTGATGGCTTCAGTAGTTACTTAGTACATATGGCATAAAGGGCAGGGTAAACTATTTTTGTATTGCAGAAGAGGGCCAATCGGGCTATATATATAATAATAATAATATATGGCTTTAAACCTCGAGATTCGCTAAGATAAATGTTCAAAGAAATTGTCATATTAACCGTACCATCACAATACATCTTTGACTGTATTATGTATGTACGCAAGAACTTTCATAACTTTATCCAAAAATCTGATTGTCATCGTTTTGACACTTGAAATAAACACAAACAGTATTTGTCCCGAGTTGGTCTGGGACTTAAAAAGAATGTGCCAACTGTGTTTCTTGCCTAGCATGTCGTAAAATGCGACTTATGGTATATTGGGTTTTGGGTATGTGATTGTGTAGGCGACAAGCTAGTCATTTGTCACTACTTTTCCATAATGTTCCATCTAACCAAGCCCAGTTTTCGTTTTTGGCTGAATATGGTTAAAGGGACTTGCTGTCCTTTTGACTCTGCCTACCCCTTCAGTGATTATGGGCGTGATGTTATGTATGTGTGTATGTAAATAAACACAAGCCTGCCGTTCCGTGTCTAAGACTTCACAAGACTAGTGGTTCATTTAGGGGGTTAAGTATAAAATTTATTAACAAATTACCAAGCAATGTAATTGAACTGCCTATGCATAGATTTAAATAACATATTAAAGAGCATCTTATGAGAAAGGCTTATTATACTATAGAAGATTTTTTAAGTGACAAATATTTGTAATTACCTTTTATAGATTTGTACAGCATAGTAGCTTAAGAATATGATGATTGTTATTGATACTTATTGTGAATTTGGCGATGAAAAGAGTAACTATCGAGTTTCTTGCCGGTTCTTCTCAGTAAAAGCTACTTTCAGAATCTGGTGGTAAATTTTCATTTGTATGTACTAACGATTTATAGGTGCTTATTTAAGCCTAAGTAAATAAAGATAATTCCATTTCATCATTTCATTTCAAACGAGGAGCAAATGAGGTAGCAAGCTGCTTATTGGAATTTATAGAACGCAAAATAGAGAATGGCTCTAATGATTTCAGATTTTTCTCTGACAATTGTGTTAGACAAAACGATGAATAGAATCGTGTACGCGTTGTACTCATATATGTTTATCACATAATAAATATAACGCATACATTTTAAGAAAAGGGCCATACTCAATCTGAAGATGATAGCGTTCATGCGTTGATAGAAAGAGGCTCTAAAAATAAAATAATTTACACGCCCATAGAATGGTATAACTTAGTGCGATGATGGGTGAAGCAAGACGGTCATCCTAAATAGTTAAAGAAATTGACTATTCAGATTTTTTGGATTTCAAACAACGTATTACCAGGTCGTAATTGGACTAAAAATATAAGCGGACAAAAAGTTTAATGTAATAAAATTAAACAAGTCTGTTTGAAGTATGAGAATCTATCAAAAGTGTATTACAAATATGACTTATCCAATAGTGAAAGATTTGCGATTGCTCTGAATACCAATACCTGATCTATAAAACAAAGCGACATAGTTTCTGTTCCCATCCTATATCAAAGACCGCTTCCCATACCTATGGCTAAAAAATCTGATTTATTTAGTCTTTGCCAGATTGGTATTATGTTTTTTTACAATTTTTAACATTTAAATAATATTGAAATGTAAGATGTGCAAAGGCTATATTTCGAGATATGAATTATGACGGTTTCATAAAGCACGCGGTTTGAGTGATCCATTGACTATATCATTTTATTCAAGTTTAACAAATTTTTAACTTAGCCGTAATGTTTTAACTATTTTTAACTAAATCTTTCTCGATTTTTGTTAAAATTGAAGAGAGGATCACGCAATCTACATGCATATATTTTTTTATAAGCTTTAAAATTGTATTGTTAAAAGACTGATTATAAGGTCGAATTCAATTAAGTTTAAAGTCAAAACATATTTTTTATAACTTAAAAAGGTGTTTAAGATAAGCACGGTTCAGTAATTTTTAATAATTAAAAGATAATTGTAAAATCATAATAATATTATAAATATAACTTGTTTTGGCTGTAAATTGTGTTTTATTATTTTTAGAAAACAAAAATATTCCAACGAACATTATAGTATGTACTACAAATGGCAAAAAAAATAAATTAAGTTACCACGAAAAGAATAGTAAGTGATACATGCTATATCTACAGACATTTATTATTCGACGTATATTATGGTATGTAATACTTGCGATAAAATAAAAAACATGTAACACGCAGTAAAGTATAGTAACATCAATTTCTCAAAAACCATTAATACAATCGTATTAAATCTAATCACATTATAAAATACATTAATTCATTACTATGCACAGTAAATTTTAAGTCGATACCTACACATTATAAAACTCTACACAACTTTGAACATTCAAACAGCTCTCCTGTAAAATTACTATAATGGGGTTACTATAGTTTACGTAGGAGGGATCGTTATTATTCAATGCAAAGAAAACTACACATTGTAAAGTTCTCAATGCCAAATGTGAGGCAAGCTAGTACTACAATAATTATAATGAACGATGAGTCCATTGATGTCGCTGTCGATGTCGATGCAGTTTGATCAAACAGCATTTCTGAGCATTACTCTAGACTCAAAATTATAATGGTCTCCCCATGTTTTAAACCTGGCACGAAGACTTAGCTCAGCTGCATATGCGGTTAGGAAGGTAAGAAATCTTTTTTATGTAGAGACGGCTAGATTAGTTTATTTTAGCTATTTTCATAGCATTATGTCCTACGGTCTGCTTTTATGGGGATACGCAGCGGATATCCAGAGTAGTAGTGTAAAATTGGGTATTCTGGATCAAGGAATCCAGAATCCCACAATTTTACACATTGAATTGATGAATAAGTTAGATTCGAAAACTCGTCTTCTAATTCATTTGAATAGTACTTATCCTATGGATGTTTTTTAACTATGATGATGATACTACTTTTTACAAATTTTATAATGAATAATAAACTATTCGAATGATTTGCAAACAGCAAATTCATGTAAAATTAGTTACCTACTTAATAATTAAAAAAAAAAAAAAAAAAAAAATTATCACATATTCTAATTGAAAACTGCTTCTAGAATATAAAGTTCTTAATAAATACAATTTTCAACGATCCATGATTTGTAATCGGATTCAACGTAATCAAAGGTTACCTCGAATCTGATCTCGCTGCGCAGCCGCGCTATATACTCTTAAATACTCAGCTGTTGCTTTGTTATTGATGAATCGTTAGTTTTATTGTATGCTTAAACCTAGCGCCTCACACAAGCGATGTTTATGAGTGTCTGCATATCTACCTTATTAACAGTACGGTTTATGACGATATATATCTACTTATAAGATGTATAGTCAGGAGACATAAATAAAGATTTAAGAAATAAATGTTAGTATAAATTCATTCTAGAAAAGTGTCACTTTGTAAAACAAATTGTATTAATTATCTACCTAATAATTTAGAAAACATTATACCAATAAAACATAATTACCCTTACTTGTCACCCAGTAAAAAAGAAACACCTTTTTACTCTAATATAGGTACGCTACCTACTATAAATATAGTACAATATTTTGAATCTTTATATGTGTGACATGTCTTATGATCATAGCAAGTTAGAAATTTAAAACAACAATTTTCGTCTCTATATTATTTTAGGCGGGTAGTAATAGGCAGGGGTACCAGGCACAGTATTCTCAACGCTTAACTAAATTTTCTTGTTTTAACAGATTTTACGAATGCGTTAGCGATGACATGAAAACTAAATTAAGTCTGATGAAATTTCTATCAATTCTGTAGTTAACTAACTATAGCAACACGTTGAAAATACCGCTCCATGGGTGGAATTAAACCAAATAGAAATTATTATTCGTTTATTTATTCCCAATCCATAGGTACTAATACGTAGGTATATATTATAAACTTTTAAAATATTCCCTATTTACAAAGTTCAAATATTATAAATTCGATTGTATCATAAGCTCGTCCTGGATTTTATTTATAATATCCTTCACAGCGTTGTATATGTCACGATGATCATACTTCTCACCACGTGCTGAACACACACCTCGGCTGCGCAAGAGCAAATTGAATCTTCCGATTTTGGGTACTGGTCGGAATCGTAAATTTCTATTTTAATTATTTTCGATCCTCGCTTGACCGGCTTTTTTATAAATGAATAGATTGTTTGTTCTAATCTTGATCTTTTGCGAGTTGCAGTTTCGAGACCCAGTGTTTTTGTTCCTTGTTATTGAACTGGATTTGATTCATTGGGAAGAAAGTTGAAGAGATCTTCAGTGTCCTGTAACGATAAATACATCGTTTTTAAAATTACGAATGACCATCAAATAATTATTAATAGTTTACAAAAAGTTTAACTTAATTGAAGAATACACATATAAAATTATTGACTAATCTGTTTCTTACCGACATTGTAGAAAAGTTCTCCTCGCGTCGCTAAGAAACACTGAAGCTAGTTAGTTTTTTACGTCCTTTATATATGTACCTATAGTTCGTAATTGATTTTATAGGGTTCAAAATGAGTACAAAAATACTTAGTTGTATTCTTCAGTTCTTTTCTAAATATGCAGTTACTTGATCTGTCTTTGTTTACAGTGTAACTATACTATATATATATATATATCAATATAGATATATATATAACAATCAAGATGTCTGTGTCATATTTTTAGCCGAATACGAAATGGCTATATTGCTTATATGTACTATGATCATAGTATAAGTTATAGATAGATGGATAATATTCTTTATTGCACATACTGATGTACGATACACCATGACGATACAATTCTTAATACTAACTTACAAAACGGAAAAGCACAAACAGGCAGCCTTATCGTTTGATGCTACAAATCACTTTTTTTTCAGACAACAACAAAATTTCTTTCAGATAACCTTTGGGTGTAGGACATTTGATATGTGAATAAAAGTTTAAAACGATCAGAGAGCAAGCGAACTCATGAGATATTATATAGTCTACTACGAGTACGTACCTACTAAAGTACGAGCAAATCCGGTTGTATAAACTAGTTTAGAGTAAATAAATAGTTATTTTGCTACATTGACATATTTATAGTTTCAATATCAATACCCATAATAATAATAAAAAAGGTAATATTGTTTGTTCATTGAACATATTGATCATGAGCACTACACTCGGTAAACTTCAGAATAATATTGTGGAAGCAAAACCGGGGTATTTGATTATACTGATCCATTCTTATTTGGCACAGTATGGATGCAGTTTGAATTAAATGCTGTATCAGCATGTATGCGCTGATGATGTTTATCGAGATCACGCGGAGACTCACCTTTTATGGGGGAAACAAACGTGAATATTAGCTACTTAAAAGATCGAAGACTGACCAGGAGAACAATCTCGTGCCAGAAACACTGCTGAAATAGTTCTCCAACTTCCACCCAAAGAAAAATCCCGTTTGTTTAAAATGTAAGTCATTTATTATTATCTATTTAAATTGAGTTGATGAATGCTATTCACATTTGAATATTTAGCTAATGTTGTTTATTATTTTATTAGTACCTATATAGGTAACGCATTTGAGAACACCGATTTTAATAAATATTGATTTACTTCAATTAATAGTTACTACGATTTATTCGAATTTAACTAATAGGACAATCTATTATATATAAAGCTAAATTACCACTGACTCACTCACTGATCGGGGGTGTTTTTGGGGGGGAAGGAGGGGGTTTAGCACTTTTTGACGTATGGGGGGAGGGTTTAGATTTTTAATCAACGCAGCTTTTTCTTGTTTTTTTTTTTAAATTCAAGATGGCCGCCGAGTATGGCCTCGCGGGGGGAAAAAAATGTAGGGGATGGGGGGGCGGACTCGACTGTTTAAGATGGATGTTTGCGAGTTAAAAATGGAAAAAAAATAAAATGTCAAAAAAACAAGATGGCGGCGGTGCAATCGGGGTTACAAAAAAAAAATTAGAGTCATTTTTGCGCAGTCGTACTGAAGGGACGCGCATAGACAGTGGAAAATTTTCTTTTGGAAATTCTTGCAAGTATAGTCGACTCGACGACCCCATCCATAGATTATAGAAATTCAATATGGCGGCGGCGCTGGCGGCCATTTTGTCCCAAGATTTTTTTTTCAATTTTTCGAAGGCATTTTTCGGGTGGATGGCAACACTTTAGAGAATCGCTTGTAGGAAGGCTATGGTGGGGAATTTATTCGAGTGTTACCATGCGTGACAATTTTTAGCAAATTCATGGTAGTTTTCGGTCCATGGGAGAAAATGGTAGGAAAAAAAAATTTTTGATTTTCGAAAAATCGAGTATGCAGTTTTGTGGCAACCCCGACCCGCTTGGGCCTTTTTGTAGTTTTTTTGGAAAATTCTGGCAACCCTGGGAATTATCGGTAAAAAACGTTTTTTCGACATTGTCGTCTTCTAGGAGCCCTGTGGGTCAGAGGAAGCGTCAGAGGAAAAAACGAAAAATGAGGGTTGATGGGGTATACGATCCAGAATATGGGAAAAATATGGGCATTGCCAAATTCAAGATGGCGGACGCGCTGGCGGTAATTTAGTAAAACTCAAAATTTTCCAAAAAATTGTTTTTAATTTTTCGCATGGATGGCAACATTTTAGAGAATCGCGTTGTATGGGGTAGGGGTAGAGAATTTATTCAAGTGTTGCCGTGCGTTTGAATTTCTACCAAATTCGTGGTAGTTTTCGAGCCATGGTAGAAAATGGTAGGGAAGAAATTTTGACGTTTTGCGAAAAATCGAGTATGCAGATTTGTGGCAACCCCGACCTGCAATAGCCTTATGGTAGTTTTGTTGAAAAATTCTGGCAACACTGGTGACTGCGGACCAAAACATTTTTTCGACATGGTCATTTTCCAAACTCTCTCTGGGTCCGAGGACGCACGGGAGAAAAAAACGAAAAATGTGGGTTGGTGTAATATACGACCCAGAATATGGGAAAAATATGAGCATTCGGAAATTCAAGATGGCGGACGCGCTAGCGGCCATTTTGTGAAAATTTTATTTTTTCAAAATTTTATTTTTAATTTTTCGGGCAGATGGCGATACTTTAGCGTTTCTCAATGTACTAGGCAGATATGTGTCTGGTTAAGATGTGTTGCCAAGCGAAAAAAAAAATTGGTAGTTTTTGGCAGTTTTCGAGATATTGCTAAAAAAGGTCGAAAGTAGAAATAACGACTTTTCAGTAAATTCCTTGCCAGGTTCCTAGAGAGCGAGTCCATTAAAATGACATTTGACTATTTTTATCTCATTCGCATGGCAACACTCGGAGCGGCGGGGAGGTGAATTCCGAAGGCATGGTCTACTTCCAGAGGCTCTGGAGGACTCGTTATACGTCGGAGGGAAAAAGCAAAAATGCAGTTCGATGTGGTATATAACGTAGAATGCTTAAAAAATACTGGCTTCAAAAAAATCAAAATGGCGGACCAAGTGGCGGCCATTTTGTAAAAATGTGAATTTTTCAGAATTTTTAAAGTGGTTTTTGTGGCAGTTGCAGTTAGCAAAGCTAAATTTTGATAATGACCTTTGTTGTAGAGCTCTATAAGACCTATAGACTGGTTAAGAAATTTTTCCAAATTTCAGGGTAGTTTTTGAGATTTACCTCGAAATGTAAAAACTCAAAATAACGACTTTTGGCAAAAAATAAGTATGAGGATCTGTCAAAAGTGGTCATATGTTTCCATTTTGATCTAATTTTGGAAAAAAAATCAACAGTCAAAAGAAAAAAATGAAAAACTCCATGTCATGTTGGTACTCGATTTTCCCATACATTTTGTACTGGAGCCGACCGCAAAGATAAGTTTGTACGAATTCGTATAGGGAAACGGTTGCATAGTATTGCGGTACTGTCTTTATCATACAAAATGACTATGTAACTTTGCGTGGGCATAGGCGGAGCACATTTATTATGCCTTAATTTTCGCAAAGTTCTAGGTGGAGCGCCGCGTAGGGCGCAGCCCGGAGCGGCCAATCAAATGATGTAATTTTGCTAATGTATAGGCGGAGCGTCGCGTAGGGCGAAGCCCGGAGCGGCCATAGAGTTAATGTATTTTTGCGAAGCTACAGGCGGAGCGCCGCGTAGGGCGAAGCCCGGAGCGGCCAAAGAAGTAATGTTATATTGCGAATGCGTAGGCGGAGGACCGCGTAGGGCGCAGCCCGGAGCGGCCAAACAAGTGATGTTATATTGCGAATGTAAAGGCGGAGCGCCGCGTAGGGCGAAGCCCGGAGCGGCTAAACAGTTTATGTATTTTTGCGAAGCCACAGGCGGAGCGCCGGGTAGGGCGAAGCCCGGAGCGGCCAAATAAGTAAGGTTATATTGCGAATGCATCGGCGGAGCGCCGCGTAGGGCGAAGCCCGGAGCGGCCAAATAAGTGATATTATATTGCGAAGCCATAAGCGGAGCGCCGCGTAGGGCGCAGCCCGGAGCGGCCAAACAAGTGATGTTATATTACGAATGTAAAGGCGGAGCGCCGTGTAGGGCGAAGCCCAGAGCGGCCAAACAGTCACAGGCGGTGCGCCGCGTAGGGCGAAGCCCGGAGCGGCCAAACAAGTAATGTTATATTGCGAATGCGTAAGCGGAGCGCCGCGTAGGGCGTAGCCCGGAGCGGCCAATCAAGTGATGTAATTTTGCGAATGTAAAGGCGGAGCGCCGCGTAGGGCGAAGCCCGGAGCGGCCAATTAAGTTATGTTATTATGCAAATGCTTAGGCGGAGCGCCGCGTAGGGCGAAGCCCGGAGCGGCCAATTAAGTTGTGCTATTATGTAAATCCTTAAGCGGAGCGCCGCGTAGGGCGTAGCCCGGAGCGGCCAAATAAGTAATATTATATTGCTAAGCCATAAGCGGAGCGCCGCGTAGGGCGCAGCCCGGAGCGGCCAAATAAATTATGTAATTTTGCAAGACCGCAATTCAAATCACGTATGCGAGGCCGGAGGCCTGGTTCTTTAGGACCCATTTGATGGAACATAGGGCATCAAAAAAATAATAAGATTGCCATTGCGAACGGTCCAACCCAGCCATGTAATCTAAGCGAGGCCGCAGGCCGAGCTGCGTATCGCGAGGCCGAAGGCCGAGCTCCGCGTAGGGCGAAGCCCGGAGCGTCCCCCTCCGCCTCGCAGAGCTGGGTTTTGGCAAGCACACGCGTAGCGTGTGCGCCAAAAGCTAGTTATTATTTATATTACTGTAGTCTCTAACTAGTTATTAGGAAAGTCAAACGAATGATAGATTTTGGAAATTAGAATTTATTAAATGATCGCGTGTGTACAGTGGCCTGCCTATGTGCGACTAACTCGGATTCTCACGATCCGCGCAAACATAGTATCTTGTTACACTTGTGTAGTTACAGTATTCCCCCCCAAAATTCTAAAAAGGAAACAAAGAATTTTGACAAATTTAAGCGAAAGTAAAACGTTACTAAAATATTGCATAAAGTAATTACCTACTATAACACAAACAGTGACATATAGGCACATATGTGTCTGCTGGTAGGGATCAAGTAACACACTACACATAATTATTGAGTTAGACATTTGTTCATACAGAATGCCCTAGATTACAATAATAAAGATATAATTAAGTTATTTATAGATTTCACTAGACAAAATTAAGTGTTAAAAATATCTTTACTGTGTAAAACAAAATGAAGAAAAAAAGGAATACACAACAAGTACTCAAAAGAGTCAATAAATGTAAAATATGCAAAATCATTTATATAAAGTTGTATATTTTGTAAATTCGTATAAATTGGTAGTTTACTCATATCTTTCGTTGTATAATATGTAAAACTATGGTATATATTGGTAATTAACATGTCACAATAAATTGACAATACACGAAACATAAAAAATAAAATATACACGGTATCAGAGTAAGGAAAAGAACAAAATAGAATTTGACTTTATACTTTGCAGTTAGTCAAATACTATTTGCTTACATTTCAAAAGACACGCTATTAAAACACGCGAACTGATATCACCGCACTTAACTAATCTCTATCTTAGTCGGTGGTTGGGATACATCTCGTGGCCTTCGAAAACTTGCCCTGGTGGCCTGCGCCACCTGTAAGGCACGCTCCTGCACGATGTCCAACCGCGTCTTCAACCATTTTTTAACTCGAGTGGTGCCGTATCGGCAGATGAAGTATAGAAAAATGACCGTAACCATCACGAGTACCACGGCCCAGCCAATATAAGACCGAACCATGTGTTCCTTAATCGCTGCTTCGGATTGAGCCATGATGACTTCCTCCTTATTAAAAGTATTTCCCATTTTAATAAAAATTAAACGCAATATTATAGACGTTTTAACGATTGAAGTGTGAGTAACAGAAATAAACTATTTGACCAAATATTCTTTAATGTAAATTACGTTGACCTTATTAAAACTACAAATTGAAACGTACGGGCTTATTCGATGTTCGGCCGCTACGCGTAGTGTAGCTGAGCGGGCGGCTATCGCTTTCCGCTCCGTCTGTAATAATATCGCTGCTTGTTTCATTATTTACCGTGCTATCCCTACTATTATCATTATTCATATTAGAACTGAAGCTAACATATGCTGGTTTTAAACGGTCTATAGAGATATACACATTCCTATTATTTGGCATCTGAATTTGGTAAGTTTTTTCTTTCCTATCTAAAACTTTGAATGGACCCTCGTATGGAGGTTGTAAGGACTTCCGTACGAGGTCGCTTCTAACAAAAACGTGAGTACAAGTACTCAAATCGCTATGCACAAACACTGTGCGAGCGTCCTTATGTGTAGTAGGCTTAGCCTTAAGCTTGCTTATCAAGTTACGTAGATGTTCGACGTATTCGCAATAGTTTAATATTTTTGAATTAGGGTTATCAACAAAAAAATCTCCTGGTAATTTTAACGTCTGACCATAGGTTAACTCGGCAGCACTTACACTAGTGTCTGCACGCGGCGCTGCACGAAGTCCCAACATAACTATAGGTAGCTCCTCGACCCACGTCTTAGAATCCAACCTGGCCATAAGCGCGGCCTTTAGGGATCTATGCCACCTTTCGACCATCCCGTTACTTTGAGGATGGTAAGGTGTGGTACGGGTTTTGTAAATACCTAAACATTTCATTAACTGTTGAAAAACATTTCCTTCAAATTGCGTACCTCTGTCGCTTGTAAGCTGAACGGGGCAGCCAAAACGGGAAATCCAACCCTCAAAAATAACTTTGGCAATCGTTTCAGCACAAATATCCCGCACTGGAAACGCTTCCGGCCAACCTGTTTGACGATCTATAACGGTGACGAGGTACCTATAGTCCTGCAAAGAAATCGGCAACGGCCCTACAATGTCGACATGAATATGAGTAAAACGCTCCGCCAACGGAAAATGACCCAACTCTGATCTATTATGTCTGAAAACCTTTGCTCGTTGGCATGCAATACACGATTTAGCCCATTTGCCTACGTCAATATTAAGATTTACCCAGAAAAATCTTTCGCTCATTAATTTACGTGACGTACGAATTCCGGGATGACTAAGACTATGCACTGAATCGAATGCTATTCGTCTATAACGCTCTGGCAAATAAGGTCTAGCCCGATTGGTAGACATTTCACACCACACGGGAGAATCACATCCGGGCAGGAATAATTCTTTAAAAAATAATTTTCCAGAAATACTGCGCAACTTAGTAAATTCTTCATCGTCACATTGCGCACTGCTGATCGCAGCATAATCCAACGCCGTCGAGCATGTCACGGTCTCGACGCGTGATAGCGCGTCCGCTACTACATTTTTATCACCTACTATGTGTTTAATGCTCGTAGTGAACTCGCTAATAAAAATTAACTGCCTAACACGCCTTGGTAACTCACTATCACTACCAATCTTCGAAAATGCGAATACTAACGGTTTGTGGTCGGTGAAAATTACCAAATTTTGACCTTCTATCATATTCCTAAAATATTTAACAGCTAGGTAGACAGCGAGCAGCTCTCTATCATACGTACTGTATTTTTGCTGAGATGGCGACAGCTTTTTAGAGAAATAACCTAGAGGTGCCCATGAATTACCTACTTGCTGTTGCAACACCGCTCCCACGCTCGAACTCGATGCATCCGTCATAAGTGCAAGCGGAGTATCGGATATTGGATACGATAGTAACGCGGCGTTTTGCAACTTAGTTTTACACTGAATAAATGCTTCATTTGACCTTTCGTCCCATTGAATTTTAGTTTTATCTTTCTTTTTGGAATGATGTAAAAATTTGTTTAATTCCATCTGATCTTCAACCGCATTAGGTAAATGTAACCGATAAAAATTGACCATACCCAAAAACCTTCGGAGTTGTTCAACGGTTTCTGGTTTCGGGAACTCACATATAGCGTCAACTTTGTGTTTTAGGGGTCGAATACCCTCGGTAGAGACTTCGAAACCCAAGAAATCTACCTTTGGTTGACCAAATGAGCATTTATTCATGTTAATAGTCAGTCCAAATTTATTTAATCGTTCGAAAACTAGGTTTAAATGCTTTTGATGCATTTTCATGTCAGAACTTGCAATTATGACGTCATCAAGGTAAGTATAAAGTAAATCTAAGCCCTCTAAAACAGTGTGATTCATAAACCGCTGAAATGTTTGCGCTGCATTACGCAGACCAAATGTCATGCGCGGGAACTCAAACAGTCCGAAAGGTGTTATAATGGCGGTTTTCTCTACATCGTCGGGGGCGACCATTATAAAATGGTATGCGCGATTAATATCGATTCGCGAAAATACACGTTTACCTTCTAACATATAGGTAAAATCATGTAACCGGGGGATCGGGTACCTATCTGGTTTAGTTATAGCATTTAACGCCCTGTAATCCCCACAAGGTCGCAACTGGCCGTCTTTCTTTGGCACGACGTGTAGAGGACTTGCCCATGCACTTTTCGACGGTCTACAAATCCCTAACTGCTGCATAAGCTTAAATTCTTCCTTTACCTTGGCATATCTATGCGGTGGTAGCGGTCTTGCCTTAGCGTGTACCGGCGGGCCATTCGTCTCAATGTGATGGTAGATTGAGTGTTTAGGCGGCTCCTTAAACTAAACGGGTTTGGTGATATCAGGATACTGCGCTAAAATATCGAAAAAAGGATGAGATTTATCTATAGTTTTAACTGACTGTTCATCACTGCAAACAATAGAAGCTAAAACATTCAAATTTGTTACCTCATCAATCAACCTTCGTGAACTTACGTCAACTAATTTATAATGCGCTAAAAAATCTGCGCCCAATATTGGTTGGCGTACGTCAGCAATAATAAAATTCCATCGAAATTCTCTGCGCAACCCTAAATTCAAATTTAAAGTCTTTATACCATACGTATTGATTTTAGTCCCATTCGCTGCATATAAACTGTATTCGGTACACTTGTCACTATGATGCACAATACGTACTTTATTTCGGGGTAAAACGGACACGTTTGCACCAGTGTCGATCAGAAAACTTAAATTAGTACACTTATCTCTAACACTGAGGCGATGATTGGAAAACCTTATGCAGCTGGCCACCGCCGCTGGCTGCACGGCATCTAGTTTCCCTGCTCCGGCTTCTTCCACGCGCATGGTTGGATACATTTATGCGCGTTCTCCTTGTACCGGAAATGATAGAAGCACATCCAGTTCTCGCGCGCTGCGGCGCGGCGAGGAGTGCTATTGCGATGTCCTGATCTTGACCGCTTCCGATATTTGCCACGTCCTCTGGACTTGGATCGAGATCGGTTCATTGACATCTCGTCCAACCGCTTGTTGATCTTGGCAATCTCGGCGATGATACTTGTATTGCCGGACGATGACGCCGTATGCACCTCCGCTACACTGATTGGCCTCATCGTCTCCATAACCTTGTCCGCCACGGAGGCTAAAGTCTTTGGATCTTTGCTGTCCGTGACGACCAGAACTGCTCGAACTGAGGCTGGCAGGTGGTTTTGCCACAAGATGATAAGTGTGTCGTCGTTGACCTTGTCGCGAGCCAGCTCCATCATCCGCCGGAGGAGCTGAGAAGGGCGTTGATCCCCCAGCTCCATCTCGCCGATAAGCTTTTGAACCTGCCGGGCTTCCGACTCTTCATAGATGGCAAGTAACGACGCTTTGAGGTAGTCGTACTTTCCATTTTCCGGTGGGCTTAACAAAATGTCGGTGATCTGTGACACCACGTGTTTCCCCAGCTTGGCGATGACAAGATGGTACTTCGCTGCGTCGGAGAGTCTCTGGCTATACAGTACTGATTCGGTCTGTATAAACCAGGTGCGCGGCTGGTCCTCCCAAAAGTCAGGAATGCGCGAGGACACAGTGACCTGCGCTACGTCCGGGTCCGCGGCAGCGCCGTCCATCATCTTGTTGAGTCACTTCACACGTTATCAAATAAAAGTCCGAAACGAAGATAACGTAAATGTCTTAAAGCAAGGCACACTGTACGTTGTCGAAAGGTCACCAGTTTAACTAATAGGACAATTATTATTTATATTACTGTAGTCTCTAACTAGTTATTAGGAAAGTCAAACGAATGATAGATTTTGGAAATTAGAATTTATTAAATGATCGCGTGTGTACAGTGGCCTGCCTATGTGCGACTAACTCGGATTCTCACGATCCGCGCAAACATAGTATCTTGTTACACTTGTGTAGTTACACGAAGAGTAGTACTATTCGAATTCATCACTATTAAAATAAATTGCTTCTTTATTATTCTACATAGATATTGTATAAAATGAATTTAATTTAATTTTGTTACAAGTTCAAAAATACAAGCAATACTTAAATAAATTAAATGGAAAAGAGTACGACTGGCCCGTTGGTCGAGTGGTCAGAGACCCTGGCCACAAAACCAAGGGTTGCGGGTTCGAATCCCGCTAGGGGCAAATATTTCGTGTGATGAACATGGATATTTGTACTCGAGTCATGGATGTTTATAAACGTATTTAAGTATGTCTATCCGTTCACCTTTTTTTTTTTTTTTTTTTTTTTTTTTTTACTTGGGGAACTCCCACGAGCCGTCACCCTCCGGACGGGGATCCAGAGGGCGGTGTGTCGGACTCGAACCGACTAAACCCCAAGGTGGCCTCCATCGGCGCAGTTCCGGAGGAGCCGGTATCCCCACTGTCGGGACTATACAACAGCTCCTCCGGTAGTGCGCGTGCCGCGCTGCGCGGCTCACCTCGCGCGGCGGTGGTCGATGCTGTGCAGCCCACGCCATCAGTCGTCGGATGCACAGCACCGAGCACGCGCGCGCGTCGAGACATGCCAGGCCACCCAGCATGTCTCAACTACTCCGCCCAGGATTCAGACGCCGATCGTCCCCGAGACCGGCGTCGTGGGCCCACTCTCACGCTGTGCCCTCTGCTAAGCCAGAGGACACGCGGAGAGCGTCTCGCCAGAGGGGGCCGCCTTCCACCCGGCGACCCAAATTGAGGGCAGAGCCCTGTCGTCGCGGAGGGAGAGCATCGAGACGCTCAATCCCTCCGCGACCCACCACGACGCGACCCAGCGCGCCCCTGTCGGGTTGCCGAGGATAGGGAGGCGAGCAACGAAAACACTCCGCTCCTCCTCTTCCTCGGCAACCCTGGTCCGGCTGCGGAGGTTACAGCCGGACCGCCGCAACTGCCCGTATGCCATTTGTGCAGTCGCGGCTCACCTCGGGGTCCCTCTTCGCTTCAGCTCTGCCATGGCAGGGCCTACTGAGCCCCCCCGGTACGACAAACCGAGGACCCCGGCGGGGGGGATGTCTATCCGTTCACCTAGTATCCATAGCACAAGCTTATAAGCTTAGTTTGGGACTAGGGAATTGGTGTGCCAGTCTGAAGAATTTATTATTATTTATTACATAATCATGTTTTTCCAAAAAATACAAGAGTTAACATGCTTATAGGTACTATTAAATTCTAATGAACTTTTAATATTGGTTTCAGGTCCAACGCTGAGGAATTATTCCCTTCGGAGGGTGAGATGCCGATGCGGGCTGAGACGAGTGATAAGAAAAAGAAGAAACGCTCCAAATCGATTGCGCCTGTATCAACTCTTGGTGCTAAGAAGATGAAAGGTGAAAACCCACCACACTGTGTCACTGCTGCCGAATTGTTTGGCAGTGACAGTGAAGACGATGACACCTCGATATCAGTCCCTGCACATCAACCCGGTAAATTATTATCCTACATCTCTAGAAGACTTGCAAATGGGATCGCAAGGCAGTCACATCCAAATAAATCAGGTTCGCACTTTATTGAACTTAAAGTTTATAAGTGCAATGATATAGAGAAAGTCTCACCGGTAAACCGGTGGAGACAAGCTATTATCACCGTTAAAAATCGCACAGATGACGATTTGGAGGCTTGGGCGCACCATGCCAACTTTATTATAGCTACTCGTAAAGAGTTTAGGACATGCCCACCGACTTTTGTAAGCAACTATTATTAAGGAACCTATTAATCATAAAGTGTGTAAGCGTTTATTTAATCATGTTTATTGTAACTTGTATCATCATTGGATTATTAATTGTAACTATTTCTTAACTATTATTAGACTATATAATATGTTAACCTTTGTAATCAATGAATATTATATCAATAAACACCCGTTTATAATTTAACTATTTTATTTCTTTTGTTGTTATTTGCAGTTCAATCTACCACCTTCAAGGCAACGGATATGCTGATACACCTATTGTCAAAAATGTCAGATTCATTTACCTAAACATAAATATAGATATCATTTGAGAACAAACATACACAAATCCAATTGTTTATTAAAAACAGAATTTAATGATATTGAAATAATAGCTACAGCATTTAGAAACAGAATTGTTACATATCGCCTAAACCCTACACAAGAAGAGTACGTCACTCCTGACGCGTTCTTGTGTGAGAAACAAGGTGATATAATGAAAGTTATTGAAATGTTACTTATAAAACATGACAGTATTAAAATGAATTTTGAACTCTTTATTCACTTTACATTGCCAAAAACAAATGAACAACAGCTTAAATCATTTAACACAAAGTATGAAGTTGTTTACAGAAGTTCTGATTTAAATGAATTATATATGACTGTAATAGAAAAATTAAAACAAAAATGTATTGAATTCCAACATTGTGAATCTGGTTGGTCATATTTCGATATAAGTCATTTAGAAATAAATGTAAATAAATATTGTCCCATGAGAGGTGGAAGTTACATACCTTTGCCAGCTAAAATACGAAACACGAAAAGTTGTGTTAATATGCAGAATAATGATAAGCATTGCTTTTTGTGGAGCATTATTGCAGCTTTATTTCCAACAAGAAATAATGTGTGCCGAGTAAATTAGTATCCGCATTATTCTAATATTTTGAATATAGAGGGAATGTCACTTCCACCTACTGTAAATGATATAAAATTATTTGAAAATAATAATCCTAATATAAGCATAAATGTTTATGGTCTCCATAATTGCATTGTAACAGGACCCCTTTATAAGACAAAAATAAAGAAGGCAAACCATATTAATCTATTATACTCTGAGCAAAAAAACAACGGACATTATTGTTTAATAAAAAACCTTGTGCGACTAGTTCGACGCCAAATAAGTCATCACAGGGGCATGATATATTTTTGTGATACTTGTTTACAATTGTGCCTCCATGTAATGTTGCACAATAATTATTTATAATTTCAAAGCGAACTTTGCACCGTTCCCTAATTTGTAAGTGACCTAAATTAATCAGCGTAACTCGAATGATATTATTTAAGAACACTCTCTATACAACCTCTGTGCTAGGCAGTCTATAAAATATACAAGTTCACATCTTATACCTAGAATTATTCTTATTATTTTCACCTCTACAAAAACCGCATCGAGACCTAATAACCACATCAGCCAAATTGGTGACCCCGACGTGATCCCGACATTGGTACACCCGAATTACCATGACGACTCCAGGACCTTCCACATCATCCACACCGTCGTCCGAGTTGGCTAGAGTGATGGTTTCATCAAGACTTCCAGACTTTTGGTGCGACCAGCCCAGATTATGGTTCGTCCAGTGTGAAGCCATTTTGACACCGCAAAAATTAGCAGATGAGGCAAAATTCAATTTGGTAGTTACTAAACTGGGGAAACAAGTCATACAGCAAGTCAGCGATATTCTGCTGACTCCGCCGGCAACAAACAAATTTGGAACGTTAAAATCAAGATTGCTAAAAGTATATGAAGAGTCCGAGAATAGACAACTGCAAAAATTACTCAGTGAAATAGAACTCGGCGATCAAAAACCCTCACAACTTTTGCGATACATGCGTGATTTGGCGAGAGGAAAGATTCCTGATGACACACTGAGCATTATGTGGCAAGGCCATTTGCCATCCTCGATTCGTGCTGTGCTCTCAGTAAGTGAAGTGAAAGATTTAGAGAACCTTGCGGCCATAGCAGATAAGATTTTGGAAAATACCCGACCATTACAAGTGTCCGAAGTTAATACCCCACCAGTTACGGATTTCGCCACATTACAAGCACAGATAGCACAATTAAGTATACAAGTTGTCGAATTACAAAGGTCGAGGTCAAGAAGTCGAAATTACCACAACCATCGTCCGCGGTCCAATAGCCGTTCTACGTCACGCGGTCCATATAGGCAGCGAGCGTCAAATTACCCCAACGGACTATGCTACTATCACAGCCGATTTCGCCATAGAGCTCGGAAATGCGCAGAACCGTGCACCTGGAAGAAAAACAACGTTACAGTGAATAAGGAAAACTAGAATCGGTGCAGTCAGAGGCGGATGTCTGCACCATCTCGCCCACCCACCGCCTGTGCGTGACCGACTTACACAGTGGCCTACGTTTTTTGGTGGACACAGGGGCCAACGTATCCGTGTTACCCGCAATCAAGAAACCATACTCAAATGATGAATGCAACAGTTACAAACGCTATGCGGCTAACGGCAGTGAAATTAACACTTACGGAACTAAAAATTTGGTGCTAAACTTGAAGTTACGAAGACCATATTCGTGGACATTTATCTTAGCTGATGTGAAACAGCCAATACTCGGTGCCGATTTCCTTAGTCATCATAAACTGCTTGTAGACGTGAACGGACGAAAACTAATCGACGCTGTGACCAATCTAAATGTTGTTGGCTCTATAGTAATGAAAGAGGACGCTACAATCAAAACAATCGACGTCACAAATCCTTATTACGATTTGTTATCAACTTATCCCGATATAACCAAACCTGTGTGCTACAAGGACACTCCCAAACATAGCGTAATGCATCACATCGAAACTACTGGCCCACCCGTTTTCGCACGCGCCCGCCCGCTTCCCCCTAAAAAGTACGAACGAGTAAAGAAGGAGTTCGATTATATGCAGCAAATTGGCATATGCCAGCCTTCCAAGAGTTGCTGGGCAAGCCCTCTTCACGTTGTGGCAAAGAAGAACGGAGATATACGGCCCTGTGGTGATTATCGCAGTTTAAATGCCATCACCAAACCAGACCGTTATCCCATACCCAGAATTCACGATTTTACTTACCTTTTGGCGGGAAAGAAAATATTCTCAAGAATCGATTTACAACGAGCTTATCATTTTATACCTATAGCTCCACAAGACATAGAGAAGACGGCTATAATAACCCCTTTCGGCCTCTTCAATTTCCCACGCATGATGTTCGGACTACGAAACGCAGCGCAGACCTTCCAGCGATTCATGAATAATGTCGTATTCCAAGGCCTCGATTTCTTATTCAACTTCGTTGACGATACAATTATTGCATCAAATTCAGAATCTGAACACAAATGCCATTTAGACATCGTTTTTAAACGTCTAAACCAATATGGCGTGACCATAAACTTAGCTAAATGCGAATTTGGGAAAGAAAGAGTAGATTTTTTGGGATACCACGTGACCAGTAAAGGGATAAGGCCTCTGGAAGACCGAGTTAAGACCATTTCTGATTACCCAAAACCAGAGACAGTGGCTCAATTAAGGCGATTTATAGGAATGATCAACTTTTACAGAAGTCATTTACCGAGCGCAGCTTCGTATCAGTCTATTTTAAATGCTTACTTACACAACACAAAACGCAAAGACAACTCCAAGATTGCATGGACCGAAGAAGCCAACAAAGCTTTCGAAAAGTGCAAGTCAAGTTTACGTGAAGCAACCCTACTACATCACCCCAAGGCCGGATTGCCCCTGGCGTTAATGTGTGACGCGTCAAACACCTGCACTGATGCTGTATTACAACAAAGAGTTGGGAAAGAATGGCAACCTTTAAGTTTCTTTTCGTGCAAGCTCAGCGAAACTCAACAACGCTACAGTGCATACGATCGGGAATTACTTGCTGTCTACATGGCTATTAAACATTTCCGTTACATGATTGAAGGACAAGAAGTTACAGTGTTTACTGACCACAAACCACTCGTGTACGCACTACGTAAAAAAGCTGCGAGTAATAGTGATACGCCAAGACGGTTACGACACCTTGATTTTATAAGTCAATTTACTACGTCTATACAACACATAGAAGGTAATCAAAATATAGTTGCGGATGCCTTATCAAGAATCGAGCAATTAGATATGCCAACGCCGATAAATTACTATGAACTGTCCAGAGCACAACAAAATGATGAAGAATTACAAACTTTACTGAAATCTAAAAACCTACATTTTAAAACATTTATTTACCCAAATTCCAACCAGCCAATTTACTGCGAGATATCGAAACAATCAGCCCGTCCATATTTGCCTAAGGAGTTTCGTGTTACCGCTTTCAATGCAATTCACGGAATTAGTCATGCCGGAGTTCGATGCACTAGAAAAATGATTACAAACAGATATTTTTGGACATCTATGAACAAGGACATAAATGACTGGACTAAGACATGCCTAAATTGTCAAAAATCAAAAGTGCATCGACATGTGGTTTCGCCTTTTGGCTTATTCCCGAAAAGTGACCGTTTTCAGCATCTGCATATCGATATTGTCGGACCACTAACATATTGTCAAGACTACAAATACATTTTGACAATGATCGACAGAGCCACAGGGTGGCCAGAAGCAGTACCCTTAAAAGACATAACTGCAGAGAGCGTGGCAGAAAAAGTGTACTCATGTTGGATAACTAGATTTGGATGCCCGCTCAGACTTACCACCGATCAAGGCCGACAATTCGAATCACACTTATTTTCAAATTTATCAAAACGATTAGGTATATCGAAGATTCACACCACAGCATACCACCCGCAAGCCAACGGCAAGGTCGAGAGATGGCACAGAACCCTAAAATCAGCATTGATGTCACGTGGAAACACTGAAAAATGGGTAAAGGAGCTACCAACAGTTTTAATGGGATTGAGAGCAAGTTTGCGTGATGATACAGAAATTTCCGCAGCCGAGCTGGTGTACGGCACAACCTTAAAATTACCCGGAGACTTTTTTGAGCCGATGACGCCAACACACCTCGCTGAAAACATGCACTCATGTATTCGTTCGCTGCGATCACATCACAAGACCACTTACCCCTCCGTATGCAGGACCCCACAAGATCATCGAACGTGGAGACAAATTTTTCCAAATCATGATTTCTGATGCAATAAAAACGATTTCAATCGATCGTTTAAAACCAGCTTTCTTGGTGGATAACGGCACAGAAGTTGAAACCACCCAGCCAAACAAGGTTATGAAACTAATAACAAACTGCAAACCGCATCTCACAAACAAAGATGGTAATGACAATGTAAACACACAGTACCGAACTAGATCTGGAAGACTAATAAGGCCAACGGTTAGATTCATGCCGTGAACAAACATTTCGTATAATAATTAAATATTCATTTCGCATCAATCTCTCTCCCGAGTCAACGCACAAGATGGGAAAATCCCAAAGCAAGGAGCAAGTGATAATCGCTCAGACTGGAGCAGCCAATCAGGCCGACACGAGCATGTTTCACGACATAACTCACAGCAAGCTAGACTTGCTGATCATTATTTGCGTTGTCACAATATTAGTCGTGATTTGTTTCTTCGGCGCACGATGTTGCAAAAACAAATACACAACCTATTTAAGAAGAGAATTGGGTGGCGCCCGCGCCAGCCGGGGAGCCGTCAACAGCACGTACGCACCAGCATATACCGTGGCCCGACAAGGGCAATGGAGTACCTCGAGCTTCACATCAAAGTGAAAAAAAAGTGAAGTGTTCAGTGCGTACCAAGTGTAGTATACCCACATAGTAGTCAATGTATAATCTCTCGTATCCGATTTGTGTAATCCTTTATTTAATAAATTTTTTTCTTTTACAATTTTGTATAACAATATTTTTTTTTTTATGGAAGGGAAGTGATGTGCCTCCATGTAATGTTGCACAATAATTATTTATAATTTCAAAGCGAACTTTGCACCGTTCCCTAATTTGTAAGTGACCTAAATTAATCAGCGTAACTCGAATGATATTATTTAAGAACACTCTCTATACAACCTCTGTGCTAGGCAGTCTATAAAATATACAAGTTCACATCTTATACCTAGAATTATTCTTATTATTTTCACCTCTACAAAAACCGCATCGAGACCTAATAACCACATCAGCCAAACAATTTTTTACTAAAAAAGAAAAGTATTTTTCACACCATTGTTCTCAAGTGTTAACAATTTACCAGAAAAAATACTTGTATTCAATTTGAACATTTTGAACGAAAAAAAAAAAAAAAATTTATTATATATGCTGATTTTGAGAGTATGCTGATTAATTGTGATACAATAGGTAGCAAAAATACTACTAATCTAAAGCAACATATTCCTACATGTTTTGCATATTATGTGTGCTGTTCATACGATTCAAAGTTAAACAAGTATGTCACTTATAGAGGTGCTGATTGTGTTGAAATATTTATTAAATGGTTAATTAATGATATACAAACTATCTATAATATATTGTCTAAAAATAATCGAATGAAACCTATGACAAATGATCAAAAACATGATTATGAAAATGCTATAAAATGTCATATTTGTAATCAATTTTTATTTGGTGACAAAGTTTGCGATCACGATCATATTACATCAGAATACAGAGGCGCGGCACACTCGCTTTGTAACTTAAGGTATAGAGTGTGTCCATTCATACCTGTTGTTTTTCACAACTTAGCAGGTTATGATTTTCATTTATTCATAAGGGAACTTGCAAAATATAAAGGGTCTATACGAGTTATTCCCAAATCTAAGGAGAAATATACATCTATTACAAAGTTGATAGATTCAGAAAACAAGTCTCAAACTATTCAAATAAAGTTTATAGATTCTTATAAATTTTTAAGTTCTAGTTTAGATAACCTTAGTAAAAATTTAACACTAGATGATTTCCATAATTTGAAAAATGAATTTAACAATAATGAAAAAATTCATCTGTTAATACATAAAAGAATTTATCCTTACGATTATATAGATTCATGGTCTAAATATGAGGAAAACCTACTACCTTCTAAAGAATATTTTTATAATATGTTGAAATCTGAGCACATCACTGAACATGAATACGCCCATGCTCAAGCTGTGTGGGCTGAATTCAAGATTAAAACCCTAAAAGAATATACTGGTTTATATTTAAAATGCGATGTCTTATTATTGTGTGATATATTTGAACATTTCAGAAATACAAGTTTAAAACATTACAGTCTAGACCCGGCCTATTATGTATCTGCACCTAATTTAAGTTGGGATGCAATGCTTTTATGTACAGGTATTCGATTAGAGCTAATATATGATTTAAACATGTACCAAATGCTAGAAAAAGGTATACGCGAAGGACTAGCTCAATGTTCGTTACGAAATGCAAAGGCGAACAACAAGTATAGTCCAAATTTTGATGATTTAAAACCATCATCATATTTAGTTTATCTCGATTGTAATAATCTTTACGGCTATGCAATGAGACAGAAAATGCCAGTATCAGATTTTATATATCTATCGGAAGAAGAACTAGTTAACTTTGACATATTAACAGTACCAACCGATGGTGAATTTGGATACATTTTAAAGGTAGATATGGCTTACCCAGATTATTTACATGATCATCATAGGGATTTGCCTTTCGCACCTGAAAAGTTCACCCCACCAGGTGGGAAATCTAAAAAATTAATTGCTTCTTTATACGATAAATTTAAATATGTGATTCATTTTGTTAATTTGAAAGAGTGTCTGAAAAATGGCTTAGTTTTAAAGAAAATACATCGCATCCTTCGCTTTAGGCAAGACCATTTTTTGCGAAAATATATTGATTTAAATACTCGTTTACGACAAAGTGCTATAACAACATTTGAAAAGGATTTTTTTAAATTACTAAATAATGCTGTGTTTGGGAAAACTATTGAAAACAAACGTAAGCATGTCAATGTAAAATTAGTCACAAAATGGGACGATTACTCTAATAAAACAAATAAGGAAATTGGCGCTGAAAAGACACTGTTAAAACCAAATGTAAAAACAGTTTCAGTCTTTTCAGAAAATTTAATAGCAGTTCATTTAAGTCCGGAAAAAATCATATTAGATAAACCAATATACATTGGTTTTACAGTATTAGACTTGGCTAAGCAACACTTATACAATTTTCACTACGATTTCATGAAAAATAAATATAAAACTAATGCTAAGTTATGTTACACAGACACTGACAGTCTCCTTTATCACATTTACACTGACGACTTTTATAATGATCTTAAAAATGAAATTGCACATTTTGATACCAGTAATTTTGATGAAAATAATCCATTCGATATACCTAGAATAAACGCTAAAGTACCGGGTTTGTTCAAAGATGAACTTGGTGGGTCCGTGATAACTGAGTTCGTTGGTTTGAGAGCCAAGCTCTATTGTTTAAAAAGTGTAAAAACTAGTATAAAAAAAGCAAAAGGTATATCAAAGCCAATAACAAACCGACTAAAAATTTGTGACTATAGAAAAGCCCTCAATTCAAAAGAAGTGGTTCACCATAAAATGAATATGATAAGATCTATTAAACATGTACTTTACTCACAACAAGTTTATAAAGTAGTTTTGAATAGCGATGATGATAAAAGACAAATATTACCTAATAATATTGAGACGTTGCCTTGGGGTCATTGTGATTCAATTTTTTGATATTCTTTAAACATGGATTACATTCTGTGTATTTATTATAGTATAGTATAGTATAGTATAACATAATTGTGGATACTACAAACATTTTATTGTTTAATTTTAATAAATATATGTTTCCAAATGTTAAATGATTCGTTTTATTTTACTCATACCCCGTGCTTGTATACGCATATGTGCTGTTTTATTTTCCTTGCAATTGTTAAAACACGAGTATATAAAGAAAGACAATATTAAAACTTGTGTTAGTTCACCATGAAGTTTGTTCAGCAAACTCATACTTTAAAAGTAGACAATATAAAAGTGGAAAATCGGAACAGAAATAATAAGCATAGTATTCTTTTTCCTAATACAATCTGTTGTATAATATGCGACCCTTCTAATTGCGGAAAAACCAATATTATGTTGAATTTACTGTTGCATGAAAATGGATTAAAATTCAAACATATTTATCTGTATTCAAAAACAGCATATCAACCAAAGTATTCCTTTTTAAATCAGGTCATGGAAAGAGTTCCTGGTGCTCATTTCAATGTGTTTAATGACAACAACGAAGTTATTCATCCCAATGATGCTTTGAAAAACTCTATTATAATTTTCGATGATGTTGCATGTGAAAATCAAATAAACATTCGTAATTATTTTTCTATGGGGAGACATAACCAGATAAATTGCTTTTATTTATCTCAAACATATTCAAAAATACCTAAACAATTAATAAGAGACAATGTCAATCTGTTGATTATCTTTAAACAAGACCACACTAATTTAAGACATATATACAATGAGCATGTTAATACAGATATGAGCTGGACAGAGTTTAGTAAGATTTGCTCGAGTGTATGGAAAGATCGATTTAGTTTTGTTTTAATAAATAAAGATTGCGAATTAAATAAAGGCAGATATAGACAAGGTTTTGATACTTTTGTTTGTTTCTGATTTACGTTTTAATAGATTTATATAAATAAACTTATAAAAAGGAAACATGTCAATTGAATAAATATATCAGTTAACAACGGTTGGGTGCAAATACAACTAATGGAAGCTGAAATTAAAGAACAACTGATTAAATCAGTAATTAACACTAAAAATAAAATAAAACAGATAAAAAATGAAGAAGATGTCTTCTGCTAATTTAAAATTTAAAAAGGTATTTAAGCCTATTACAGATAATTTGGAGACAATAATCAAAAGTAATGATGAAGATAAACCTGCACTCAATGTTTCTATAGATATGAGTACAGGAAAGAGCACTGAAGAAGATTGTTACTTATCTTCGGATTATGACCAATTTTCCGACAACATCGATGCAGACTCAAGTGTAAAATCAGATTATTTTGAATATGCTGCTGATAGTAAAAGTCCATGTAAAGAACTTGATGATACTTTAAGGTCCCTAGATAAAGAGGAAGTAATCAACATCTATGATAGCAACATTAATGGACCATTTGGAATACGAACTGAAAATAAAAAGTTGATGATGGGTAATTTCAACGTCTCAATTTCAGCTAAGAGTAATGCATCAAATTCAAACAAGCTCTACATAGTAAGAATTGGCGACAGAGATTTTGAATTAACTCCAGGCTTAAAAGAGCTTCTTATTCGCAGTAAACCTAATTTGAAGACAGTTAACGATAAAGATAAAGTTGCATATAAAGATATACTTAATTACACAAACGCTCATAAACGATAATTTCACCCATATGGTCAAATAAAAGGTGACAAAGGTTTGAAGTAGAGTAAAATCATCAAACCTTTATTTGATTCTAAAACTGAACTCAAAACCGGTGGATACATACCGATATGTAAAAAATATAAAAGCGATACAGATTACGTATACTGGGATGATCCCAATGAATTAATAGAACGACTTAAACTGTTAATTGCTTCACAAAGTGCTGGTAACACTAATCACGATAGTGAGATTTTATCAATAATAGAAAAACTAAAGGAATCAGGAATTATAAAATAATAATAAAAAGCATGCTATTACCAATTTAACTGTTAGTCACTAAAATAGCGTTGATGATGAATGTAAGTGAGCGTATACATTTTAAGACTGCACAAAATAACCACCAAAATTCGGAATTCATTAATATTTTAAATATATTAAGGGAATTGAAAAGTTCCACAAATTCTGATAAAGAAAAATTCGATAAATTTAAATTTGATGTACTAGAAAAAATTGCAAATGTGAACAAGTTTATTGAAATTTTAACAGACAGAATTAAAAAGGTTGAGAAAAAATCGAAATTGATATCAATGAAATTGCTGGAAAATTAAATAAACATTATGAGCAAAGCAGACGTTGTAGACGAAATTTGTAAAAATGCTAGAGTTCATTATCCAAGAAGAAGTGTTATCTTGAAAGACATTGACGATCTGTGGGAAGCAGATTTAATAGACATGCAAGCAATGTCACGTGTGAATGGCGGTTATAAATATATTTTGGCAGTTATTGATTGTTTTTCAAAATTTGCGTGGGCTATCGCATTAAAGCAAAAAAAGAAAGAACTCGTGTCAAAAGCATTTAAAAATTTATTAAAAGATGGACGGATTTCAAAAAATCTACACACGGACCGAGGAACAGAATTTTATAATGAACAATTTAATAGAATTGTCAAAGACTACAATATTAATCATTACTCTACGTATTCATCTAAAAAAGCCTCCATTGTTGAAAGATTCATTAGAACATTAAAGGGTAAATTGTACAAGG
Organism: Glyphodes perspectalis; assembly: GCA_951394215.1. Lineage (NCBI taxonomy): Eukaryota > Metazoa > Arthropoda > Insecta > Lepidoptera > Crambidae > Glyphodes > Glyphodes perspectalis. Next base: position 7,307,338 of record OX596224.1, read on the forward strand.
AATTTAACTTAAATGGAAATTATAGATGGAATAATGGATTACTTAAGAGAAAGGTGAATGAATACAATAATACTGTGCACAGAACTATAGGCCAACCACCTGCAACAATATCTCATAATAATAAAGCTAGTGTAATGCAAAAATATTTAAAACTGGCATCTAATAAAATAAAAATAGCATGCAAAAAGTTTAGAGTTGGTGACTATGTTAGGATAAGCAAACAAAAAGCTTGTTTTGACAAAAGTTATACACCTAACTGGTCAACAGAAATCTTTAAAATTTACAAAGTACAAGAAACGAATCCTACAACGTATTTAATAGAAGATTTTAAGTCTCGTCCGATACTCGGTGCATTTTATTCTCAAGAGCTTCAGAAAACTAGATATCATGACGTTTACTTAGTTGAAAAAGTTCTAAGAAAAAAGGGAAATATGATATATGTTAAATGGCTAGGACTTCCGAGTAGCGAAAACAGTTGGATAAACAAAACAAATGTATTGTAGTTAAGCATTTCTTTGCATTATTATTATTTAAAGATATTGTTTGTTAGTTATGGTTCAGTACATATTCGTTGTTATAACAATAAGGTCTACTTCATTTTAATTCAAACTTTAAAAAAAATAAAAAATAAAAAAAAATAAAAAATAAAAAAAAAATATAATATTAAATTTTCAAAAATGAAAAGAAAACGAAGTTCTCCAACCTCACATAATGCAGCCAACGATGATGGGTATAACGAACAGAATAAAAGGCTCACACGTGGAAATTTGAAGAAAACATTCAAAACTATTGTTTCTCGTACTAAAAAACACATCAGTAATATAAAGCCTAAATGTAAAAAGGCTTTGATGAAATTAGCATGTGCAACGGCACAAGAATTAATATCGGATTTACCCGTTAAAGTACCAAGAATCATAGCCATACCAAAAAGTGGTGGATTTCTGCCCTTGATACCGATATTTGCTGGTTTATCTGCTGCTGGTAGTTTAGTTGGTGGTGCTGCTGGCGTCGCTAAAGCTATAAATGAAATCAAAACAGCGAAAAAACAATTATCAGAACTTGAAAGACACAATAAGCAAATAGAGGCAGTATGCATTGGAAAAGGATTACATTTGAAACCTTATAAAAACTGAATTCTAGGCTATCCAAAAGAGCTTTAACTAATAACGATATAATGAAACATTCATTTGCTATCCCTTTTTTTTCGGGGGGTATTTATGAGAAATAAATTACCAAATAAACCTTTTACAATAGAATGTGCCGTCGTAAACCTTGATATAACCAAAAACCCAGGTACGCATTGGGTAGCCTATGGAAAACTTAATAATCATATAGAATATTTTGATAGCGACGGTAATCTTAAGCCTCCAAAAGAATTACTTAAATATCTGGGAAATAATATTAATTACAATTACGTAAATTTCCAAAAAATAATTCATATAACTGCGGACATTTATGTCTGCATTTTTTAAAATCATTCTGGAAAAGAAACATAAAATAAGAAAGTAAAGTTACATTTGTCATTTTGTATAGCTTATACACCATCCATACGCATAAATAATGATAGCTGTGGTACAATATGTACATTAAGTCATCGTCTTTGATAGAAACTGCTATACCTATTATTAATATTCTATTGCGCTAAATTTTTAGCTTATTATTCGACTGATTTCAAATACAGTATTCAGCTTTAATTTGATCCTGTCAGAATCATGATTGTATATAATAAAAATCCTGTAGTGAAAGATAAAATTAGTATTTCACTTCCTCAATCGAGAGGGATTAGACGTGCTGGTTTGAAAAAGAGAATCAAAATAACCACTGAAAACAAAAAAATTTTACAATACCTTGGATTTAAATTGCAGAATGTTGCAAATCACAGATCTACCAAATTATGATCACTCGATTGAAAGCTATGAAATCCATAGTTATAATCCTTATACCACTAGCTTCAAAGACAATGATGAAATTAGAATACCTATTCACCAACAAGATATATACGTGTTACCTTCAACAAGTTCTATTTACATAGAAGGCTATGCGAATTCAACTTCTAAGGATTCAACCGGAAAAATAATCAAGAAAGATATACAGTTTATTAACCCGGCGTCATGGGGGCTGGGTCAAAATTACCCGCTCTTTTGTAGTTCGCTTATAATTCTTCAACGACGCGCGCGACGTTGCCGCTCTTCGCAGTAGCTGGAGTTATTGAGTCCCTCTACACGTTTATCCCGCGAAATCAGTTTGGCGAGAGCCGCGTTGAGAGTAACAAGTGTTGTCACGGGAAAAAGGTAATTATGACCCATGCCTGTATTCAGTGTAACTGTTTCATGCCATTTTAATAAATTACTGTTTAAATAATTTATTGTTGTTTATGATGCTTTGTATTAGTGTTACTACATTGTTTTGAGGTTTTGATGTTTTTTTTATTTTTTCCGTAGGTAGTACGAGTAATAATGGATGGCGAAGAACTGGAAAGACGTCGTATTATGGCGGTACTTGAAGAATCGGACTCGGATGTTTTGCCGTCTGATCAGGAGTCTGAAGAGGATGATGACCTCGTGAGTGAGCGTAGTGAAGCAAGCAATACGGAGCAAGAGATTTCGGATGACGACGAGGTTCCATTGGCGACAATTAGACATAGGGTACAGTCTGAACAAAATCTGCAGCAGGAGGAATATGCATCAACAAGTTTGTCGACTCGTGATTGTGAGTACACACGGCAATATTTTGGTAAAGATGGTACGGCTTGGTTTCGAAAGCCTCTTCGACAGAATGTTCGAACAAGAGCTGAAAATATAATCGACCAGTTGCCGGGGGTAGCTCCGGAAGCTAAGGCTGCTTTGTCGGAATTTGCAAGCTGGAACCTATTTTTTACAGATGAAATGTTGCAACTTATTCTAAATTATACAAATGAACGCATTCGTCCTAAAATTGCATTGTGCAATAACTTATCAAAATACACACATATAAAAGAATGTAGTATGGCAGAGTTGAAAGCTTTGTTCGGCCTTCTTTATCTTGCCGGCTTAAACCGCTCTGGTAGACAAAACTTGAGTGACTTGTGGTCTACTGATGGCACTGGAGTAGAAATTTATAGATTAGTAATGTCTAAGCAGCGTTTTTATTTTCTTCAAAGCTGCTTGACGTTTAACAATCTTTCTACTCGCGAAGAACGGAGACAATTTGATAACTTAGCACCAATTAGAGAACTGTTTGAAGCCTTTGTTGAAAACTGCAAGAAATCTTATGTTCCAAGTGACTGTCTAACAATTGACGAAATGCTGATAGCTTTCCGAGGCCGCTGTAAATTTCGCCAATACATACCCTCCAAGCCTGCCAAATATGGATTAAAAATATTTGCTTTAGTAGATGCACGAAACTTTTACATCAAAAATCTTGAAATATATCCTGGAAAGCAGCCTGATGGTCCATATTCTTCAAGTAACAAGCCATTTGACATAGTAGATCGAATCGTGCAGCCCATTTCCAAGACAAATCGTAACGTAACGTTTGATAATTGGTTCACCAGCTATGAACTTGTTCAGCATTTGCTTAGTGAACATAAATTGACGTCAGTTGGAACCCTGCGTAAGAACAAGAGGCAAATACCACCTGAATTTACAAAATCGCGTAAAGGTGTTTTTACCTCTCAATTTGCCTTCCAAAAAGATATTACTCTTGTTTCTCATACACCCAAAAAGAACAAGATAGTGCTGCTGATGTCAAGTCTTCACCATGATGACAGTATTGATAGTTCTACTGGCGAAAAGAGAAAACCAGAGATAAACACCTATTACAACATAACAAAATGTGGAGTTGATGTTGCAGATGAGTTGTGCGCTTCGTATGACGTGTGTCGTAACTCAAAGAAGTGGCCGCTGACAATATTTTATGCCATATTAAACATGTCGGCAATTAACGGACTTATAATACATCGTATAAATAATGAGTCAAACATAAAAAGACGCCGTTATTTGAAAAATCTAGGCCTTGCTCTTGTTATTGAGCACTTGAAAGTCCGCGGGAATGTTCAAAGTCTGCCACGAGAACTTCGCAAAAAAATTATCCAATTTACAGGGGAATCTACAGAGGAGCCCCCAGCAAAAAAAACAAATGCTCGTAAGAGGTGTCAGGTGTGTCCTGCAAGCAAAGATCGCAAAACTACACACGTATGTGAAGGATGCAACAAGCATATTTGCCCTCAACATATAGTGCCTTTCTGCGCTAATTGTATTGATAAAAATGAGTCTGAGTAACTAATTTTGATTATTTTATATAAGAAGATAATATAAGAGTTCGATTAGAAAACCAAAGACTGGTATATATTTTTTTATGTTAAGTTTTGCTAAGGAAAGCCAAATTTGTTGATATTTAGTGAATAGTTTTCAAAACCTTGTTCCTATTAATAAAAGTTTCTATTTTCATTATGTTTATGGTTTTGTATTATCCTTATAAAGTAAATTATTGCATGTTACAAAAAAATATCGTTTTTCTCAAATATATACAGAAATATTCACATTCCTTATCTGGGTAATGATGACCCAGCCCCCACGTCCGTGTAACAATTTTCCACCCCCATGACGCCGGGTTAATAACCCAATGTTACATTTATTTCAAGTTGAGAGCGGTGGTAGCTAGAGCGGTGGTAGCTCAATGGTAAGGACACGCGCCTCTTAACCGAGGAGTGCGGGTTCAAACCCCGGCATGTTCCTCTAGATTTTAAAAAGTCTATGTACATATTTATACCACTAGCTCGACGGTGAGGGAAAACATCGTGATGAAACCTACAAATTCAAACAACTTTGAATTTGTAACTATGATCCAAAAATTGTCTGGTTCCCCTATCTTAGGGTTACGAAGGTCAGATCGGCAGTCGCTTCAATGTAATTACCAGACTCGCTAAATCCTGGATCATGGTCTAAGCGGACCCCGTCTAAGCACGGGACATAACGCTAGGAAGATGATGATGATGTTACATTTATTTCAAGATGTGCGATATGAATTAAATGGTGTCGAAATTGATCGCGTTAAAAATGCTGGAATCACTTCAACAATAAAATCTTACATTTCTATAAATGAAAATAAAGCCGGTGCATTATCGGGATGGAACTTACATGGCACGAAACTAAAAAATGGCCACTTTAGTGCCATTATTCCTTTGAATAAAATATTAGGTTTTGCCGAAGACTATAACAAAATAATTATAAACTGTAGACATGAACTAATCCTGCAAAGGACTAGTTCTGTGTTAAACTGTGTTATTTTAGAAAACAATGATACTATAGAAATTGGCATTCAAAAAATTCTATGGCGCGTTCCTCATGTTAAAGTTTCCGATCGAAATAAACTGTTGCTACTAAAACATTTGGAAAAAATCGTACAGTACAATTAGCGTTTCGAAATTGGGATTTGTATGAGTACCTGTTATTACCAAGAACTACTAAGCATTCATGGTCAGTCAAAACTGCGTCTCAATTAGAGAAACCAAGATTTGTAATTTTAGGATTACAAACTGCTAGAAAATCAAATACAGCTAAAAGTTTGTCGTCATTTGATCATTGTAACGTTACTAACCTCAGGCTACTTTTGAATTCACAATATTTTCCATATGACTCACTAAACTTGAAATTTGACGAAAATAAATACAAGATATTATATGAAATGTATGCTAACTTTTGTCAGTCGTATTACAACGCTGGAATTGATCCGTTGCTTGATTTGGTACAATTTAAAGAAAGGGCTCCGCTTTTTGTAATCGACTGCTCTAGACAAAACGATACGATTAAAACTGGTCCTGTCGATGTTCGAATAGAAATTGAATGTTCTGAAGTTATACCAGAAAACACAACTGCTTATTGTCTAATTATTAATGATCGTATTTTTGAATACCAACCACTAAGCAATATTGTAAGAAAATTAACATGAGTATTATTAACATCGCAATCGTGGATGTGCAAGGATTCAAAACTGAGCAAAACGAATTCATTCCTAAAGAAATATCTATTATGAGCAATGATAAGATTATTGTACTTTTGATTAAACCGCCATTTCTATTTTATAACTTAACTAAAAAAGAACGCCTACAAGCTTCTTGGATAGAAAGGAATAGAGGAATTTATTGGAATCAAAAATTTGTGCCCTATGCCAGTTACAAGAACGTCGTAGGAATTTTTTTGGAAAATAAATGTATTTTTACTAAAGGCTATGAAAAAGTATCATGGATAAAAGATATGTTTAATAACTATAATGTACATAATTTAGAAGATAGACAATGTCCTAGTTTAGAAACTTTGTATAACAAATATTCAACTTCAACTGATATTTTAAGCTGTATATATTATGAACATATTTGTGCTTTAAAAAATGTACTCTGTTTAAATAAGTGGTGTAAAGAAAATGAAAGAGTTATTATTTAATTGAATATACTAATAAGAAATAAATTATGGTGTTTTATTTCGACTCTCACTGATTATAAGTAATTTCAAATAATCATTACTTGACTGAACTAAATAATTACTAAAGATTAACTCAATAATGGCTATAATAATCTGTAGGTACCTACTAGGTACACTCTCTAAGAGCAGACGACGACTCTAATAGAAAGCAAAATCTAATAGATTTAATGAAACTTGTGTACATATTAATAGACCCTTAAAATATTAAAAATGTTTTATTTGCGTTTGCGATAATAGCATAGGATAGGTATTATTTAAATGAATTAGAAGACGAGTTTTCGGATGTAACCTATTCATCAATTCAATGTGTAAAATTGGGGGATTCTGGATTCCTTGATCCAGAATACACAATTTTACACTACTATCCAGAATTTTTATACTACAAAAAAGGGCAATTAGGGCTATATACCAACTTAGACCTCGCGACTCCCTAAAAGAGTTTTTTAAGGAAATCAACATTTACTGTGGCATCTCAATACATTCTTGACTGTTTATTATATGTATTTAAAAACATGCATTCTATCCCTAAAAAAGCGGATAGTCATAGCATCAATACTAGAAACAAGCATAAACTGGCTGTCCCAAATCTAAGGTTAAGTAAAATTTATTTATTTATTTATTTATTAGGTTTACCAACGTTTATGTACAATCATACTTAAAATATAATATACAAGACATACATATCTTATTAGCCTATTGCCATAAACTATTATAGGCAAACACAGCATGCACTAAAAAAAGAAAACATTCAGGTTAAACTGGAAAAAAATTTATAGAGAAACAATATTACATATGTTATGTACCTAGTCATGGAACTTTCCATGAGTCTTTAACTGTTCTGCAGAGCTTGGTAGGTGAGTCGTGGTGAATATCCACAATATCACTACATTCATTAAGCAGCTTGCACAACCTAGCAATCGGGGAGTTGGAACCAAAGACAGTTTTCCGTAATGGAGCTCTAAGGGGTGTTATAGCGTTGCGGGGATGTCTTACTGGTACACGGAATTTAAATTTCTTGAATAGTGGAGGGCAATCTATCTTATGAGTGAAAATTTTTGAGGCGAAGCCTAAATCCAACACTTTCCTACGGTTGCACAATGAAGCCATTTTAAAATGTATTAGGCGTTTATTATATGAGTGCAGTTTTTTCTTAGGTATATAGCAGGAGTACATAAGGTGCCACACAAAACGTTTTTGTACACGTTCTAAGCGCAAAGAGTGTGTGGCGTAGTGCGGCCTCCAAACTACACTACAGTATTCCAAGATACTTCGGACAAGACTATTGAAAAGAAAAAATTTTGTTTTATAATTTCGGAATCCCCTAACGGTACGGAGTACAAATCCCGGCTTATTATGCCTTCAATATGCGGGATGAATGTTAATTTATTATCGAAAACTACACCCAGATCACGCATTTTACCTTTTTCCTGTATAACAAAGTTGTTTATGTGATATTCAAATGGAATTACTGCGTTTCTTCGACAAAATTTCACAACACAACATTTAGATGGGTTAAGGGCCATCTCATTAACACGACACCATTCAATAATTCTGTCAAGATCAGACTGTAGCAAACGAGTGTCTTCAGTCGATTCAATTACTCTGCAAAATTTAAGGTCATCCGCGTACATAAAAGTTTCTGAAAACAGTAAGCCACCAGGTAAGTCGTTAACAAAGATATTGAATAGGATTGGTCCAAGGTAGGATCCCTGTGGCACACCTGAGGTAACTTGTTTTAGTTGTGATTGGAAGCCATTTACAACTGTGAAAAATGACCGATCTATTAGGTTTGAGCTTAACCACCTCACCAAAAGATCACCGAAGCCAGAAGCTGCGAGTTTCAGCAGTAATATTTTATGAGAAATGCGATCAAAAGCTTTACTGAAGTCCGTGTACACAACATCCACCTGTTTATTAGCATCAAGTGCCTCGAAAAGAGTTTCAGAAAAATCTACTAGGTTTGTGAACGTAGATCGATGTTGAGTAAATCCATGTTGAGATTCACTTAGAAACAACCTGACGTAACGCTGTATACACGAACAAATCAGAGCCTCCAGTACCTTCGCGAAACAAGACAAGATTGAAATGGGCCTGTAGTTATCAATTTGATTTACATCGCCTGATTTAAAAATTAGTCATTCATTTGTGGGACAAGGTATAAAGATGTTCAATTTGCTGCCACAGGATGTTGTTAACCTAGCTATGCACAAGTTTAAGCGGTACATTAAAAAAAATCTCATGCAAAAGGGTTGCTATAAGGTTGAAGATTTTTTCAATGACAAAAACCGATGGTTTATGAATTATTAATCAGTTAATGAGTTCCAATATTTCTAATTGTATTTTTTTGTATTAAATTCGCCTTTTTATGACACTAATGATGACATAACATAGTTATAATAATTCATTCATTGAATTTTAATTATATGACATTGTTTAAAAACCTTGAGCTGTGTTCTATAGTTGGCTTGTTACAATTCTGTTTTATTATTCTCTGACTAACCTTAGTATTCCCTTAAATATGGTTGAGTGAAGCGATGGCTGACACATACGTCATTCTTGGGAACAGGTGCTGCCCTTGGGGACTGGTCTGCTCTGGTCGGGTCATGTTTTTGGTTGTAATTTATATATTTTTATTTTGATACTCTACAATAGGCCCACGCTAAAACGTGGTTCAAAGTTAATTATGATTCATACACCTTGTATAAATTGTATTGTAAAGAGTAACTACCGAGATTCTTGCCGGATTCTTCTCGGTAGATACAACATTCCGAACCGGTGGTAGAATCATATAGCTGTGGCTTTACCTGTATTTGACGATTTATAAGTGTTTCCTTGAAACCTATATAAATAAAGAATATTTTGACTTTGACTATAACATACTGCTTTTTTTGGCCCAAATTAAAAATTGTAAAGTTGAAGGTTGAATTTTCTCTTATAATAAAGTATACTTATTTGACCATGCGGACAACTGAGTACTTTCTTAAAATCAAAAACTGCTGTTACAATCGACCCCTCAGACTCTATAGCGTCACATTTGTCTTTTTCTTTCATGCCACGTGCAGTTTTCTTTGCCTTCTTATGTGCTTAATTTTTTTGTATTTCTTCATTTGTAGGTGTCGGATTAGTTCTATAACGTGACAAACTTCACATTGATCCTTTTTCGGTATATGAAAGCCAAGATTAAAAATTGTATTTACAATATCCCTATACTGGCGTTCTGTTGTTGCTTTTGATGAGTATACGTTTTAATCAAACCATTCGTAATATCATTTATACATTTGGCTTATACTTAAACTACCATCTAGGTATAACTTGGTCGAATCCTTTCGTATAATGTAAGACTCAACGGAAGCAAATGAATTTACATGGTCACACACACTCTTTATCATGTCATTAGTAATGACAGATTTGTGATGGTCAAGTTTGCCTTGTTGGTCTTCCTCAAAATCAGTCACACCATCGTATTTTTGAAATGCTGTTTTGATAATACATTTACTAACAGCTAGTGTTTTCAAAAACATGGTCTTGCAGACATTAATAGTGGTAGCATTAGCGTTGGAAGACTTAATTGGCAAGAAATACTTTAATGTATACTGACGTTTGTTAGGAGTTTTGCGATTTAGACATCTATACTTTCGGACTTTTGTTACATATGTTACGAAAAATCTCCAATGTTTTTTCTGGACTACCAAGTTTCCAAAACCTATTAAAGCTCCAGTCTTTGGTCTTGAGTAATTTTATCCACACATTTATACCGACACCTGCAAGGTTTTCCCATTACTTTATCTTCAACAAATTTGCCTCTTTTTGATACGTTACATTTACAGAGATTTCTCAAACATTTTCTTTTTACGTCAGACCAATTATTTCTGTTCACCGAGCGTTTTCTAGACCTTCTTTTTTTGCATTTTGTTGATGTCAAAGTCAGTAATCAGTAGCTAAAGATTGAATTGAATCTATCGAAGAACTATGGTCGGGGCAAAAGTGATCATTACAATTTTTGTGTACATTTATTGGAGAGGGCAATGATGTACTTAATGTGATAGGCGAAGTTAAGGAGTGGCAACAGGTGGTTCTTCAAATTCTTCTAGGTATACTGGCGAATTATTAAAACTAGATGCAGGTTCTGGATGCAGGTCTTGTGTAATAGGAACAGGTGGTGTAGCCATTTGCTGACAGGTAGCAGAAGTAATATAATATTTTCTATACCTAATATCTTGGCGCTCTTCTGATACTGTTGTTCTGATGTGTGTTGTTGTGTTCAGGGTTGTAAAAACTTGCTGACATGTGGCATAATTATTATTTTTGGTAGCGTCAAGTTGAAGTTCTGATACTGCTGTATAATTTGTGTCATCAAATACGTCATGATATGCTTCTGCCATTCCGACGATAATGTTCTAGTATTCAGGCGGTAATGGTAAACTAGTATGACTGTCCCGTTCATATGCAGATTTTGTACCAAAGTCAAATAAAAAACATTGTAGCTACCAAATTGAATTAACTTGGTTAGGCACTAGCTTATAACCAGTAAAAAAATATCGTTTAAATTTAAAGGATTGTTAAATAGCGTATTTTTGTTTAGAATAAAATCTCATGTAAAAAATCGTACAAAGAACAAAATCGTATTATCACATACGGCTGTAATTTTTTGTTGAATTTACTTAGAATAACATCGTATCTGCACAAACGTTTGAAAATTTTAAGACAATTTTAGTTGAACAACACAATAACACTAGTTTACAAAATTACACTTTTTTTTTGTTGCCGAAATGATTCATTACTTTTTTTACTATTCAGTGCCATAAAAATTGTTGCAATTGAACACACAGCGCCACCAATGCCTATGTCACAACACTAATTCAATTGATTGGTGTTCCCAGCACTTACCTTCTCTCTCTTGTTCCGCGCCATTGTCTGTCACCTCATTGAGCTCTGTTAAATATCCTATTTAATCTTAATAAATAAGTGTTATATATAAGTCCTTTGTATTTATTTTTACATCAGGTTATGGGCCCAGACCCTGGACAGTAAAATTTTTAAATATTTTCACTTTTTTCACCGAAAAGTAACGCGAGTCAAAAAAGTCAGGTTAGGACGCCGCGAATAGGTTTTGTTTTTTCAGCAATATTTCAGTAAATCCATTCAGTTTCCGAAGCGATGTCATTAAACAGTGTGCACATTGATAAACTGACCGGGAGAGATAACTACAATAACTGGAAGTTTGCAGTAAAGTCATACTTGGAGCATGAGGAGTTATGGTCATGTGTCGATCCAACCGGCGAAGAAGTTGTCGATTGTAAAAAGGATATAAAAGCCAAAAGCAAAATTATACTCCTGGTAGACCCGTGCAATTACCATCACATTGAAGACGCACAGAGTGCAAAAGAGGTGTGGGTCAAACTTCAGTCTGCGTTCGAAGACTCCGGATTACAAAGGAGAGTGGCGCTTTTACGCGATCTCATTAATACAAATTTAGATAATTGTACCGATATTGAGGAATACGTGAACAAAATAGTGACAACTTCTCACAAACTGAGAAATATTGGTTTCAAGGTGGATGACGAATGGTTAGGTACTCTGATGTTGGCGGGATTGCCTGACCAATATAAGCCAATGATCATGGGGTTAGAAAGCTCCGGTGTCAAAATCAGTGCAGATTCAATTAAAACTAAATTGTTACAAGAAGTCAAAAAGGAATCTGACACTAACGCATTGTACACAAAGCACAAATATACCCATAAAAGGTTTAACAATTACTCCCCGAATGGTAGTCAAAATAAAACCCGAGGTCCCCGTTGCTACAATTGTAACCGTTTTGGACATTTGAGTAAAAATTGTTTCTCAAATACAAAGGAACCAACTAATAAAAATTATGCTGCCGTTTTTTCAGCCTATTCTACCATGGAAGACTTGGACTGGTATGTGGATTCAGGTGCATCCATGCACATGACACGAATATCTGATTGGTTGTATGACGTCAAGACACCTCCGATACAAAATATAAGGGTGGCCAATAATTCTTCCGTCACTGTACAGAAGATGGGAAATGTGGATCTCAGTCTCCGCTGTAATGACGGTAAAGTGAACACAGTCCAGGTGAGAGATATTTTATTCATCCCAGGACTCAGCACCAACTTACTTTCGGTTAGTCAGTTAGCAAAGAATGGTTGTCAAGTAATTTTTCATAGTACTGGCTGTAATATTTACAATAAAGATAAATTATTAGTAGCAACGGCGAGACTAACAAACAACATGTACAAATTGAATACTGTTGGAGGTGATGCCTATGTAACTGCCACTGATAGCTCTGAAACATTAGATGTTTGGCACCGTAGAATGGGTCATCTCAATTACTGTGATGTTAAAAAGTTAGAAAATTGTGTGGAAGGAGTAAAAATTACAAAAATTGATAGTAAAACCTGTATACCCTGTATAGAAGGAAAGCAAACGAGACTACCTTTTAAAAATGAAGGCTCAAGAGCAACGTCACACCTACAAATAATACACTCAGATATTTGTGGTCCAATGGAATGCACGTCATTGGGAGGGGCCAGGTATGTCATTACTTTCACCGATGACTATTCTAGAAAAGTGTATGTATATTTTCTAAAAAACAAACTAGATGTTACTTCTGTTTTCCATGAATTTAGATGTGATGTTGAAAATGAGTTAGACAAAAGAATTAAAATTATTCGTACTGATAATGGTACAGAATACTGCAACAAAGAATTTTCTAAATATCTTACAGACTGTGGCATCAAGCACCAAACGACGACGCCCTACACTCCCGAGCAGAACGGCCTGAGCGAGAGAAAGAACAGGACACTTGTGGAGCGTGCCAGGTGCATGCTTAGTGATGCCAATCTGCCAAAAATCTATTGGGCTGAAGCTATATCCACAGCTGCCTATATTTTGAATAGATCTCCATCTCGAGTACTCAATGACATGACACCAGAAGAGAAATGGTCAGGAAAAAAACCTAATATCAGTCACATGAAAATATTTGGGTGCAAAGCCATGGTTCATGTACCAAAACAACAAAGACAGAAATGGGATGTGAAATCTACAGAGATGACATTTGTGGGTTACTGTCAAAATACAAAGGGTTACAGATTACTAGATATGAAAAAAAAGGTCATAATAAAAAGTAGAGATGTTCATTTCATAGAAGATTCATTTTCAATTCAGAGGAATACTCGGCAGAAGTCTCAAACTGCTTCATTGACGTTGGGGATTAATAAACCAAATAAACTCACAGAAGTACCTACTCCAAATGAATCTAGTTTGACAAGTGAGACACTTACTATAAGCACTGGTGTTACCACATCAGACACTTCTTTTTCAGATGCCAATGATAGTACTTATGTCCCTAGCAGTGGTGAATTAAGCGATGACAGCATAATTGAGCAACGGTTCTCTAATATAACCTTAAGAAGAAAGCTGCCAAATCTGGTACATAGAAATGAAGTTGGCGATGGATCTGGTGATGACAATCTTTACCATGCATGCCTGGCTATATATAATGATCCGACAAGCTTGGAAGAAGCTTTATCATGTACATATTCAAAACAATGGATACAAGCCATGGATGAAGAATATCAGTCGTTGATGAAGAACAAAACTTGGATTTTGACAAAACTCCCATCTGAAAAGAAGGCAATACCATGTAAGTGGGTGTACAAAACGAAAGAAGATGAGAAAGGAAATCTAGTCAAACACAAAGCACGACTAGTAGTAAAGGGCTGTGCTCAGAGGAAGGGAATTGATTATGATGAAGTTTACTCACCCGTAATAAGGTACACATCACTCCGATACTTACTGGCACTTGCTACGAAGTACAACCTAGACATTGATCAGATGGATGCAGTGTCTGCATTTCTACAAGGCGATGTGGAAGAGGAGTTATATATGTTTCAGCCACCTATGTATGAAAATGGAAATATCACAGATGTCTGCTTACTGAAGAAGTCTTTGTATGGGTTAAAACAGGCAAGTCGTAACTGGAATAAAAAGCTGGATAGTACACTGAGAGAAATAGGTCTATCTCGCTCTTCTATTGATCCATGTGTCTTTTACAATATTATTGGAGAGAATAACATAACCTTTTTGGCAATCTACGTAGACGACTTGATTTTGTTTACAAACTGTGAATCTGAAAAAAACAATATCAAACAAAAATTATGTGAAAAATTTAGCATGAAAGATCTTGGAAAACTAAAATACTGTATTGGATGGCATGTGAGAAGAGACAGAAAAAATGGTACTATGTACATTGACCAGAAGAAATACATACAGGAAATATTACAAAAATATGGTATGTCAGACTGTAAACCTGTCAAGACACCGATAGATCCACAGGCAAAATTACATTCAAGTGACCAAGAAGAGGCAATAATGAGAAACATTCCTTACCAGGAAATTATTGGATGTCTGCTATATTTATCTCAAGGCACAAGACCTGATATTAGTTATGTTGTAAATTGTTTAAGTAAATATAACAATATACCAGAAATGAAACATTGGGTGACATTGAAACGTGTATTGAGATATCTGAAAGGAACTGAAGACTATTGTCTGACTTTCAGTCAAGATAAAACAGAAGATATAGTACATGCCTACTGTGATGCAGATTGGGCTAATTCTGAAGATGACAGACGGTCGTGTACTGGATACGCTTTTATCTTTCAGGGAGGATCAATATGTTGGAATTCGAAACGTCAACCCACTGTGGCACTCTCAACAACAGAGGCAGAATACATGTCCTTGTCGGCATGTACACAAGAAGCTATATGGCTAAAACAGCTACAAGAAGAGTTTTGGCCACATCTCAAGCAACGGGCTATAGTTGTTTATTGCGATAATCAAAGTTGCATTAAGCTTTCAGGTACTGATGGCTATAACTGCAGGACGAAGCACATAGATGTCCGGCATCATTTTGTGAGGGACAGAATTACTGCGAAGCAGATCGAAGTACAATATGTCAGTACTGAGGAAATGGTTGCTGACATTCTGACCAAGGCCACTCCACAAGCCAAGCTGCACTACCTCGGCTGCAAGATGGGCCTGTGTTCAAGGGAGGATGTTGCAATTGAACACACAGCGCCACCAATGCCTATGTCACAACACTAATTCAATTGATTGGTGTTCCCAGCACTTACCTTCTCTCTCTTGTTCCGCGCCATTGTCTGTCACCTCATTGAGCTCTGTTAAATATCCTATTTAATCTTAATAAATAAGTGTTATATATAAGTCCTTTGTATTTATTTTTACATCAAAAATACCTCGGAAATGTATAGTTTCTGAGATATTGACCTTCAAAGATAAAAAAAAAATTCTACGTTTTTTACATAAAAAAAATTAAAACGTTATTACTAACATTTCTTCCAAAGAAACCATATCTTAATTTTGAATATTTTCTAGCAAATAAGGCCTTACAAATCACGGCCTGCAATGTACATCGCACGCGCACACACAGTCACTATCCCCTGTAGCGGCTGCGCGGATACTACACAGCGTACGCACACGCGCGCGCGCCTCAGCTGTTCTGTGTACCACTCGCGTATCCGAGGGCAACGACTCGCGGGCGCGGTCGGGCCATCCCAGCTGATCGCTCAAAGCCTAGTTTTCATCAACTTTTTTCTTTCGACCCTGGGAATGCATTATGTACCCATAACCTCAGTTGGGGAACTTAGGTCATGTTAAGGACTCCCAGGTCCTGACATAATACCGCATTTATTATTTATACGATGTCAGAAAAGATAATTGTACATGTGTTTGTAGAATGATGGATCTTACGCGCGTAGCGCGACACTCCTATAGGAAAACTAATAGCAATAAAATTTATAAGGAATTTAATTTGGATTTTTTCCAATTCGCTTATTTATTATTCAAAAGATGAAATTACGTAGTAATTAATACAAGGTTGGTAGTAAATACAGTTATTCTTTCCAATTTACTCGAACCCAGTCTAATTTTTAGTCAGGATTTCAAATAAATTGAACTTTTTTTTATAAAATTAGAGCATTCCCCAGCGCCTGAAAGAATACTCTGGCAATTTCCTCTTTCTGCTTTAAGAACGAACTTATTGACGATAAATAAACGTAAATTCATTTTGGATACAACTCGGACTAGTAAAAAAAGAAGGACTCCGCGCCACTAACTAGTCATTGAAGCTCCTCAGGTGCTCCACCTTGACTCGTAACTTACGTCACACATTGATACAATAAGTGCTCCAACTGACAGATATCCGATATCTGGTATCCATAAGTATCTCACTCACACATGTATAAACGTGGCTTCACGCTATAGTATGACAGCGTGGAGTCCGTCGTTTTTACTAGTCCGTGGGATACAAGCATAAAATTATTACAATTTTATTTTACGTACTGGGCTTCTCTAACCCAAGTGTGAATTGAGAAGTATTGAAGTCTGCTAGGCAAACAACAACACTAATCATCAGGTGAAAACTAAGGCAACCTGTAACCCAAAACGCCTAGACTCAAGTAAATTTATAATAAAATTGTTAAATGAATGTCAGCGGGAATTACAAAAATTTACGCCTGGCCTTAGAAACATTTCAACAACGCGTTATTATTATTGCAGGCTTAATAGCTCGTTTGATTTGATTTTTGTTTAGCCGAATTATTATTTTGAAGAAACTTATTAAATTAGTAACAACTAAAACTGCACTACGTTTTTTATTTACAATTGGTGTAAGTAGTATCAAACAATTAAACCAGTTGCTAACACGTAGGCAAATCTGATTTTGTAAATAATTGCAAACAAAACAGATGTAGCTTAATCGTCAATAATACAACAACACTAGGCGAGGCGGCAATAACCGGATCGCGTGCGCTGATTGGTCAGCCGCGTTTGTTTACTTTAAAGGAGCGACGGTTTTTTCTTATTATTGACGTATTTCAGTTCGGTTTCATACGACTTCGGATGCGTATTGATTTCGGATAATTTTGTTTTTTTGTATTGTTATGTAGTTTTCTTAAGTGTTTTCGTGTCGAGTTGAGTGATATTAGTTGTGTTGTGCTGTGATAAGTGTCCAAGATGCCTTTTTATGCAAAAAGCGCTCGCGAGTACGTCAATATGGTGTACTGTTACGGCATGGCCCATGGAAATGCTTCCGTGGCACTGCGGCTGTTTGGGATAGAATATCCTAATGCACATCAGCCTCGTGATCCTCGAGTGATCACTCGGGCAATGCAGTGGTTGTTAGAACCAGCCTATCACGCCCGTTTTATAGGGCTGTGAGTTTTCGACCGCCCCTGTGAGTCAGCTGATGAAATGCGTCAAAAGATCATCCACGTTTTTGACGAACTCAACGGAAAAGCAGTTCAAGAAGGACTCCTGGACCGGGCGCTTCGCAACACGCTGTACAGGGCGCGTGTTTGTTTACCCGTAGCGGGTCGCCAGTTCGAGCCACATCTTATCCGCTTGGAGAGACCTACACTGGATGACAACGATGAGCACTAGGTAAGTACTTACATTGACTTCGTACATGCAAAAAAGTGTTTTTACGTGTGAAATAATTAGTATAATATCAGTCATGTTTCCATCGCACACACGCGCTCGCGTCGCCTAGCGAGAGAGCGGGGATGCCCATCCTCCCGCGCACGCGCCCGCGCTTGCGCGACGTACATTGCGTGGTCTAGAAAACTGCCGTTTTTTTATGCATATAATTAAAAGTCGTTTCCCTGCAATAATATTTGAGTATAATGCTCAGTTATAAGAGTGGAATGCGTGGTTCAAGGCTTCGTTAAGGCTTTTTTTACACGCTGTATATTAATCGATGATTTCCTGTTCTCTGTTCCTCTGTTGTTTTCCGAATGGCAGAATGGCTGAAGCTTTAACGTAACAGATAATTTAATATTTAATACATAAACTCTCTTGTAAGTCCCGTACGTTATATCAAGTGTTCGTACAATCATTTGTGTGTGTAAGAAAGAGTAACGGGCATCTTAGTGAGTGGATGTCTTAGCTTAGTGTGTAGTTGGCAAGTTGATACAGGGATTAAAAGTGATATTGAATTTGACTGGCTCGACGGCGCATTCGGTAGTGACCCTGCCTCATGCGCCAAGAGTTGTGGGTTCGACCCCCAGCCAGGACAAATATTCGTGTGACGAATACTTGTGTTTGTTCTTTAGCTGGGTGTTAATATCCAATATTTAAGTATATATTTGTAATACCGCTGTTGTTTCTGATATCCGTAACACAAGTGCTCAAGCTACTTAGCTCGGAGTCAGATCAATGTATGTGATGTCGTCGGATGTTTATTATTATTTATTATTATTTGATATTAGGTGAGTGTCGATGTCGGCGGCAGGCGTCACGCCGCGCGGGCGCACGCGTGGCGCCCTCTGCGGCGCGCGCAGGTAACACATACTTGTACCGCGCTATAAGATGACGTGTCGAGTGGGAGCGTTTGACATGGGAGCTGGAGGAGCACTGCTCGTGGCGTGGCGCGCGGTGAATTTAAATATTTTTTCAGTATGATGTCGAATATATGATATATAAATTCGGGACTCTTGTATTAGTGATGGTGCAGCCATCGCGCTGAGAATACTGGACGACCTCTAAAAATGGCTCCGACAACACTAGTCAAGGATCATGTTACTACATAGCTAGCATAGATTTTTGTGCCCTCTATCGGCTTATTTAAATTAAAATTGTAAAAAAAATTTTTTTTTTTATTTCAACCCAACAGTACATTTAAATTTTACTGTAAACAGTTACATAAAATATACAAATGTTAGGAGCCTTAAGAACCGTAGAGCTTGTATGAAAAGGATGAATGTTGAAGAGGCGAGTGAGGTGTGTAAGGATCGTGCCATATGGCGTTCGGTTCTCTCTGCCTACCCGCTAGGGGAGTGGCGTGAAGTTAAGTAGAAGTAGTACCAATGTATTTTAAATTACATTGTTGTCGTATATACGAATTCTCTCGAATAATATATTTGACCCAAATTCCACAAAAACTTGTATAATTCTGATAATACCTAAAGAGAATAGACATGAATGTGTTACATGTTACGTTCCAGGCGGCTCCTGCCGGCCGCCGCTTGTGAATGTGTTGAAGCACTCGCAGCGGCGCGCGCGCAGCGGTCGGCGGCGCGCGGGACGGGACGGGGTCTGTTTCGGACAGGTCAATGTATTTATACTTTAATACCTTACTTGTTGTTATTTCGAAATTGTAATGACTCTCGTAATGTTTGGAATCGTTTGTAACTTTTTTCACAATGATAATTATTTTAGATCACTTCCTTTCGTGGACGGTTATCACATTGAGGCGCCCGCGCGCAATCTTCGTCCCGGCTATTCGTTAAGGTTATAGCTAGATGACTTTTCTATAAGATGTACTTTATAGTCAGCGCTCTCACATAGCAACGACTACCATCTAACCATCGTAACTCTTAGTCAGGGTAACAAAACAAATTGGATCAAAATTATACATATTTAGTTCCTAGACCAACATGAGACATATCTATGACTTAAAAATAATATGCCAACTGTGTTTCTTGCCTAGCATGTCGTAAAAGGCGACTAATGGTATATCGGGTTTGTGTGTGTGATTGTGTAGGCGACGAGCTAGCCGCTTGTCACTACTTTTTCACAATTTCCTATCTAACCCAGCCCAGTTTTGTTTTTGGTTGAATGTGGTTAAAGTTGCCCGCTGCCCCTTTGACTCTGCCTACTCCTTTGGGGATGATGGTCGTGATGTTATGTATGTATGTATAGCTATATGAATGTGCAGGAGTGACCACGGCGTCGCGCGTCACCGCTCAGCTAGTGGTATAACATAGATTTAAAGTAGAACAATATAGCAACACGGCCGGGTGTGGCCGCCGGGCGCGGGTACTGGTCGACACGTTCAGTACAAGTGAGCGCGTATCGTATTTGTAATGTGCCAAATAAACATTTATTCTATTCTATTCTATTGTTCCAGCTCCGCCGAGCGAGTGCGGCCGCCGGTCTCTCCGAACGCCCAGCCTCGCGCCGCGCTGCCTCTACCTCTAATATTGTTTTTACAGCTTCTATCGTTTAAACAATCTTGTGCTTTCTACGTGAATGAACCACGAGCGCTTTGAATGAACGTATTTATTTATTATTTGATGACTAATTGTAGTTGCACTGTGACGGAGCGCTACCGTGTATCGATGGACAAACAATTGGAGGCTTCAAGTACCGTCCACCTGTGTGTGACGGTTTGTCGATGTCTCAATACACGACTGATTATAATGGCATTTGGTACGCTATAAAGTTTGTAAGAAACATTGACAATACTTTGTACCCGATGTAAATAGTCTCCGCGCAATATTTAACATAAACGTCCACGCGGGCGGAGCCTCGAGTATTACTCACGTGTTAATTATAATATTGATTCTAAATGTTTTGTTAAACAACGTATGTGCTCGGAGCTCTCAATGTCATTTATAAGCGCCATTTAGTTTTAGAATTAAACATATTAATTATATTATTCGTTAATTATTAAAGCAAAGTGCTCGTGGTTGTAGCTTAATGTAAGTAGTAACAGCGTTATAGTGATTTTATTTTTATTTATCGCTACATTAAGTGTTGATGTCGGTCAGTCTGTGCGAATGTGAATATTTGAATAACAGTTAAAATGTTGTCTAAGGGAGACTTTGCACGCTCGTGCATACACAGGTGCGTTGATTGAGTCGATATTGATTTATAAATGTGTCGTTAATATGGAATCAGTGTTGTTGGTAATTATATACTATTAGGGAAATTAATGTTTTAAAATAATGAGTTATTATTGTGATTGAGAGTGTATAACTTTAGCTTATAATAATTATGTTGGAATCATTGCGCGGCGCGCGCACGTTGATTATTTAATATGATTTAACATGTCGGCATGTTAGTTAATTAACTTCACCCAATGTGATTCTGTGGACTGAATCATATAATTTCATTTTAGTACACAGTTCTATTAGTAGGCTTCAGATGTGTGCGTTTATTTCAATAGCGTTTTTGTAACAAACTATGCGCTTCTTTTGGAAAACTAAATTAAATGCTTCTACAATCACAAAGTCAAAAGATGCTAGTTATTATTTATGTTTTAACAATGGTTCTAATAATTTCTGTTTACGTTCTTTCTTAAGAAAAAATGATTTGTATTATAATAAATTAATTTACTGTAAGTATTTGTTCGTATATCCAAATATACTTGTGACGTAGACGTAAGTAATTTTAAAAGTAAACTTGGACCTTTGGATATCGGAAGTAATTGTTTTGACGCAAACTAAAGAACATTATAAGTGAGTGTTTGTGAAATGTAACAAATGTTGGTGTCGCCACTGAGCGGTGAGCGAGCGCGCTTGTTGCACTAGTATCTAGTAGTTGCAGTTAGTAATAGTGAGATGTAAACACGTTGTGACTATACCCTGTGTATAGTGGAAAATAAATTAATGTAATTGATATATTTTGTGACGACGCTACGTACAATGTAACGCTGTCACAGAATAAAGTCGTTATGCGGTGTGCGATAATAATATTGAGTAGTTTAGGAATCGGTTTGAGAGGCGCTCGGGCGAGGGGTATGGGCGAGGGTGGAAAGTGGTGCGAGCTATTATGCTGTTGCTATTAAAATTATAAACGTTTAGACAATTGTATGAATCGGAGTAATTACTTAGTTGTAATGTTCCTTACTCTATGTTATGATATTAGTTTGATCAGAATTAAATATTGTGATATTGACAAGTAGAGAGCATATCTGTGTTAATAAGTAATAATAGTTTAACATGTAATTAAGATCTTTAATTCAATTTATACAAAAGCAATAGAAGCCGATTCGAATAAATGTAACCTTGTTTTAAAATAATGTTGTTTCATTTTCCGTGCTGTGGTGATGCGACGCGCGCCGGGGCGCATAGGGCGACGAGCGAGTAGAGTAGCGTACTAATTTTGCCTGAAGCGCGGCCTGCGGCCGCGCCCCAGGCGCGCCACCGCAAGCGGCGCCCGGAGTAACCTAACCGGATGGGTTAGGTTAGGTTTGAGTAACCTAACCCGGAGTAACCTAACCGGATGGGTTAGGTTAGGTTTGAGTAACCTAACCCGGAGTAACCTAACCGGATGGGTTAGGTTAGGTTTGAGTAACCTAACCCGGAGTAACCTAACCGGATGGGTTAGGTTAGGTTTGAGTAACCTAACCCGGAGTAACCTAACCGGATGGGTTAGGTTAGGTTTGAGTAACCTAACCCGGAGTAACCTAACCGGATGGGTTAGGTTAGGTTTGAGTAACCTAACCCGGAGTAACCTAACCGGATGGGTTAGGTTAGGTTTGAGTAACCTAACCCGGAGTAACCTAACCGGATGGGTTAGGTTAGGTTTGAGTAACCTAACCCGGAGTAACCTAACCGGATGGGTTAGGTTAGGTTTGAGTAACCTAACCCGGAGTAACCTAACCGGATGGGTTAGGTTAGGTTTGAGTAACCTAACCCGGAGTAACCTAACCGGATGGGTTAGGTTAGGTTTGAGTAACCTAACCCGGAGTAACCTAACCGGATGGGTTAGGTTAGGTTTGAGTAACCTAACCCGGAGTAACCTAACCGGATGGGTTAGGTTAGGTTTGAGTAACCTAACCCGGAGTAACCTAACCGGATGGGTTAGGTTAGGTTTGAGTAACCTAACCCGGAGTAACCTAACCGGATGGGTTAGGTTAGGTTTGAGTAACCTAACCCGGAGTAACCTAACCGGATGGGTTAGGTTAGGTTTGAGTAACCTAACCCGGAGTAACCTAACCGGATGGGTTAGGTTAGGTTTGAGTAACCTAACCCGGAGTAACCTAACCGGATGGGTTAGGTTAGGTTTGAGTAACCTAACCCGGAGTAACCTAACCGGATGGGTTAGGTTAGGTTTGAGTAACCTAACCCGGAGTAACCTAACCGGATGGGTTAGGTTAGGTTTGAGTAACCTAACCCGGAGTAACCTAACCGGATGGGTTAGGTTAGGTTTGAGTAACCTAACCCGGAGTAACCTAACCGGATGGGTTAGGTTAGGTTTGAGTAACCTAACCCGGAGTAACCTAACCGGATGGGTTAGGTTAGGTTTGAGTAACCTAACCCGGAGTAACCTAACCGGATGGGTTAGGTTAGGTTTGAGTAACCTAACCCGGAGTAACCTAACCGGATGGGTTAGGTTAGGTTTGAGTAACCTAACCCGGAGTAACCTAACCGGATGGGTTAGGTTAGGTTTGAGTAACCTAACCCGGAGTAACCTAACCGGATGGGTTAGGTTAGGTTTGAGTAACCTAACCCGGAGTAACCTAACCGGATGGGTTAGGTTAGGTTTGAGTAACCTAACCCGGAGTAACCTAACCGGATGGGTTAGGTTAGGTTAGGTTAGGTTAGGTTAGGTTAGGTTAGGTTAGGTTAGGTTAGGTTAGGTTAGGTTAGGTTAGGTTAGGTTAGGTTAGGTTAGGTTAGGTTAGGTTAGGTTAGGTTAGGTTAGGTTAGGTTAGGTTAGGTTAGGTTAGGTTAGGTTAGGTTAGGTTAGGTTAGGTTAGGTTAGGTTTTTTTTTTTTTTTTTTTTTTTTTTTTTTTTTTTTTTTTTTTTTTTTTTTTTTTTTTTTTTTTTTTTTTTTTTTTTCTGAGTGGTTTTTCGCATTGGGTTTTATTTGGATCTGTTTTTCTATGTTTATTATACATTTTGGACTAAGACAAAGTTGTATTCCGCTAAAGGATACGGAGGTGTTACAAGATATTGGGGACATTTCTCTAACATGATCAGAGGCGGCACAATAAATGAAAATTTGAAGAACAAAGACATAGAAAAGATGTGTAAAAGAGAAAATTATCTTTACTAAAGATAAATTAGACACTCAGAATGACATTTTAACAAGTAATTTAGAAAGTTCCGCTATAAGATACGGAAAAACAAAAGGGAATTTTTTGACAAAGATAGTAAAGACGGACCGAAGACTGTAGAAATCACAAAAGGAAAAGAAAAGAAATTCAGAAAGTATGAAGTCACAATAAAAATAGTTTGGAGTCACTTGGGACTTAGAAGAATTTTTGTTTAAGTCCCGTAGTCTGTTTGGTCGGTGATTCTTGCCATCATCGACTTAATTCTTGGGCACAATTTATGGTTGGTTGCATTGTGGGTTGTGTCGCCGCTTGATCCAGTTTTTTGGTTAAACTTGACACAGTTGAAGCATTTACGTTTCTCGGGGGACTCCTTATGGGGACAATTTGCCAACTGGTGACCAACGTTGGCACAGTGGGCGCAGGGTTTGGTTTCACTTGTACATTTTGACTTGGTGTGGCCGAACTGTAGACAAGTGAAACATTGCACGAACCGGCTAAAGTCCTCTGCATGGACACGTGAGTGATCCACGCAGAGTTTGCCCTGTGCAAGGACCTTACGACGCGTTTCAGGGGACACTTCAATGACCGCGTTATATAGGCGGTCATTCCTGTTGGTGGTGAGAAAGCATAGGCGTAGCTCTATGTCATTCTGGTACTGAAGGAGGTCGGTAAGTTCCTCCCGAGGGATTTCCTTTGAGATCCCCTTCAGTATCAGAAGGGGAGGGCGGCGCCTTGCCTCCTCGGCATCAAAGCCAGGGGCAGCTTTCGTGCGGGAGATTGTTTCGCGGCACTGGTCGGGGTTGTCGAACTCGATCCGTATCTTTCCGTTCGACACAGGCTGTATTTTGGTCGGTGCGTACTTCTGCTTACGGAAAGACACGGACTTCTTCCAGGCGCTAACAATCTCTTCCGGCTTCTTGGAGCCATCCTCTGCCTTTACAATGATGGCGGGTTTTTGTTTGGGGACAGGGGCAGTCTTAGCTGCCATATTAGCGTACGAAGCAGGGGCCACTGATGAGGAAGGGGCAATGGGAGTTGTAGAGCGGAGCTCTTCCTTGAAGGCAGTGAGTTCAGCCTTTACGGCCTCAACTACCTGATCTTTAAGGCTCATGGTGGACTCCCTGACTTCGCAAATTGACTCTTGAAGAGTATTTTCTCGAGACTCGGCCACGAACTGATCTTTGAGCTCGCCTACTAGGTATTCGAGCCCATAGCGCAGCTCATCGGTACATTTAAAGATGGTTTGTTTATTCTCCTTAGTTAAAGATTTCGTTGCATTTAGGCAATCATTGATTGTCATGAGCATTTCTTTACTGACTTTATAGAATGCATCAAGGCTATTAATGTCACAATGAGAGACGCTTAACTGTATAACAGGGCCTTTGGGCTCCTTAGACGCCATAATGAGGGCTACTTTTCGTTGTTCGCGAACATATGACGACCAAGAAGTAAAGATATGAAATTAGATTAGAGTTAGCAGATAAGCCACTAACCCTATATTGACGGAAACTACTGAATTTAATAGATTAGGACAATGACAATAAACTACAAAAAGAATTTTCAAATTATCTAAAAAGATGTATTTATTATGAATTTTGAACTACCAAAGGAACTATCAATTTGTATGGAGGAGAAATATAAGGGTTGATTTTGGGGCGGTTAAAGGGTTAAGAGGGATGAAAGTGATGGGGAAGGTATTTTTAGGATGAGACAAAGCCAAAACAAAAAGAATTATTGAAATCGGTTAAGAAATGACGAAGTTGGAAAAAATTTGTAATTACGTAATCTGAGAAAAAGTGCACCTAAGCTCCGATATTTTTAGTATGGAGATTCGGTGACACGATTTTCAGACTAAGATATTTTCGGGACTATTAGGGGTAGGGGGTTGGGAATTGGTAGGAAGGGGGAGGGGACCGATATCTAGAGATAGTAAAAAGATAGTAGAAGAAAATTTGAAAGTTGGAGATTGGACGAATTTTTGAAGGTTCTGAAACTTAGTATGGAAAATTTTCTAAGTCCAGAAAAACTTCAAAAATTCGCCAAAAATCGAATTTTCGAAAAGTACCCACCGAGTTTTCGGTGGATGGTAGGTACTATTAAGACACAAATTCGACAGAAATTTCAGCAGCGTAGGGGTATATTTGCTTTATGAAAAGCGAGTTGGTTAGGTTAGGTTAGGTTAGGTTAGGTTAGGTTAGGTTGGGGTAGCAGGTCGGACAACCTCCTCGTGCGCTCACCCGTTTGTTAGTCCCCTTTAGCATTGGGGGGGAAGGACAAACGGCTTGAGCCTGGTTTACCCTGGGCAACGGCGGCTGGAAACTTCTCCCGGGGGATCTTTCCAGTCGACGGCAATGGTTCGACACCACCGTGCCCTCCCGTCCCTCCCTCCCTTGGGAGGGCTACGTGGATGGGCACTTGGGGGGGTCTGGGGACTATGGGGGGATCTTTGGGGTTCTTCTTTCCTTTCTTTTTCTACCCTTCAAACCTTCTTTCTATTCTTTCTTTCTTACAGAGGGAGCTCTACCTCTTTAAAAATTGAGCACACACAAAACTCAACATGAAAGCGGTTCGGAAAAATGTAGTACCCCAGGGCGGTACCGGCCGGGAGGCCGGAGAATCCGCCGGCGCGTCTCCGGACGCGTCCTGCCCCTCGTACTCTGGGGGGGGCACCAATCGCCCAGTGCTGAGCACTGTACCTGCTCAGGTGGAGCAGATGAAGAAGAGGAAGGAGTCGAAGAGGACAGAGAAGGACAGGAAGACGGATGAGGAAAAAATCACGGAGGAGAGGAAGGAGACGGAGCCACCGCGGACGGTCAGGCGCAGTAGGCGCCTCCTTCGTCCAAGCGGGGCGAGGAGTGACCGGAGCCGCAGCGGAGGCAGCAGCGGCAGGGAGGCTTCTCCCCTGGCGTCCGCAGCTGCAGCTGGTGCAGCTACCGAAGACGAAGGAGAGGTAAGTTGTGCAGAGGTGAGTGTGTGCGGTACAGGGGGAAGCAGAGACGCATCCCCGGGAACATCGGGACAGGAGTCGTCGTCGTCGTGCACAAGCATGATGACGGTCGACCCTTCATCGGGTGAGGACGTCGGGCGGCTATGGCAGCGTAAGCGGAAGCACGACAAGCCGGCTAAGAGTGGTTCCGGACTGAAGGATAAGAAGAGCGGCTCCGATTCAGCGGAGGGCCCCACGGCTCCGAAAAGTAAGTCGGTAGGTCGTCCGCCAACGACCGGCGTTTACGTCGGTGCGGCGGCGGCCAGAAAAGAGTTCGCCCGCGAAAAACGCGGGGCTGAGCGGGCGGAGGCAGAGGCACGAGCCGAACGAGAGGTCGCGGAGATGGACCGGAAGTTGCGTCTGACGCGAGACCGGGCCGCGCGCCTCTCGGAGTCATCTCAGGATGAAAGAGACTTGGCGGCCTCTGTCCTCAGGGAGCGGATGTTGGGCTCCGTCGAAATCGTGCGGAAGGTGGTGGCCACGTCTGGGCACCTTAAGGGTACCAACCAGAGGGCCCTTAAAACAGCGGCGGAAGAATTCGAGCGCGTGGCTTCCGAGCTCTATGAGCGTACGGTTTCCGCGGAAACGGAAAAACTCCAGGCGGAGAACTCCCGTCTCCAAGCGGAGCTTACAAAACAGGGGAGGATGCTGGAGCAGCTTCGCAAGGAGATGGCCGGTCTACGAGCAAGCCTAGCGAATCAAGAGCCCAGAGCAGTCGTCGCCAGTGGAGAGGAGCGGAATGTGTTCGCATACGTCGACGCCCGCATCGAAGCGCTAGAGATGCGCCTACCCCCAGAGAGGCTTCGACCCCCTCTAGCCGCCGACAGGAGCCGGAAGACGGAGCCACCGATCCCGGCAGCACGTGCCGCGCCCGCTCAGAGTCAGGGTAAGCAGCTTGCGAAGGCCGCACCACCTGCAGCGGCCCCAACGCCGAAGGCTCCAGCGCCGACCAAACCCGCGCCCCGCAAGGGGCGGAGGGCGAGGAAGGCCGCGAAGGGCAAGGCGGCACCTGCCGCCCCACCCCCAAGGGAGCCACGCCCCTTGCCGCCGGCTCCGACCTCCATGGAGGAGGGATGGACCACGGTGGTGAGGAGAGGCCGTACAAACGGCAAAGGGGCTGCTGCAGGAGCAGTGCCCGGACCCCAGCCGAGGCAGCAGAAGCAGCCGAAACCGCCCCGACTCCGCCCCGCGCGTGCGGCGGTTGTAGTGTTAACACTACAGCCCGATGCCGACAAGCGGGGCGTCACGTACGGTGGCGTGATTGCCGAGGCCAAGGCCGGGATTTCCCTGGCGGCCCTCGGTATAGAGTCGGTGCGGTTTCGACGCGCAGCGACCGGTGGCACCATTTTAGAGCTGCCGGGAGCTGAGACGGACAGCAGGGCAGACGCCCTGGCTGAAAAGCTGCGCGAGGTCCTCAATGCGGATGACGTGCGGGTTTCCCGGCCTGTGAGGTGCGCAGAAATGCGCATCTCTGAGCTGGACGACTCCGTCTCCGCAGAGGAGGTCGCAGCCGCCGTCGCCAAGGCTGGGGGTTGCTCGGTAGAGTCCGTCAGGACGGGCCCGATTCGCCGAGCACGATCCGGGCAAGGCGCCTGTTGGGCACGCTGCCCCGTTTCGGCGGCCGGAAAACTGGCTGGCGGTAATCGCCTGCTGGTAGGATGGTCGTCGGCGCGGGTGCAGTTATTGGAGGCCAGAGAGTTGCGCTGCTTCCGGTGCCTTCAGCGGGGGCACGTCAGGGCGCAGTGCGACTCCGATGTCGACCGCAGTAGCCAGTGCTACCGGTGCGGACAGCTTGGCCATCTAGCCAGTGCCTGCGAGGAGGCGCCACACTGCACGGTGTGTGCCATAGCCGGCCGAAAGGCCGGCCACAGGGTTGGGAGCAAGGCCTGCACTTCTCCCAAACCCACGAAACGCGGTCGGCGGACTGCCACTGAGGCCAAGGCCCAGTCGCAGCCCGCCCCCTCCGAATCACCTCGGGACGCGGAGATGACGACAACCTCGTCTCCGTAAGATGGCGCTCAGATTCCTTCAGGGGAATCTCAATCACTGCGCCCGAGCTCAAGACCTTATGGTCCAGAGCATGGCGCAGTGGTTGGTAGCCATGGCGGTTATGGCCGAGCCGTACTTCGTCCCCCCCGATTGGGAGGCGGATGTTGACGGCACAGTGGCCATAATCACCCGACCGGTGGTTGGCGCTCCCCCTTTTCGGAGAATCGAAAGGGGGCACGGATGGGTTGCGGCTGAGTTGGGGGGGGGCATCCTGCTTGTCGGGGTGTACTTCTCCCCCAACCGGTCTCTAGCTCACTTCGAGAGCTTTCTCTCCGAGCTGGAGACTGTGTTCGGCCGGAATCGTTCGCTCCATGTGCTCGTGGCTGGGGATTTCAATGCCAAATCCTTGGTATGGGGATCCCCAGCGACAGATGTGCGTGGTAGTGCGCTTGAGGAGTGGATGGTTGCTTCAGGATTGACAGTCTTGAATCGAGGTTCGGTAGACACGTGCGTGCGCATGCGGGGTGGGTCCATCGTGGACTTAACGTTCGCGAGCCCCGCGCTAGCGCGCCGTGTCCAGGACTGGAGAGTGTTGGTCGAAGTGGAGACGTTGTCGGACCACCGGTATATCCGGTTCGACGTCTGTCCGCAACAGCCGACGCTCCAGACCGGTCCAAGCCGTCCTCGGTTTAGGGACTGTCCGCGCTGGGCTCTGAAGCAGCTTGACCGTGAGATGGCGGAATGTGCTTCCCTTGTCCAGGCGTGGATCCCTGCGCCGGATGGACCTGTCGATGTGGAGAGCGAGGCCGGTTGGTTCCGGGGGGCGCTGTCGCATATTTGCGACGCAGCCATGCCCCGGGCCGGGCCAGTCTCTCCGCGTAGACAGGTGTACTGGTGGTCCGCAGACCTCGCGGACTTACGCTTCGCGTGCGTGAGGGCGAGACGCCAGTACTCCCGGTACCGGCGCAGGCGCGTCAGGATGCCGGACGAGGAGTCGCGCCTCTACGACACCTATCGGGTGGCGAAGAAGGCGCTCAAGGTGGGAATCGACAGAGCCAAGACCAGAGCACGGGAGGAGTTTCTTGGGACGCTCGATGCCGATCCGTGGGGGAGGCCGTATAGGGTGGCGCTGAGTAAGCTCCGCCCCTGGGCCCCCCCGGTGACGCTGAGCCTCCCGCCTCCCTTGCTCCGCACCGTGGTCGAGGCACTATTCCCCACCCAAACCGTGGAGCACATTCCGCCAGTCGTAACGCCGCCGACAGGTGATGTGGGCGCAGTCGAGGTCCCGGCCGTGTCGGATGCTGAGTTCGATGCGGCCGTCTCTCGCATGCGGGCCCGTAACACGGCCCCCGGCCTAGACGGCATACCCGGCCGCGTGTTGGCAATTTGCCTTCCGTGGCTGGGGCCGAGGCTGCGTGGGCTGTTCACGGCCTGCCTCGAGCGGGGACGTTTTCCGCGCGAGTGGAAGACGGGCAAGCTCGTTCTGTTGCAGAAGGATGGTCGTCCGTTCGACTCTCCCTCGGCCTACCGCCCGATTGTGTTGCTCGACGAGCTTGGCAAACTCTTAGAG
Source organism: Glyphodes perspectalis (assembly GCA_951394215.1). NCBI lineage: Eukaryota > Metazoa > Arthropoda > Insecta > Lepidoptera > Crambidae > Glyphodes > Glyphodes perspectalis. The sequence goes on from OX596224.1 coordinate 7,338,172, forward strand.
CGCATAATTGCTGGCCGCCTGATTGGTCACCTCAATGAGGTGGGTCCGAATCTGTCGGATAATCAGTTCGGATTTAGGCGTCATAGGTCCACGGTTCACGCGATTCTCCGCGTGAAGGACATCGCACAATCTGCGATGTCGCAGGGTCGAGTGGTGTTGGCCGTATCTCTTGATATCGCCAACGCTTTCAACACCCTGCCGTGGAGTTGTATAAAGGAGGCGCTCCGACACTTTAGGGTGCCCCTTTATCTGAGGCTGATCCTCGACTCGTACCTGAGTGAGAGGTACGTAGAGTTCCCTGGCCGAGATGGTTGGTCGCGGCACCCCATGTCGTGCGGTGTCCCGCAGGGTTCGGTCCTTGGGCCGCTCCTGTGGAACATTGGCTACGACTGGGCACTTCGCGGTGCCAACCTCCCGGGGGTCGACGTAACTTGTTACGCCGACGATACCCTGGTGACGGCGAGAGGGAAGTCATACAGAGATGCAGCCATCCTGGCCACTGCAGGCGTGGCGCAGGTCGTCGGTCGTATCCGGCGTTTAGGGCTCCATGTAGCCCTAGAGAAGTCCGAGGCCATATGTTTCCATGGTCCTCGGCAGAAACCTCCAGCCGGTTCTCACATCTGTGTGGGGGGGTCCCAGATCTTTGTCGAGTCGACCATGAAGTACCTGGGATTGGTCCTCGACAGTCACTGGGACTTCCTGCCGCACTTTAGGCGCCTTGCGCCTAAACTGATGAGAACCGCTGCCGCCTTGGGCAGGCTTCTGCCAAACGTCGGGGGGCCAAAGGCATCTTGCCGGCGGCTCTACGCGGGGGTCGTGCGGTCTATCGCCCTGTACGGCGCACCTGTGTGGGCCGACACCCTGACAAGCCGGTGTATCGCGGAGCTGCGGAGACCGCAGCGAGCGATGGCAGTCAGGGTCATACGGGGCTACCGCACGATCTCCTTCGAGGCGGCGTGTGTGCTAGCCAGCTCACTCCCCTGGGACCTCGACGCGAGGGCCCTCTCGGCGGTGTTTCGCTGTCGGGAGGAGGCGCGTCGGGCCTCAGTCCACGGGGTGACGTCACGCGAGGTGAGCGCCTTGTTGGTAGAGTTCCGCACACTTGCTGTGGAGCTCTGGGACGCGCGACTGGCTGATCCCGGAGCCGGTCTTCGGACCGTCTCGGCGATCCGGCCTGTCCTAGCTGCATGGTTGAACAGGACCCATGGCGCGGTAACCTTCCATCTGGCTCAGGTGCTCTCGGGGCATGGATGCTTCGGGAAGTACCTGTGTCGGATCGGTCGGGAGGCGACCGGGTCCTGTCATCACTGCGGCTCCGTTGAGGACAGTGCTGAGCACACGTTGGAGGAGTGTCCGGCTTTTGCCGTAGAGCGCAATGCGCTATCCGCCGTTGTTGGGCGAGACCTCTCTCTACCGGCCGTGGTGTCTGCCATGGTGAGTAGTGAGGAGTCTTGGGACGCGGCGCTCTCCTTCTGCGGCAGTGTCATGTCGCAGAGGGAGAGCGCCGAGCGCCAGCGCGAGCTGGACGATCCCGCCCGACGTCGTAGGCGAGGCCGCCGTGGCGATGGTGTCTAGCCCGGCGGCGCCCTGCAGGGGGGGCTCCGAATACTCCTGAGGTATCCCTGCCTGTCGTAGGAGGCGACTAAAAGGGCCTTTGGGGTCGTGGGGGTCAGGAGGGGGGCCCTCTGGCCCTCAATCGTCCCCGGAGAAGCCGACTGCAGGTGTTACACCCGGTCCGTCAGGATAGGGTACACAGCTGTCTATGTGGTCGTGAAACACCACCCTAGGTGTTCTGGGGGAGAATACCACTCCCTCGAGATGGGCCGCCAGGCGGCAGCGCGCGCTGCGTAGACTTTACGAGATGAATCCCGACAGTGGGGATCCCGTTGGTTTTGCGTTAGCGCCCGAAGAACGACAGCCTTGAGGTTTAGTCGGTAGGGTCTCCGGAGTTCGCCACCGGTTTCGAGCCCGACTCACCCTTTTAGGTCCACCCAGGACTCTAACTGGATGGTGCGTAAGTAAGCATTCCTCAAGTAAAAAAAAAAAAAAAAAAAAAAAGGTTAGGTTAGGTTGGGGTAGCAGGTCAGGAAACCTCCTCGCGCGCCTGGCTGTCTTGTCGGTCCCTCAGAATCCCCTTCTGGGGATTAGGAGGGAAGGGCAAGCAGTCGGGCCAGGTTTACCCCGGGCAACGGCGGCTGGAGACGTCCTATCGGATCTCTCCAGTCGACGGCAATGTCCTGACACACAGGGGGGGATCTTTGGGGTTCTTCTTTCTTTTTCTTTCTACTCTTTTTTGCGTTTCCTCTTTTGTCTCTTGTTTTCCGTCGCTGTTGCGACGTTTGTGGGTGTCGCGATGTCTGCGACTTTGTCGTCTGTCGCCTGTGCGACGACGTCTTTGTGGTGCGGAGGTGTCCGCGGCTCGGCGGGCTCGCTAGACCGCGGTCGTCGTGGCTAGCGGGCGGACTTCGGTCGCCGCCGGGCAAGCTGCCCTTATTCCTGAAGTCGTGGATCGCCTCCTTTCGCGGCTCAGGGTAGGGGTAGTGACCTTGCCTTCATTGGCCGGGTCAAGAGGAGATAACCTCCATAAAAAATCCTCCCCCCCTGTTAGGGGGGGGGCAAGTGGCTGCCTGCCGTTGGGGCGGGCTAGCAAGTGGGTGCCTGCCGTTGGGGCGGGCTTGTCGCCGGAGGGGCTGTGGCTGCTAAGGCTATGCCATGCCATTTACCCATGGCTCCTCCGATCAGCGATGTGGTTTGTCGCGGTGTTTTAGTGGGTATACCCCGGCCATTTACCATCTTTGGCCGGAGCAGGGGCCTTTAATTCCAGAGGCCCCCGGGAGTCCCACACTGTACCCTTGCCCCGCGGGGGAGGGTGCGTGCGTAATGCATTTCACCGCGTTAAAAAAAAAAAAAAAAAAATAAAAAAAAAAAAAAAAAAAAAAAAAAAAAAAAAAAAAAAAAAAAGGTTAGGTTAGGTTAGGTTAGGTTAGGTTAGGTTAGGTTAGGTTAGGTTAGGTTAGGTTAGGTTAGGTTAGGTTAGGTTAGGTTAGGTTAGGTTTTTTTTTTTTTTTTTTTTTTTTTTTTTTTTTTTTTTTTATTCGGCTCTGTCCCCTGATTTGTCAAGTATCAAGGATTTTATTTCAAGGGGTCTTTCTCATCTTTATTTAACCTAATCTCTGGCTTTTTATGCCGCATCCGACTTTTATTGCCTACTCGGTTAGGTTAGGTTAGGTTAGGTTAGGTTAGGTTAGGTTAGGTTAGGTTAGGTTAGGTTAGGTTAGGTTAGGTTAGGTTAGGTTAGGTTAGGTTAGGTTAGGTTAGGTTAGGTTAGGTTAGGTTAGGTTAGGTTAGGTTAGGTTAGGTTAGGTTAGGTTAGGTTAGGTTAGGTTAGGTTAGGTTAGGTTAGGTTAGGTTAGGTTAGGTTAGGTTAGGTTAGGTTAGGTTAGGTTAGGTTAGGTTAGGTTAGGTTAGGTTAGGTTAGGTTAGGTTAGGTTAGGTTAGGTTAGGTTAGGTTAGGTTAGGTTAGGTTAGGTTAGGTTAGGTTAGGTTAGGTTAGGTTAGGTTAGGTTAGGTTAGGTTAGGTTAGGTTAGGTTAGGTTAGGTTAGGTTAGGTTAGGTTAGGTTAGGTTAGGTTAGGTTAGGTTAGGTTAGGTTAGGTTAGGTTAGGTTAGGTTAGGTTAGGTTAGGTTAGGTTAGGTTAGGTTAGGTTAGGTTAGGTTAGGTTAGGTTAGGTTAGGTTAGGTTAGGTTAGGTTAGGTTAGGTTAGGTTAGGTTAGGTTAGGTTAGGTTAGGTTAGGTTAGGTTAGGTTAGGTTAGGTTAGGTTAGGTTAGGTTTTTTTTTTTTTTTTTTTTTTTTTTTTTTTTTTTTAAGTTTGTGTTTTTCAATATATTTGTAATTTTGTCTGTACATGATTTCCAAGACTTTTGGAAATTTAGTCACAAAATTTTTTGTCTATTTCCCGCGAAAGGATACGGGTTTGGCAAAATGATGGGAAAGACTTCTCTTGCATAACAAGAGCTATAACAAAGACAATTGGTGAAGAGAGTTACAAGTCTAGGAAAGACAGAAGACATGGATGACACAAACTTTACCGTTTCAATGGTATTTTGAGAAACAAGCGATTTTGGAGGACAAAGAGATTTAAATTCCGCTAAGTGATACGGAAAGAGGAAATAGATGGATTTTATAGGGAAAGGAAACAATAAAGTTGGGGAAAAATAATATGTAGATGGGACAAGAAAAATCGATGATGAATTATTCACAATGATGATGAATTTGGACTCATGGAACATATGAAGTTGTTATCTATGTTCCGTAATCAGTTTGGTCCTGTAGCCGTGCCATCATGGCTTTAATTCTAGGGCACTGTCGAGCGTTTGTGGCGTTGTGACTTACGTCACCCTTGGTGCACATTTTGGCATGGTATTTGGCACAATTGTAGCACTTGCGCTTAGAAGGGTCACTCTTGTGGGGACAATCTGTTTGCTGGTGGCCTTCGCTTGAGCAGTGTGCACAGGGCTTTTTCTCAGCCGTACATTTGGACTTGGTGTGTCCGTACTGTAGGCAGATAAAACATTGTACGAAGCGGGAGAAATCTTCGACGTGGACCCGGCTATGATCCACGTTGAGTTTACCGAGTGCGAGGATGGTCTTTCGCATCTCGGGGGTAACCTCAATGACCGCGTTGTACAAAGTGGAGTTTTTGTTTGTGGTGAGGAAGCACAAACGTGTGACGTCGACGTCATTTTGACATTTTAGGACGTCTAAGAGCTCGTCTCGGGTCACATCCTTCGAGATCCCCTTAAGGATCAAGAGGGGGGGACGACGCTTAGCAGGTTCGGCTGTAAAGCCTTTGGCTGCTTGTGTACGAGTGATTGTCTCGTCACACTGTTCCGGGCGCTCAAATTCAACTCGAACTTTGCCGTTGGAGATCGGCTGGATTTTAATGGGAGCATATTTGGTCTTACGAAAGGATATGACCTTTTTCCATTCGCTGACCACCTCAGCTGGTTTCTTGGAAACATCGTTAGCTGTCACGATGATGGCAGGTTTGGTTTTGGGCATGGGGGATGATGATTTGGCTGCTATTGCAGCGTAAGACTGGGGTACGATTGTGGGAGTGGCGATAGCGGGAGGCGAAGATCTAAGTTCCTCCCTGAGAGATGCAATTTCGCTCCTCACAATCTCGCGAACTTCGTCTTTGAGGCTATGAGTAGCCTCCTGGGTTTCGAGAATCGACTGGTGCAATGAGGTCTCTTTGGATTCATTCACGAACTGATCCTTCAGTTCCCCGACCAGATATTCGAGGGCGTATGAGAGCGTTTCGGTACATTTATATATACAATTTTTATTTTCTTTGGTGAGGCTTTTGCCCGCACCAAGGCACTCATTTATGGTAGCTAAGACTTCCTTAGATACCTTATAGTAATCGTTAAATGAAACAATGTCGTGTACGCCGACTGACAACTGAACTACTGAAGACTCCTTTTGCGCCATTTTAACTGTTTGGCTTGAACGCCGCACATTAAAGACACAAAAGGAGTAGAAATGGACAAGACTGACTTAAATTTACAAATTAGAAAATGAATTACAACAAATTACAGCTGATTACAGCTGTAATACACTACAAAAACAATTTAACAGCAACTTATAACAAATGAAATCGAAGTAGGAAATTTTACAAGGAAAAATATTTTTAAGGGTTGTTTTAGGGGGTAAGGGGGGGGGGTGAGGGGGATGAAGTTGATGGAAAACTTATTTTTGGGGTAGGACAAGGAAAATGCAAAAGGAATGATCAAAATCGGTTGAGAATTAGAAAAGTTGGTTTTCGGAAATAAATTACGAAAGCCGGAAAAAGTGCACCTAAGCTCCGATATTTTTAGTATGGAACTTAGGTGTTGTGATTTTCAAAGTGCAATATTTTGGTGACTATTGGGGGTAGGGGATTGAAATTTGGTAGGAAGGGGTAGGGGACTGATATCTAAAGATAAGGAAAAGATCGCTGAAGAAAAGTTGAAAGTTGGAGATTGGACGAATTTTTGAAGGTTCTGAAAACTTGTATGGGAAATTTACTAAGTCCAGAAAAACTTCAAAAATTCGCCAAAAATCAAAATTTCGAAAAAGACCCACCGAGTTTTCGGTAGGGGGTAGGGGCTAATTAGAGGCAAATACGACGAAAATTTCAGGAACGTAGGTCTATGGTTAGGTTAGGTTAGGTTAGGTTAGGTTAGGTTAGGTTAGGTTAGGTTAGGTTAGGTTAGGTTAGGTTAGGTTAGGTTAGGTTAGGTTAGGTTAGGTTAGGTTAGGTTAGGTTAGGTTAGGTTAGGTTAGGTTAGGTTAGGTTAGGTTAGGTTAGGTTAGGTTAGGTTAGGTTAGGTTAGGTTAGGTTAGGTTAGGTTAGGTTAGGTTAGGTTAGGTTAGGTTAGGTTAGGTTAGGTTAGGTTAGGTTAGGTTAGGTTAGGTTAGGTTAGGTTAGGTTAGGTTAGGTTAGGTTAGGTTAGGTTAGGTTAGGTTAGGTTAGGTTAGGTTAGGTTAGGTTAGGTTAGGTTAGGTTAGGTTAGGTTAGGTTAGGTTAGGTTAGGTTAGGTTAGGTTAGGTTAGGTTAGGTTAGGTTAGGTTAGGTTAGGTTAGGTTAGGTTAGGTTAGGTTAGGTTAGGTTAGGTTAGGTTAGGTTAGGTTAGGTTAGGTTAGGTTAGGTTAGGTTAGGTTAGGTTAGGTTAGGTTAGGTTAGGTTAGGTTAGGTTAGGTTAGGTTAGGTTAGGTTAGGTTAGGTTAGGTTAGGTTAGGTTAGGTTAGGTTAGGTTAGGTTAGGTTAGGTTAGGTTAGGTTAGGTTAGGTTAGGTTAGGTTAGGTTAGGTTAGGTTAGGTTAGGTTAGGTTAGGTTAGGTTAGGTTAGGTTAGGTTAGGTTAGGTTAGGTTAGGTTAGGTTAGGTTAGGTTAGGTTAGGTTAGGTTAGGTTAGGTTAGGTTAGGTTAGGTTAGGTTAGGTTAGGTTAGGTTAGGTTAGGTTAGGTTAGGTTAGGTTAGGTTAGGTTAGGTTAGGTTAGGTTAGGTTAGGTTAGGTTAGGTTAGGTTAGGTTAGGTTAGGTTAGGTTAGGTTAGGTTAGGTTAGGTTAGGTTAGGTTAGGTTAGGTTAGGTTAGGTTAGGTTAGGTTAGGTTAGGTTAGGTTAGGTTAGGTTAGGTTAGGTTAGGTTAGGTTAGGTTAGGTTAGGTTAGGTTAGGTTAGGTTAGGTTAGGTTAGGTTAGGTTAGGTTAGGTTAGGTTAGGTTAGGTTAGGTTAGGTTAGGTTAGGTTAGGTTAGGTTAGGTTAGGTTAGGTTAGGTTAGGTTAGGTTAGGTTAGGTTAGGTTAGGTTAGGTTAGGTTAGGTTAGGTTAGGTTAGGTTAGGTTAGGTTAGGTTAGGTTAGGTTAGGTTAGGTTAGGTTAGGTTAGGTTAGGTTAGGTTAGGTTAGGTTAGGTTAGGTTAGGTTAGGTTAGGTTAGGTTAGGTTAGGTTAGGTTAGGTTAGGTTAGGTTAGGTTAGGTTAGGTTAGGTTAGGTTAGGTTAGGTTAGGTTAGGTTAGGTTAGGTTAGGTTAGGTTAGGTTAGGTTAGGTTAGGTTAGGTTAGGTTAGGTTAGGTTAGGTTAGGTTAGGTTAGGTTAGGTTAGGTTAGGTTAGGTTAGGTTAGGTTAGGTTAGGTTAGGTTAGGTTAGGTTAGGTTAGGTTAGGTTAGGTTAGGTTAGGTTAGGTTAGGTTAGGTTAGGTTAGGTTAGGTTAGGTTAGGTTAGGTTAGGTTAGGTTAGGTTAGGTTAGGTTAGGTTAGGTTAGGTTAGGTTAGGTTAGGTTAGGTTAGGTTAGGTTAGGTTAGGTTAGGTTAGGTTAGGTTAGGTTAGGTTAGGTTAGGTTAGGTTAGGTTAGGTTAGGTTAGGTTAGGTTAGGTTAGGTTAGGTTAGGTTAGGTTAGGTTAGGTTAGGTTAGGTTAGGTTAGGTTAGGTTAGGTTAGGTTAGGTTAGGTTAGGTTAGGTTAGGTTAGGTTAGGTTAGGTTAGGTTAGGTTAGGTTAGGTTAGGTTAGGTTAGGTTAGGTTAGGTTAGGTTAGGTTAGGTTAGGTTAGGTTAGGTTAGGTTAGGTTAGGTTAGGTTAGGTTAGGTTAGGTTAGGTTAGGTTAGGTTAGGTTAGGTTAGGTTAGGTTAGGTTAGGTTAGGTTAGGTTAGGTTAGGTTAGGTTAGGTTAGGTTAGGTTAGGTTAGGTTAGGTTAGGTTAGGTTAGGTTAGGTTAGGTTAGGTTAGGTTAGGTTAGGTTAGGTTAGGTTAGGTTAGGTTAGGTTAGGTTAGGTTAGGTTAGGTTAGGTTAGGTTAGGTTAGGTTAGGTTAGGTTAGGTTAGGTTAGGTTAGGTTAGGTTAGGTTAGGTTAGGTTAGGTTAGGTTAGGTTAGGTTAGGTTAGGTTAGGTTAGGTTAGGTTAGGTTAGGTTAGGTTAGGTTAGGTTAGGTTAGGTTAGGTTAGGTTAGGTTAGGTTAGGTTAGGTTAGGTTAGGTTAGGTTAGGTTAGGTTAGGTTAGGTTAGGTTAGGTTAGGTTAGGTTAGGTTAGGTTAGGTTAGGTTAGGTTAGGTTAGGTTAGGTTAGGTTAGGTTAGGTTAGGTTAGGTTAGGTTAGGTTAGGTTAGGTTAGGTTAGGTTAGGTTAGGTTAGGTTAGGTTAGGTTAGGTTAGGTTAGGTTAGGTTAGGTTAGGTTAGGTTAGGTTAGGTTAGGTTAGGTTAGGTTAGGTTAGGTTAGGTTAGGTTAGGTTAGGTTAGGTTAGGTTAGGTTAGGTTAGGTTAGGTTAGGTTAGGTTAGGTTAGGTTAGGTTAGGTTAGGTTAGGTTAGGTTAGGTTAGGTTAGGTTAGGTTAGGTTAGGTTAGGTTAGGTTAGGTTAGGTTAGGTTAGGTTAGGTTAGGTTAGGTTAGGTTAGGTTAGGTTAGGTTAGGTTAGGTTAGGTTAGGTTAGGTTAGGTTAGGTTAGGTTAGGTTAGGTTAGGTTAGGTTAGGTTAGGTTAGGTTAGGTTAGGTTAGGTTAGGTTAGGTTAGGTTAGGTTAGGTTAGGTTAGGTTAGGTTAGGTTAGGTTAGGTTAGGTTAGGTTAGGTTAGGTTAGGTTAGGTTAGGTTAGGTTAGGTTAGGTTAGGTTAGGTTAGGTTAGGTTAGGTTAGGTTAGGTTAGGTTAGGTTAGGTTAGGTTAGGTTAGGTTAGGTTAGGTTAGGTTAGGTTAGGTTAGGTTAGGTTAGGTTAGGTTAGGTTAGGTTAGGTTAGGTTAGGTTAGGTTAGGTTAGGTTAGGTTAGGTTAGGTTAGGTTAGGTTAGGTTAGGTTAGGTTAGGTTAGGTTAGGTTAGGTTAGGTTAGGTTAGGTTAGGTTAGGTTAGGTTAGGTTAGGTTAGGTTAGGTTAGGTTAGGTTAGGTTAGGTTAGGTTAGGTTAGGTTAGGTTAGGTTAGGTTAGGTTAGGTTAGGTTAGGTTAGGTTAGGTTAGGTTAGGTTAGGTTAGGTTAGGTTAGGTTAGGTTAGGTTAGGTTAGGTTAGGTTAGGTTAGGTTAGGTTAGGTTAGGTTAGGTTAGGTTAGGTTAGGTTAGGTTAGGTTAGGTTAGGTTAGGTTAGGTTAGGTTAGGTTAGGTTAGGTTAGGTTAGGTTAGGTTAGGTTAGGTTAGGTTAGGTTAGGT
>OX596224.1:7350331-7352831 GCA_951394215.1 Glyphodes perspectalis
GATTTTGGCAGAGTCTCGCGAATGGATACGAGAACTTGCAGAGGGGAAAACTTCTCTTGCGTAACAAGAGCTATAACGAATATTTTTGAGAGATAAGAGTGCAAGTCAAGGAAAGACAGAGAATGTGTATTGCAAAGACTTTACTATTTTATATGGAAATTACTCTAAGTTCGAAAATTTTTTGACAAAGGGGTAACAACTCCGCTAAAGGATACGGAGAGAGGAGAAATTTGGGATTGATGAGGGATAGAAAATAGCAAAGATGGAAAACCTGAAGATGTAGAGGGAACAAGTTGATTCTGGGAGAGACAAGGTGACAGAGAATATTTAGACTCATAGAACGTGAAGAGATTTACGTTCCGTAATCAGTTTGATCTTGGAGCCTTGCCATCATGGCTTTAATTCGGGGACATTGACGGGTGTTTGTCGCGTTATGTGATAGTTCACCTTTAGTGCACATTTTCGCGTGGTATTTTGCGCAGTTGTAGCACTTCCTTTTGGAAGCGTCAAGTTTGTGGGGGCAATCTTGCAGTTGATGGCCTTCACTTGCGCAATGTGCGCATGGTTTGCTATCACTGGTACACTTAGATTTAGTATGACCATATTGGAGGCACGTGTAACACTGTACAAAGCGTGAGAAGTCTTCAACGTGGACACGGCTGTGATCCACGTTGAGTTTTCCAAGAGCGAGGATGGTTTTGCGCATCTCGGGACTAACCTCAATCACTGCATTGTACAGTGTGGTGTTCTTGTTGCTTGTTAGAAAGCAGAGGCGGGCGACTTCGATGTCGTTTTGGCAACTAAGGACATCTAACAACTCCTCGCGTGACACATCCTTCGAAACCCCTTTCAGGATTAAGAGGGGTGGGCGGCGTTTCGCAGGTTCGGCATTAAAGCCTTTCGCTGCTTGAGTGCGAGTGATAGTCTCGTCGCACTGTTCGGGACGCTCAAATTCGATACGCAACTTCCCATTAGAAATGGGTTGGATTTTAACAGGGGCGTATTTCTGTTTCCTAAAGGAAACAACTTTTTTCCAGTCGCTTACGACTTCGGAGGGCTTTTTGGAAACATCATCGGATGTTACAATGATGGCGGGCTTGGTTTTAGGCGAAGAGGGGGATGATTTTGCTGCGATTGCAGCGTAAGATTGAGGAGCCATTGCGGGAGTGGCGATCGCGGGAGGTGAAGATTTTAATTCCTCCCTTAAAGCGGCAATTTCACTCCGCACAATGTCTCTGACCTCGTCTTTGAGGCTATTAGTGGCTTCCTGGGTTTCTATGATCGATTGGTGCAAAGAGGTTTCCTTGGACTCGTTGACGAACTGGTCCTTAAGTTCCCCAACAAGATACTCAAGGGCGTAGGAAAGGGTTTCGGTGCATTTGTATATGCAATTTTTGTTGTCTTTGGTGAGGCTTTTGCCTGCACCGAGGCACTCATTAATGGTGGCTAAGATCTCCTTAGACACCTTGTAATAATCGTGGAACGAAACTATGTCGTGTACGCCGACAGACAGTTGAACGGTAGTAGACTCCCTTTGCGCCATTCTGACTGTTTGGCTTGAATGCCGCACATAGAAGACGCAAAAGGGGTAGGAATGGACAAAACAACACTAAATTTACAAAACGGAAACTAAATTACAACTTATTACAGCGTATTACAGCTGTAATATATGACAAAACAACTTAAACACTAATTAAAACAAATGAATTTACAAAAAGGGGAATTTTACAATGAAAGAATTTTAGGGGATGATTTGAGGGGTAAGGGGGGGGGTGAGGGGGATGAAATTAGTGGGGAAGTTATTTTTGGGATGAGATGAAGCTGTAGCAGAAAGAATTTTGAAAATCGGATAAGAATTGAGGAAGTCGAAAAATTTTTATATTTACGAAAGTACGGAAAAAGTCCACCTAAGGTCCGACTTTTTCATAGAAAATTTTGTATGGGGAGAATTTTGCGAATTTTCAAAGTGGGATACCAGGGTGAGTATAAATGGGAGGAAGCTAATATTTGGGGGGATGGAGTATGTACCCTAAGGGCACAAACTGGGATAAGAATTTTAGGGATAGCTATTCGGGATAAAATTTGGGAAGACTATTGTGACTAAAACTATTTGGTAGAGACCGTACTTGATGATACGGCGTGCTGTGGATTATACTGTCAGGTGATAGAGAAAATATTTCTAAGTTTCGAAAATTCGCCAAAAAGAAAGTATTGGAAAAGGTACCCTCCAGCTTTCGCCAGGGGGTAGGGGTTATAAAGACGCAGATTGGTTCCGAATTTCAGAGTCCTAGGTCTCTTATTGCTTATTGAAAAGCGAGTTGGTTAGGTTAGGTTAGGTTAGGTTAGGTTAGGTTAGGTTAGGTTAGGTTAGGTTAGGTTAGGTTAGGTTAGGTTAGGTTAGGTTAGGTTAGGTTAGGTTAGGTTAGGTTAGGTTAGGTTAGGTTAGGTTAGGTTAGGTTAGGTTAGGTTAGGTTAGGTTAGGTTAGGTTAGGTTAGGTTA